>JARHVA010005708.1:0-602500 GCA_037957365.1 Torreya grandis
CATCTACATAAAACCATATTTGTAATCCTTTTGAACACTAAATTTTTAAGGGACAAGAACATGAGGTTCTTATTTACATGACCATCTACCTTTATCGGCATGTGGGTGGAAGCATAATCTCACTTAAATGTATATAAGGAGTGAATATTTATCATAAATAATTCCAAATAAATAAATGAATAAATTAAATAAAATCATAAATACCAAAAAACACAATATTTATAGTATAAGTATTGATAGTGCTACAACCATATGGATTGAACAAGTTACAATCACTATGGATATTCCAAATTAGCTAAAACTACTGTCATTTGATTAAAGTAAACTATAGTCAAAATGGTTACTCAATGACTTCAAAAATTATCTAACAACTACATGCATTTAACAATTCCATTATAATTTAAAAAAAAATTTACAAGCATTTTCAGGGATTAAACCAAAAGACAACATCATGATTTGATACAACTCAAGAGATAATCAATATAGTATGTCCATGAAAAATGGAAAATTAGTTACAACCAAAATATATAATGAGATTACCATTATTTTAAAAACATGTTATAGACATTATGGCTACCAAATTTATCATTCCTTATGTAAATAAGCTACAACTATTTTAGGGTTATCAAATAGAAATATTATGTAAATATGATTATATTTGAATGCATAATCTTATAATTCTAGGATTTATACTCTATTTACATACTAGTATTAATTAATTACATAATAATATATGTTCATAAAAATTATTTTGACACCCATAAAAAATAGTAAAGTCCATACTCAGGTTTTGGAAAATAAAGACTCTTTAGCCAAATTAAAAAGTCAACTAGATACATAAGTTTTTTGAATAATTTGCTACTTATCTTACTCTCTTATCAGAATGGAATAGAGGATTTTTTAATTTTCAAGTGCCATATATCTTCAATATATTCTCATCTTTTTCATTTCTTCTTCTTCCTCCTTTCCATTCCATTTTTTTCTTACTTTTAAGGTTTTCAATCTATGATTTAATTTAATAAAATATTTGAACTTCTTTCCACATGTAGACCAACTTCCTTGCCTATCATAAATACATGTTGTATTTGGATATCCATTTTACCATGCTATTTATTCCATGTAAATTTTTTATAAAACATAGAGTTTTAGATTAAATAGACTGTATTTTAGGACCCAAAAATATCCATGCATTTCTTCATGTTGAGCCCAAGTAGGAATAGTTTTTTGTCATGTCAGCCCTTCATTTAGAGTTTAAAATGAAATTTTCACACCATTAAACTATTTATTCAATCCATAAAATTCATGTTTTTTACTGAAGATGAATAACTTATAAAACCCTAATTATGTTAAATGAGTATGCTTATTAACCCAATCAATTATGCTTTTATGTTTTCCATATTGACTCATTTATGTTCACCACTCTTGGTGGTCAAGGGTTGAGTTTATAATACAAGGTACCCATTCAAAACATAAATAAAGTTAATTCCACCCATACCACCTAAGGTGGCCAAAAAAGTTAACAACTACTAAACACTCCCTTCGTATTAATATTTGTCAATAATGACCATAATTTTTTGGCTTATTAATATAATGCAGATTTTTTCATTTAGAACTTAATAATAATAAATTATGTAAATTATACAAGATAATTTGGTTATGAATATACCATATTTATATTAGAGTTGTAATTTAATCTCTATATTTCCATTCCAAGGATAAAAATACACACTTATCCTTTTGACATAAAAATGAAAATAACCAACTTGGACAATCACTTGTGGCAATAAAAAAAACATGATCATAAATACTTATTTAAAATCAAATTCCATTGCACACCCATAAAACACTCAAAAATTCACTAATCAATATGAGATGAACACCTCTATAAATATATGGATATTATAAAATCGAAACATCTAAGAAAATAATATCAAAACTAGATGCAATCCAAACAATCTATAAATGATTCAATACTATGTACTCGTATAGTTATGTCTTCCCCTAGTTGTCATGATAAACCACCTTCTCCCCTATGATGATATCCCTTAAGATTCCAATTCCATATAATGACCAAATTATCCTTTATCCACCTCAACTAGGGGGAAAATATTAGTTAATCCATTAACAAGTATATCAAAATAGTTGAGATAAATAACTCATAATTAATGCATCAAATTAAACCATAACATTAAAATAATAATTAGCTTAATCATACAGTTTTTGTAATTAAAATAATGTTTTTAAATAAAAAAAGTAAGATATCACAATCTCAACTAAATTAATTACATAAATACTAAACTAAATAAACTAGAATCACAAATATAATTAAACATTAATGCCATTATATTTTATATTAGGGGTAGAATGGGATTTAACATAAATATAAGAAATGGTTTATGATAGGGTGAATATTAACATAGTCCCTTTTGTAGTATCTCCTAAAAACTTGGTTATGGAGAAAACCAATTTCTCCACTACCCATAACATGCTAAGAGGCTATGACAACCTCAAGTCTACCTATATTGGGACCATTGTAATTCTAATGACTTTAGGCCCTAAAATCATGTTGAAATAATTTTAAATGGTTGATATGGGACATGAACTATAATATGATCCTTTAAATCCATGGATTCAACAAATGAAGACTATATGTTCAAATTTATTCCAAGAGATGAAATTCATCCATCTTGTAATTTTTTTTATTGCTCAAGGGGATCATAAACTATTTGTATGTTGTCTAGGCTAAATTTAATAAGAAACTAGAGTTGCATTAGGCCAAATTCAATAAGAAACTAGAGTTTCATATCAATTACTATCTACCCAATAATGGCATGGTGAAACCATCACCCTTATCTAAACATAGTGAACACACAACAACCATTGTATGTGTATTAAAGAGGGGTTATGAAATTACCAAAACCTCACTAGATGAAACACTCAAGGATAATTGGATTACTACTATAGAAAATTTGAGTTAATAAAACACTATGATAATACTATTTGTTTCAACCAATTCAATGACTTAAATCATAGCTATCTTAGAAAAAGATGAGCTAATCAAACTTCACTTTGATCCTTATAAGATCAAAACTTATAGTCCTCATAGACATCTCAAACTTGATGCTCTCAACTCCATTACTTAATTCCACCACCTTGTCATGGGTTGAAGTCTTAGGTCATGTTAATAAGCCCCCAAAAATAATTGTGATGATTCATATCCTCAATTTCATTCAATCAATACCCCATCACATATGGGTAAATATTAGTTTAAATTTTATACTAGATATCAAAACCATTTTCCTTTGATGCTTGAGGAAGGAACTTGAAAAATTTACCCATGACACTACATATATCAAAATTAGTTCTAAAGAGGACCTAAAAAATTATTAATATCATGTCTTATTTCTCCTCTATGGAGGTAGAAGACTATAAATAACTATTCACTAACTTCCTCACAAACATTTTCTTTCCTTTGTTCAAATATAATAGGAAAGATAAATATGTTTAGCACCTATGTATAATATTTTTAATATCATAATAATGTTAATAAATATTACATACAAGTATGAGGACCTTCTCTTATGACTTGAAATTATAATAGATAAGAAAAATGGAAAAGTTCATAAGTTTAGGCTCAATTATTTGGGCCCATTAATGGTGGTTGATAATTTTAATAATGGATCTTATGAGTTGTGGAATCTAGATGGTAAGGAATTTTGTGAGTCTATGAAATCTTTTCACTTCAAAAATTTCTACAGATAGCCATTATATTTACTATTTCCCTCTTTGTATAGTAAATAATATTTCCATTTTTTAATTGTTGTTTTTGCATACCTGATTTTTTGTTTAGATTTTTTTATCTATGAGTTAATGGAATAAAAAGAATTCAAAAAATAAACATATCATCCCATCTCATTTTCCATATCACCTTATTACCCTTTATAAAACATTCTCAAAATTAACATTACTTATGTCCTTGTCTTATTCCTTATGATAATAGTGTACCTCATTCCTCTATATCTTATTGAAAGCTTAAAAAAAAATACCCTACAACCTAGTCTAGAAGATTGTCTATGGCAATCTCCTTTTAAGGTTTATTCTAACCAAAATCACTAACATGCTCAAACCATGTAAAATTACTTGCATATATTAGTATTAAATGATGAAACCTTGCATATTATTGGTTTCACATGGCCAATATTTTGGAGGAGGGTCTATAGAGAGAGAGAGAGAGAGAGAGAGAGAGAGAGAGAGAGAGAGAGAGAGAGAGAGATGAGAGAGAGAGAGAAGAGAGAGAGAGAGAGAGAGGAGAGAGAGAGAGAGAAGGAGAGAGAGAGAGAGAGATGAGGAGAGAGAGAGAGAGAGAGAGAGAGGAGAGAGAGAGAGAGAGAGAGGAGAGAGAAGAGAGAGAGAGAGAGAGAGGAGAGAGAGAGAGGATGAGAGAGAGTGAGAGAGAGAGAGAGAGATGAGGAGAGAGAGAGAGAGAGAGAGAGAGAGAGAGAGAGAAGAGAGAGAGAATAATACAAAGTCAAAACTTACCAAAATAAAATCAATTTCACATTTCTCACCTTTCATTAATCCTCAATGTTGATCCTTATAATATTATTAATTATGGGGTTAACATTTGGGAGATATTCCCTAACTCACCAACATCTCTCCTTTGGTGATGATATCATGTGTCTTAATAGTTGCATGAGACTAGGCATATAGGGTTAAGAAAAGAGTAAGATAAAATTAAAATAATAAAGAATCTAATAATCAATAAAATTCCTTAAAAATATTCCCTATATCCCTATGTGGAAAGGATAATATTATCCCACTAACCAATTCTTTCATGGTAGGTCACCTATACATAAATCTGAAAAAAGTAATGTTTTATAGCTTGCTAAGAAAGTATAATTTCCCCTTTTATTGTGAAATTTTCTATGTATAACTTTTTTCTTTCACTATTTCACATAAATCATATCCCCCTTTCATCCCTTTACTACAAGTTGAAATTTGTATGTGTATGTAAAGGGATAGGATCAACCTACAACTATCCTATCTCTAAATATCTTACCTATAAGAATGATAATAAAAGAGATCCTAATTATACTTAATGATTATGCTATGACCAAATGGATCTAAAAAACTTAGAAAAAGTATCACCTACAACACAATGTCAAAGGAAAAGGATTCTAAAGCCTTTAGGTCAATAACAAAATGAAATAGTTCTAGATAGGATTATGTTTTTAAGTATTTTAATATTGAAAACAAGAAATTTAATTAAGGGGGAAGGGTTATAAACATAAAAAATTATAAGGAGCCATGGTAGGAAAATGGGTTCCTAAGATACCTAAGATGGATAGATGGAAAGTTCAAGAAATCCTATAGCCACACTAAGTATAAAGTGTAGAGAAAGCTTAAACAAGGATACATATTAATTTATAATATAAATTATGTAACTTATATCTAATAAAATGTAATATTTTATGGTTATATTTTACTTACATTAATAGGACCTATCAATCCTCAATATCCCCCTTGACTAATTATGTTTTGCAAGATATAGTTATGGTTATGTAGATATCAAATGTTGAATCAAGATCTAGGATAAAAATACTCCTAATGAATCTCCACGACTGTAGAAGATAATATTTACTTCAATAAAAGATCATAATCAATAAACCTACAAGTGTAGATGAGGGCATAAGTGTGAGAAATATCAAATTATAATGAATGACTCTCTCTATTAGAATGAAATTGTAGCTTGTATTTCTAGTGATCAATAGCCCTAACCCATAATAAAAGTTAAGACTATACCATTATCCCACCATAGTTTAGTTTAAAATGGGGATAAATGACCTTTGAACTATGTCACCTTAGCTAATATAGCTACAAATATCAATCCAAACATGTTCAAAGTTACATCGATTGGGTTAATGTGGTAAGGAAGAGATAAGTGGTCAAATAAGACTACCATCAGATTGGGATAATGTAGTATGAAATATATGTATTTGATATAGTTTATAATATGTAATATGGAGATGAGATAATTATGGGATTGATAGTAAGGAAGCTAAAATGGATATATAAATGATAAATAGACAATAATATCTCTCATAAAGTACCAAAGTCCTACCCACCCCTTTTTGGTACACCCTTTAAGGTGTACACTCAAGGAGATTAAAGATTGATAAGTTTAAAGTAATATAAGGAATCAATAAATTATAAATTTTAAACAATATTATTTGTATACATTTTCCCTACTTTAATCTCATCATATGTCATAATAGTGTAGCATGGGATGTTGTTACAGGGAAGAATATAGTAACACAACAACCATGATAACTGAAAATAAATTATTGACATGAATGATGAAATGAAATGATTGATAAATGAATAACTAAAAGTACCATGATAAATACATTGAATTAAATTTATCACTAAATTTTTTCATGTTAAAATCATAGCCTTGATCATGGATGAAACAATAACTACATTGGATAAACCCTTTGGATATGAGGCTAGAAAGTAAAACAAAAAAATGTAGGAAGGCCAAAGTAAATGGATAATTATCAAAACTAAATTAATCACTTGGAAAATTAGCAATCTGAAATGATAAGGCTAGGTTAAAATCAAGAAAGAATAAAAAATAATAATTACCAAGGGAAATATCAAGTAGTCTAAAAATCAAGGCCAATAATGATAGAAAGACCCAAAAATACATCCAAAGTAATAAAATTAACATTTTATATCTAACTATAGATGATATTTATGGATTATATAGTGCCTATCTTCTACACTTAGAAAACTCAAACCTTGGTTGTTCCTTTTAGTTATGAACCTTTCCCACTTCTGTAAGTATCACTTCTTCTCTATTTATGTCCCTTGGCCTATATATCTTATTATAATTAATCTTGTGTTTATGGAGTAGGCCTTCTATATTGTCTAAAATTATTAAATGTACTTATCTTCCATATTTACAATTTTTGAACTTGGACCTACTTTATTTCTCTTTGGACACTAACATCTGAGATAGACACTAGTGTCTTGACTTGATGCAAGTGTCTAGTTCCCTAAATTTATCTTATTTAAAAATGAAACGTATCGTAATGGTTGGCATAAGTTATTTAATGTGATTTATTACTTCAAATGGATTGATATAAATACAAGATCAACCCTTATTCATTCCTCACCTCGAAAGACATAACCCAAAACAAGGCAACCTATTAAAAGCATTCAATCAAGCACTCAATAGAGTAAAGATTTATTATGTTTTCCTATTTTCATATCAGTCATAGTAACATCACTTACACATGTCTAAATTAATAAACGATCACCCCAAGATATATATTTTGCAAGTTATAAGTTAGGTCATTATTGTAATTACTTATCATATATTGTATGATTCACACACAAGAAAACACATAAAGGAGAACTAAATTAGTCTTAGGCCCTCCTTTTAGCATTTATTATATAGTTATAACTCACTAAAAAGGTGTCTTTGGGGTTAGATCGACACTATGTGCCCACTAACCCATTTCTCTCCAAGGGCAAAGAGAAGTGTGCCTAAGTTTTGATCTAGAAACTAAGAGTGACAACATGTGTAAAATATCTAAAGAAATTAGGAAGAAGGTGACAAAAAACATATAAAAATTCAACTAACGTGTTCAAAAATGGAGTTATATTATGGTCTGGACACTAACATAAACATAAGGACACTATTATCAATGCAAGTGTCCAACTTAAATGTAAATAACTAGTGGTTTTTCATAGTCATAGTTTAGAGAAAATAGAACACATATATCTATCACAATCTTGTGACAATTCCTCATCATTATCATCTTCTAGAACATAAAATTAAAGACTATATGTTCTCTTTTATCCCTTAGTTACTTTGTATTTGATATATTTATTACACATGATAAATTAACAAAATCTATATTATTTATTTTACTTTTATATAAATATAAATATTATCATTCCTTTCAAATAGTTTATAAATTTGTGTGTTTTTTATGAAAATCCCCAAAAACCATTAAAAAATTGCTAAACTTATCCACTATTATTGAACCAAAACCCTAGTTTTCATGTAGGTTTTTATCCTTCAAATTAATTTCATTTCAGATTTATGTATCTTATTCTCAGATCTACTTTACTTCCTGATTATATGAGCATAGATTATGTATTCTTAACTAAATTATTGATTTATCCCTAGTGGTTTTGTACCCTATATTTGTTTAACCAAAACTCTAGTTTACATATTATGGTTTTCTCCTTTAAAATTTCACTTCATATTCCTATATTTATTTTTCAAATGTGATTGTATGGGAATACCTTAAAGAATGCTTATTTATCTTGTTTATCTAAGCATTATAAATTATTTATTTATGATTGGATGCAAAATTATGGATGTCCTTAGGCAAAGTACTTTAAAACCCCAAAAGTATATTATATCCTCATCTATTCCTTGTATCTATTATAATGAAAAAACTAATGATGAAAATGTAAGTTTAGTTGATTATGTTGAAAATAACATCTCTTCATATGGTTATAAGTATGACCTTAAATCTGAATATGAGGAGCCTCTTTCCTTTAATTTTATTCCCAGTGGAGAAAGGCCTAAAAAGGTAAATTTGATTCCTTTTATGGAAGGTGATACAATAGATATGAAATAAGTTATCATTCAAGATGATGATGATGTTTCATGCATAAATTCTTAGGATGAATCTAAAATTAATGTTTTCCTTCTTTTTCACATGATGAAAATGTTAAGAAGGATGAGTATGTATTTTATTTATAAGATAATGATAATGTTTAAAATATTGTTCTTTATTTTGATCACTCTAGTGAAAATAGTGAAATTATTTCTCCTTTTCTATGGTATGTCATTAAATTTCAAGCAATGTCACACCTTGAAATGATAATGATATCAACCTTCATGATATTAAAAAGTTATTTAGACATGGGTGTCTATTTAAAAAATATTGTAAAATCATGTAATTATCCTATTTTAGACTATGGTAAAGAGTTTATCATTCTTATGTTTCATATTAATGGTACTTTAAAACATATAATCAAAGATTCAACCTCTTATTCTAATATGTTATCTATTATCAATAACATAGGAGATTTAAAACAATAGTTCAACACTCTTAAGCTAAATATTTCTTCTTATGAGGCTATTTTTGAGGAGAATACATTATCAGAACAAACTATTACTAAGTATGTATGTAAGACTCCTTATGCTTACAACTTTATTATTCCTAAGTTCTCATCCTTTGATGGTCAAGGGGATCTTGATATTCATTTACAATAAAATATACACTCCTTTGAACATTGAGCCCAAAATGGAAGCTTTATCTCAAAGGATTTTCATCACAACTTAACCCAAGGAGATAATTTACATGTTTACCTAAGTCCCTATCTTCATTAATCCTATGGAGATTAGAGTGTTAACTTATATATCTCCCTCATCCTATCAAGGTTGATATGAGTCAACCTCTACCCAAGGGATATGATGTGAATGTTTATTGTGGTTATCATCAAGTACCAAACCATTATATAGGTAGATGCTTTACCTTGAAGAATAAGATCCAAGATCTTATCGATGAACCAAATCTTACATTTGAGGATCCTCCAAAGGAATTATGATCATAACTTTATGATCACCATAAATAGAAAATATTTAACAATACTTTGTAATACCATTTTAAAACGAGCCAAAAGTGAAAATTTCATATAATACACATCCTCTCCCACCACATTATAGAGACCCACTATATGGGATTATTGGTACTTACACATGACATATACCTCTTATGGTTTAAAGATCATATATTACTTTTCATAACTATGAGATTAAGGATGATGACTATGATCTTAATTTTTTATTCATTTGAACATACCTTGATAAACACCCTATACATAATTTTATGATTGATAATGGTGTCATTGAGAACATTTTTACCATGAAATTACTTACACACTTAGTTTATAATCATATGATTTACATCCTTATACTAGATTAATTATAACATTTGATGGGACCTCCAAGATTATTCTTGGTAAGCTTGACCAACCTTTACAATTCAGTCCCTAATATATGGTTACTACCTTTTCAATCATACCTTTGATAGAAATATTTGATATGTTATTGGGAAGAATTTATATCCATACACTTTGAGTAGTACCATATGTGGGTGTGTTAAATATATTCATGCCAATTGGGTAGTCTAGTTTTTAGAATTCCATATGAACATCCTTTTGAACAAGAGAAACTTATACCAAAATAATTAATTATTAGGCCTACTAAGGCTAATTCACCAAAAAAGGGTAGGAAATAAGCAATCCCCTTTACTAGGAAGACAATACTTGAGATACCATTCCATTAGAGACATATGGTGGATTATATATGCAATTAAAAATGTATCATTTCTATAAATCAATCCTAGCTCAGAGAAGATAGATCATACCTACACTTTTAATTAGGAATACATTTATTAATTTGGGGTATGACTAATATGTGGATCCACTAGACCCAATCAGAGAACAAATAGTCACAATAAACCATGATAGGAATGGTTACAAAGCCTATAGTCTAACATAATCATGCAACAACCCTAAAAGAGTCCTATGTTTAATGTTCACTTTATATCTAATGAACAACAAAGTAAATTTAATCTAGTACACACCAAAGCTTATGGTACAATATGAGGGGTTAGTAAAGAAATAAAAAAATGTGCAATAGAATCTCAATTAAGTTAAGTATGAGTGAGACCCTAATACATGGAATATGAAGAGTAATATTATTCAAGATAATACCTATGCTAATTTTATCTACTAAAGAGAGAATAACAAATTTAAAATATACTTACTTGAATGTGAACCCATCTATACTTAATCTCTCCCTTAGAGAAAGGGGCTTCATAAGAGGTTGTTGTGGTTTTTAAGGATAACTAAGAAATGTCAAAGCATCCAAGAACTATCCACAAGACAAGATTCTCTAAGTAGAAACCTTGATCTAAGAATCATCAAATAGAATGGTGGAAGAGTATATTGTAAAGAAGCATGAGTGAATAATAACTCTTGAATTTATATTGAAATAATGATAAAATGATCTTGTATTTGTAAGGGGGTCTCACCCTAAATCCTCCTAGAAATGTTAGTTGTACAGGGTTGACACAATCAACCTTGTATGTTTATGAGTATAATTCACTAGGTCTGAGATAGGTCAGCTAAAAGGCTAACAAACCTAAAAAGTGAAAAATACCCCTAGATTATACAGGGTCGACCTAGTCAACCTAGTATAATTGACTATCTAAAAGGGAATTAATTTAGAAAAAGGAGGATGGAAAGAGGAAAAATATTAGAGTGTGCAAGGGAGGAGTAATATCTTAGGGAATGGTTTTAAGATATATTTAGATTGGTAATAATGTATCAATAAGGGATAATAATCCTCTAAAGTACCAATGGTCTGCCCAACCCTTTCCCAGTGCAACCCTAATGGTATACACTAAGAGAGATTGAGTCTTGATGGGTTCTTGAAAGATGTAAAGTATCAATATTTGATAAAAGTTTGAAAATATTATGTGTATACATGTTCCCCACTCATATATCATCATGTGTCACTAAGGTATAATAGGGGATGGTGCTTCGAGAAAAAACATAGTAACACACAATGTTGATGCCAAAAAAAAGGTGTAGTAGTTTAAAGCAAAAATAACTAAAAGTAAATGAATAAAAGGGAAAATAATGGGAAAGTAAATGTGATGCATACATTGACTTACCTTTATCATGAGATGGTTTTTTTTTCTATTGTTAGTTTTGATTTTGTAAGGTGTAGATACTACTTTTGACAAACCCAAGAATACAAAACTAAAGAGAAAAACAAATTCAAGAAAAGTTAAGATAGATGGTGCTATGAGGATGGAATGTACTTGTAAAATTTGTTGAGATGGGGTGACAAGTGTTATGTTATAACAAATTACCAAGTCAAAAAATAAGAGTAAATTAGGTAACCAAAAATCTAAGGCTACTAAAGACTGAAAAAATCAAACAAGCTATCCTTAAGTAAGAAAGGCAAACTCACCAAGTCAAACCAAGGATACATGTCAAATAGTTAGATAATAAAACAAATTAATGGTAAAATAATGAAAAAAATGGTAAAAACAACATTGATGAGTGATTAGTAACAATCTTTATCTCACTCAACAATGGAAAAAGGTACATAAAAAAGGAAAAAAACATTGTTAAGTGACAAGTAACAAGCCGACCTCACTCAATAATGGAAAAGGGGGCATGAACTCAGGTGTCCATAAAAGAAGGATAGTAAAACAAATGATAAATGGTAAAATGAAAGTAAAACAAGTCTAAAAATTTTAATCATGATATAAAGAACATAATCCATAGTTACTCAAACATTTTATTTTGCTCTAAGGATAGATAAAATTGAAACGAATTAATGCTAGCACATTTTTAAGAGGTGAAGAAGGAATTTAAAGAAGGGAAAACATATTTAGAATAAAAATTTGGATGTCAAGGGGGGAAATGAAAGGGGTGGAGGGGATAATTAAGTAAAAACTAAGGTATAATAACTTTTTATCAAAGTCAAGACACTCAAATTAGGTTTGTCAAAACAAGAGGACTTTTAACCTTAAGGACTCTGAAGAAATTCTCTTATCTACACAAATCTTAGGTCAAAAAATGAAGTATATATATCATCCCATGAATGCTACATGCATGAAAAGTAAAATGGACCTACCTTCTCACAACATGTTCCCCATTCCTCAGGACCCCTTATAGAGTCATTAGTCTAATGTAAAGATTGGGTATTTACATGAGAAAGTAGGTATCACCATAGAGTTTCTTAGATTCCCCTATTCCAATATACTATCCTATTGTACCCAAAAGGACCTTAGATGTATGTGAGTCTAACTATGGAGTTTTAGATTCAATTAGAGATAGGATATGTGCTTGTAAACATGTCTTTTGGTATGAATTTGACTTTTGAGATTTATATGTTTCCTTTTCGATATCATTGCCTTTTTTCAAATGATTTGGATTTTAACATTCTTGATGAATTTTTATATTCCTCCTCCATAAATATTTGGAAAACCAAATATGAGTGCTAAAGATGAATTTCATTTGAATACTTTAGACAAGGTTGCTAAGAGAGATAACTTCAAAGAGCATGGAGTCTAAGAGTCTTGTAAATCTAGGTGAAATAAAAGTGTTATCATGACTTTAACCTTATTTTATCCCATGAGGATTGAAATATAGGGTAAATTAAGAGGAATGACACATATAATAATATGAATTTCTTCAAATAAAAAAATGTGATAAAGGATAAAAAAATGATACAATGATAGTAAAGTGTGATTCCTCATCATAAGAATGAGGGAAATGGAGGAAAACATGCTAACATAGATTGTTGTATAAATTCCATCTATCAAAAGAAGCAAAAGCTAAAGTTTGATAATAATGATGTAAAAATATGAAAATATGGTAATTTTATGAGGAGGTTTGGGTCATATCCATGATCTTACAAAGAAAATCACAAAATAAAAACCCAAGGGGTGCCAAAATAGAAAATGCAAGAAGATAAAAAAGATTATGGTACATTGACAAACCAAAAGTCCAAAAGGGAGTACTAAAGTTTTGTGAAAGGAAGGAACTTGTTGCATAGGGAGAGACTTGTGTAATTAACTCATAAAAAGTGTTAGATAGATGTAGATAGAAATCATGAAAATAAGGAAAGGGTCCTACACTAACGTCTATATCAAAGATGAGCATGTGAGATATAATCCTATGTGTCTTAGAATGTTTTTTAGAGTTGAATTAGTTTGGTGACATGTAAAGGAAAATAAGAGTGGGCATCACAAGATGCCCCAAAGGGTAATTGGATACAGATATGGGTATCACAAAATGCCCCAAACTCTAAAATGATATATGTGTGGGCATTGAAAGATGACCCAAAGGATAGAGTAATGTGTGGAGGGGCATCACAAGATTCCCTAACAGCTAAAAATAGGAAGAAAAGAGAGGAAAATATAAAAAGAAAAGAGAACCCCATATAGTGTCTAAATGGATTCAAGTTATCCAAGAATATTTTGATAGGGGATATGATGCTTGAAGAAAGAGAAAGAATGATAAACAAAAAGAATAATAGGAAGAGATAAATAACTAAGTTATGCAAACAAATAACTAGGTTGAACATATAGGGAAAGAAAAAAATAGTACAAGGTCAATTGGGTTGACCTAGCATAGAAAATAGGCCTTGTAAATAGTACAAGGTCGATTGGGTCAACCCAATATAGTGAATAGAGGCTAGAAAAATGTACAAGGTAAACCCAATATATCAAATAGGAAAATTAGAAAGCCTATAAAAAAATTTGAACTAAAACAAGATAACTTTTGCAAGTAATTTGAATATAAAGAAATGAAAGGAAAAACATAATTAATTGGATAAACTCTAGCCAATCCAATTGAAGCACACAACATAAAACCTTGCACCAATGCTGGCTAATGAATTTTTTTTGCAATATAGAATACAATTAAGCAAAGAGAAAGTAGTCAACTTGGAAATTAAAGAGATAACTAATTGGTCAACCTGAATGTTTATTAGATTATTAAGATGTGATTTTAAATGTGATGGGAAGTTGGTTATAATGAACTAAAATGGAAATATAAGTATGGTGTTAGGTAGTTTGGTCTGAAAATGACCATAGTGACAATGATATAGGCTTGGTATTGGGACCTGCCTCCTCATTTCACACACTGAAATAATAAGGTTTTTAGATGCTTGTCTAGAATATGCTATTAACCACACTTTATACTTGACCAGAGTATTAATTTAGCTTCTCCTTCGTTGAAGAAATCCAAGTAGGTTAAACTTGGGTAGACAAATGTTAAAATGCTTATTTGGTTTTTGTGATTTGGTTATGTGTGTATAAAATAGAAAATAGTGAACTAAATGATTAATTGAAAACCACCTAATTAAGCTATGTCATATATTCCAAGCATGCAAGAAACAAGAAAAGAAAGTGTGAATTAATTACTAGCATATAAGGTTAATTATAATTTTGAAACAAGTTACAAAGTTGATATGGTCAACATTGTATGTATAAAATATAAAGCAGGGTTGATAGAGTTGACCTAGTTATCCAGATAGCACACATTACATAAAATTGGGTTAGTATTGTCGATCTAATTGACTATGCAAGGGAAATTTTAAAGACTACAATTTATATAAAGAAACATTGAAAATAAAGAGATAGATAGATATAAAAGAACCTTAGTGGATCATAGATGTAGAGAATGAATATTTCTATTCAATAATCTTGATATATGCTTACAAATTCTGCCAAATGGGTTGATTGGATCGATCAAGCTTTACATAAACTTGTTGAGTACCTAAAATGTATAGGGTCAAATGGGTCAACCTAGTATGTTGAACTAGATGTCTAGAAATGTATAGTGTCAATTGGGTCAACTTGGTAGTCTAGACTAGATGTTTGGAAATTAAAAAAATTATATTGGGTCAATATAATCGATCCACTAGCCTTTACTTGAAAACCTACACATAAAAGTTATATACTAGGTCGATAGAGTCAATCCAATATGTCAGATATATGATAAAAATAATGATGAGAGAAAAAAATAAGATGAAAAAAATACTACAAGATTTAATTCATGTTGGGTTCACCATAATGTATGCAATAAGAAATGCATCATGTTTATAAATCAATCTTAGCTCAGAGAAGATAAAACATACCTACACTTCCAATTAGGAATATATTTATTAAGTAGGGGATTGACCAATATGTAGATCCACTAGACTTGATTAGGGAATCAATTGTCACAACACATCATGATAATAAGGGTTCCAAATCCTATATTCTAACACAATCATGCAATAACCCTAAAAGAGTCCTAGGTTTAATGTTCACTCTATATCTAATAAACAAGAAAGTAAATCTAATCTAGTACACACCAAAGCTTGTGGAAAAATATGATTGGTTAGTAAAGAAATAAAATCATGTATAAGAGAATCTCAATTAAGCTGAGTAAGACCCTAATACATGAAATATGATGAGTAATATTATTCAAGCCAATACTTATGCTACTTCTATCTACTAAATAGAGGAGAAAAAAGTTAGAATATACTTACCTAAATATGAACCCATCAAAACTCAATATCTCCCTTGGTCAAAAGGGATTCACAAGATGTTGTTTTGGTTTGTAAGGATAACTAAGAATTGCCAAAGCTTCCAATACTTATCCACAAGACAAGATTATCCAAGTAGAAACCTAAGCTAAGACTCCTAAAGTAGAATGGTGGAAGAACATATTATAAATAAGCCTTATAGACTAATAAATCCTGATTACATATTGAAATAATGATGAAATGATCTTGTATTTATAGGAAAATCTCACCCAAAATCCTCTTAGAAACGTTGGTTGTATAGGGTCAGCACAGTCAACCCTATATGTTTTTGAGGATAATTCACTAGGTCTGAACTAGGTAAGTCAAAAGGATAATAAACACATAAGTGAAAAATACCCCTAGACTATACAGGGTGAACCGAATTAACATAGCATAGATAACTATCCAAAAGGTAATTAATTAAAGAAAATGAGGATGGAAAGAGGAAAAATATTGGAGTAGTGTGCAAGGGAGGAGTAATAGCTTAGGGAATGGTTTTAAGAGCTGGTTGGATTGGTAATAATGTAACAATAAGAGACAAAAATCTTTAAAATCGCCAATGGTCTACCCATCCCATTCTTAGTGCACCCCTTAGGGCATGCACTCAAAGATATGGAGTCTCAATGGGTTCTTTCAAGATGTAAAGCGTCAGTATTTGATAAAATTTTGAAAATATTATGTGTATACAAATTCCATGGAATCCCTATCTACTACACACCATGTTTAGATATTTAGAACACCTACACATGTTACTATTACTATTATTCCAAAGAAACCATATAGAAATTAATGATGAGTTCCATGAACCCTTAATCCTATTAATCCTACTTAGAGTCCTATTTTAAATAAGCAAAGCATCATCGATACTATTATGATAAATATTGAACCAATACATGCTCCTTAACAACGTCATAAAATTATCACACAAAGTTAATAGTGAGGAGATATATATGACCATCCATTAGATGGTATAATAGGATGATTTTTCCTCTTAAAATATTTCTAAAATACCAAAAAACTTAAAAACATTCAAAAATCCAAAAATATGTACTGCACCTACATGTTATATTATCTCCTTGGAATATATGTGTTATTTCCCTGTTGATGGATGGTATTATTAAATTAATTATACATACACACATGTTTATATGGTTTGATGATCACGTTTCATTATCATGTTTTACATTACATATTTACATATGTGTGCCTTTATCCATGATTATATCTTACACATGGTACTTGATGTGTTATACACTTGACAATTTTTCCTAACACATTTGATCCATGGGATAATATGACATGTTTATGTTGGTTTCTTATGTTTTATTTTATGCACTTACTTGAGTATCTTGCCTTGCTATAGTATGCCTTGATAGAGCATTTGAATATGCTCCTTTGATAGAAAGCCCTATTCCTATGTATTCTTTATTTGACATTTGCATATTTCATTATTTTTTATATGGACATTTGAATATGTCATCCTTGATTTTACAAATATTTGACTAAGTCACGTCCCTTTGATTATGTGGCATTTAAACATGGCCCTTGTTTGAAATATCCTTAGACCATTGATTTTCAACTTGTATTTGAGTACTCTTGTGTGTGTTCTTCTTTTCTTATTTATTTTGTACTATTAATATCTATATATTTCCATGATCCTTATTATGTATCTTAGGCCTTCATGTGATCACATTAATTTTTTGTGCTTCAATGTTATATATACCTAGACAAGTTCCTTCTATATGTTATAGGGTTCCATTTACATATTATACAGTTGCCTTATCCTTTTTAGGTGAAGTAAATACCAATTCCTATCTTTACATCATGTCAAATGGGGGGAACATATTAGTGGGTGAATGTTATAGAGACATGCTCTCCACACTCACCACATTTTTCAAATTTGGTGGGGAATGCTTTGGAAGCATGTTCTCCACACTCATTTAGTATTTGGAACTTATATTAGTTCTCAAATTTAGTGGGAGATATCATATGGGAATGGAATATACACATTCATAGTTTTTAGATTTAGAGGGGACATATAATATGGGTGTGGATTCCACACATTCATAGTTCTCATATTCAGTGGGGGATTGCTTTGGAAGCATGATGTCCACACCTATTCAGTACTCATCATCTAAATATTATAGTGGGGGAATATTTTGGAAAAATGTTATCCACATTGGTAGTTATATCAAATTTTATATTTCTCCATATATAGTGGAGGCATGCTTTAGAAGCATGTTATCTACACATACACAATTTTCTAAATTGGATAAAGCACACAATTATATGATTCATATTCATATTTATGGTAGAATTGTATACATTGGTACCATTTTTATATAATTTCAACATGAGACATATCTAAGGTACATATGATATGTAATGTTCACCTAATATTTCAAAATCCAAATCAATTTTATATTCAAAAAATATTTTATGGACTATTACCATATCATATAATTTTTCATACTGATACCCCATAAACTTTTATAGACTTTATTGAGCCAATATACAATAGTAGTTGGTTCACTTTTTGGTATGGTTGAGGTGATTAAATCACTCAATATTTCCATGTTTTTAGGTTGGAATTGATTGTATCATATAGACTCACTAGGTTATAAGCATCATTGGGTTGTAAAATTGAGTTAATCACAACTTCTAGGTGACAACTCACTTTTCCTCCAAGGTTGGGAGCATGGACCTTCCAATATCTATCTCTCTATCTCATTGGATATATGAAATTTAAATATTTATCTATATTTTTTCTAATCTCAATTTTAGAACCTTATAATGATACATCTTATTCAAATCAACTTGTTAATAGATGAGGTAGTTACATAAACACACAGGTGTACTCCTAAACCTCTCTTTCAATATAAATCTATTTCAAGTATTTTCAATCCTATATTATATGAATTAATTATTTAATGTAAAATTCTCTTGGTTTTAGGTTAGTCACCAACAAATCATTCAATCTGGGCACACACAAAGACAAGGTGTGTTTTACACACCTAGGTTCACATTCCTTTCCTTTAAAATAGCTATTTCATTACTATATTAAGGGGGGAAGTAGATATGTATGATATTTATGGATTATATATCACCTCTATCTTGCACACTTAGAAAATTGAGACCTTGGTTTTTCCTCTAATTTATGGACCCTTCTCACTTTCATAAGTCTCACATATGCTCTATCTTGTGCCCCTTAGCCTATATATCTTAGTATGACCCATATTATATTAATGAATCAAGAATTCTATCTTTCCTATAATTTTCAAAATTTAATTATCTCACATCTCTACAAGTTTTGAACTTATACTTATTTTCCTACTCGTTGGACACTAACATCCTAGATAAATA
The DNA here is from genome assembly GCA_037957365.1 of Torreya grandis. Lineage (NCBI taxonomy): Eukaryota > Viridiplantae > Streptophyta > Pinopsida > Cupressales > Taxaceae > Torreya > Torreya grandis. The sequence continues at coordinate 19,553 of JARHVA010005708.1, forward strand.
CTAGTGTCAACATTAGTTTCCTAACTTGATATAACTATCTAGTACCCTAAAGTCATAAAATTTACAAATGAAACTTATCTTAATGGTAAATATAAGTTATTTCACATGACTTATTAATCTAAATGGATTAATATAAATACAATATCAACCCTCATTCATTCCTCACCTTGAAAGACCTAGCATAAACCAAGGTAACCTATCAGGAGCATTCAATCAAGCACTCAATAAAGCAAAGCTTTCCTATTTTTATTATTCCTATATCAATCATAGGATCATCACATACATAGGTCTGAATTAATAAATGGTTATCCCAAGTTCTATATTTTTTAAGTTACAAGATAGGTTAATGTTGTACTTGTTTCTCACATATTACATTATTCACATGCAAGCCAACACGTAGGGTAGAATTACATCAATCTAAGACCCTCATTAGAGTATTGGATATGTAGGAAATGAAAAATAATAGAGGATTACTTTGGGTTATCTCAACATCATGCACCCACTAACCCATTTTTTCCCAAGGTCACTATGAAGATGAAAAATTAGTGTTTTACAAATTCATAAGGAGTGATACTCTATGACCTAGATCTGAATGCACCAAAGTGAAGGTGAATCAAAAAATAAAATCATCAAAGTGGTCATATCCTTTTAAATTAGGTATTTTATATATTAAACTTATGTCAAACATAGACAATAGTGTTGACATAACCATCACAAGCTGACATTAGTATCAAGAATGCTAGAAGTGTCAGATCTAGAATCTAATGACTATGCCAAAATCTTTTTCCATATTATTTTTCACATGTTATAGATCCATCATTATCATATAATTATAAAAAGATAATTATATTACTTATTTTTCATTTACATGCATATCTTAGTTGTACTTTATATATTTATTCTATACTTGGGATAATAAATCTAGTGTATGCTTATATCTAAGTTTATCATTTAATTAGTCTACCATAGATCTGGTTATTTCACTTATAAATTATCATTTATATATTATTAATGCTATTATAACACCAATGTAGGATACCATAATATCAAATTTAGGGTAAAAAATTAAGGGTGCATGAAACTAAATAATCATACCAAAATAAATGTAAGAGAAGTAACAATCCATATGCAAATAAATATGTAAAAATAGTAAATGACTAATGATAATGATTTATAATTTATAGGATTATGTAATTTAACCCTAAGGTTGATAAAGGGTTGAGTAATAAATTATGGAATAAAATACTATAATATCATTAGCCACTGATTTGCACAATAATTGATTTATTTAAATATTTTATAAATAACAATGATAAAAAGTGTACTTAACTAGAAAATATGATTGAGATTGATAAGTGATGGGAAATTAATTGATTAAAGATTAGGTTAGATTGTCATAAATATATAATAGGTGTCAAAACCCTCTTTAGATAATAGTGCAACCCTATTTACCAATAACGCACTATGTTATTGACATTTTGTGTTGCGCTAATGACCCTGCATAGGTGAAGTAGTGAAATTATGGGTATACCTTCACTTTATTTCAAAAATCATGTGAATTTATACCTAACACCTATATTTTAATCTATTATATGATTTTATTAATTCACTATGAAACCCTAAGCCCCAATGTTTCCTAGGATTTTTATGAACACAAGTGGAATTCGTAGGGTAGGATAGGCAAGACCTCAACACCCCATTTGTTGAGTATTTACTATATACTAATACCTTGAAATGGGATCAATCTTGATTTATTTATTCCAATCTAATTTTTGGTGCAAGTGAGAGTGATGCTAGTATTCTTGAGTATGAATTCTAATTTGAATGATTTGAGTGTGAATCAAGACTATAAACCTAGATAAAATTAAGCTCTGGTCTACTATAGATGGATGCATGCATAAATGTGGTAAATAAGGATCAATAACCTTAATTTTCATAAATATTTATGATCTTTTTCATGAGAATATTCATCTAGGGGATAAATGAATGAGAGTGGTCTTTATATAGTGTTATGATGCTTATTAAAATATGAAATGAGTCTAGGCCAACCCTAATATGCTTTATTGAGTGGAAATATATCCATTAGGGGAAAAGGAATCAAAGGGTCAATAGATATTCCTCTTTTTTTAATAGTGTACTACACTATATATGAAATTGGATACACTATTATCTAGATGGATAGCACATGTGAAAAAAGATTTGGGATACCTAGGTGATGGATCAATGTAGTTCTTAGTATATTTGGGAAAGGGTTAGATGTGTATAGAAGATATAAAGGGATCAAAATAGTCCATAGGATAGGTTTAGGGGTAATCTAAGGATAGATTGTTTCAAGTAACATTCATTATATTAAATGACATTTTAGATGAATACATTGTCACCCACTTTATTATATAAATTCAACAAAGTGAAATGTCTAGGATAAAGGAAAGAGAAATGTACCTGGACTTACCTAAGAGGTGAATCTCATTAATGTGGGTCTAAGTCTAAATTTTTTTCTCCATTACATGTCCTAGAAAGGAAATATATGTGAATCAATTCTTACATAAGAAATATCAAAATCAAATTCAAAACTAGGTAAAGAGATGCGAGAGAGAGAGAGAGAGAGAGAGAGAGAGAGAGAGAGAGAGAGAGAGAGAGAGAGGAAATCAATGAATACACCTCACTAGGTACATGAACCAATGTAAAAAACTATTGAAATCTTCTATGTGTAGATGGTGATCAAAGGGTGAATAACTTGGAATAGGATAATAGATTTCCCAATCCCCATGTGTGGGTGGATAAGGAAATTAAGATGGTCTTGACTCAATCATTGCCCAACCCTATTTAGTGGATCATAATCTATGAATAACTTGGATTGGACTGATGACTTATGTAACCATCTTATGCAGGTGGCTCAAAAACTCAAATAAGATATGACTAAATCATCGCCTACCCATATGTATTATAATAAGCTAAAAATGAAACTATGTGGTCTAATGAAGTTATAAAATATGCCTCTAGTCCACTTGAGAATTTTGAAATGTAAATTAACTCAGGGGCCACTCGAGAATATAAAACATCTCTGGGCCAATTAGGAATGCCAACCATTATATATGGAATGTGGAATTAATCTGATGTAATACTACTGTAAAACTAGTGAATATGGTGTATGGTGTATAAAATGTGGAGAATGACATGGGGTTATAATATCATCTAAGAGAAATAGTGTAAAATTAAGTATATGGAAATAATGTGCCAAACACATGCCCCTAATTATGATATCTGAGCATACAGATTTTGGACTAAGTCATAGTAATCTATGTTTGTGTACAGCTAAAACTAAAATGAGAGTGATCATGTTGTGCATGATGAACCCAATCTAATTAAATATATGTAAAATCTAAGTATATATTGATCATATCTAATAAACTATGACAAATATTGTGTAAATATGAACTATACCTACTGTACCTTTCTGATAATTCTATATGTTGTTTTGTTTTTGAGGCTATAAATAATAACATGGTAAGTGGACTATAGTGCACTACACTCTTGGTAGTGTATTGTTATATTGTATAACAATGTTGTTTCTAAGAAAAAAATAAGATTGATTTGTGTGTGAATATATTCCACTATATTTTCCTAAATCTAGGATCTATAATCTATGTTTGTGTACTAAAAATGGATTTTGAGCACACTAAGATGGCTTGATCTCTATGACAAGTCCCTGTGAATGCTTCCTCTTTTGAGGGGAGTTATTGAACCTCTACAATAACTATCCTCAAAATAAAAGATATACATCATGTGTGTTAGACTAAATATATATGATATATATGTGATAAACCAATATAATGTGTATACATGACATTGAAATGTAAAAGACATTGAGCATAAGTTGCAAATGTAAAATGTATGTTATATCTAGAATTGATAAGGTTTTCAAGAGAGATATAATAATGTAGGCATGTATATGAACACAAAATTTGAATATAATTTGAGTAAATTACTTGGGAGTATGGGGCATGATGTCCATCAAAGAATCCAATAAGTAAGGGGATATGCATGAAGTCCCTCATGGCATTACAAACTAGTTGTGAAAGAAACAAGAAAGATAAAAGTTTCATGGCCATGACGCATACATAAAAACACATGAGGCACATAAAGTAAGCTAAGGGGTCAAAATACAATGGACATGGGAACATGTCACTAATTAGAAGAAATGTAATACATATAAGGACATGTTTAAATGTATGCATACATAAAAAAGTACACAAGTTTGACTTAGAGCCACATGGAAGGACATGTTCAAATGTCCACATACACAATCAAGAAGCATACACAAGGGAATGGGAACATGTCCAAAGCATGAAATTAATGAAAGAAAAATGACATATTAAAATTCCCTTGAGTAAATTTAGAATTAAAGAGACATAATCAAATCTAAATATTAAATCCATGAATAAAAGTATGCATAATCATGTGGTATAAATCTATATAAGAGAAAAAAGTGTACATAAGCTGAGTCTATAGTAGTAGTCAAAAAAATATTAGTGCAATATAGGAAGATCAATATCAAGATATAATAAATGTTAAATATATGATATGGAGTATATACACATATATAACCTGAAAAACTTGAATCTTTATGTATGATGCCCCTAATGGGATAATATAAAAATTCTAGCTCAGTGTATATGTGTATGTGCCCCTAATAGGTAGATAGTAATAAATATGGATCTGTGTAGAGGACCAAAGTTTTATATTAATCTATAAACACTAATATTGAACAAGTGAAGCATTTATGTATGATAAAACTAACTACACTAACATAGATAACATATGCAATACTTGAAAAATAGAAGGAATATAAATATGGAAATGCATATAATATGAAATTTGTTTTTTCTAAGTAATATTTGAATGTTTTTCTATTTTTAAAATATTATATTATATTTGTTTTTCCTGAGTGTAATATATGTACAAGAACCATGAATATGAAACTATATATAAGGAATAAGATAAACAAAACTATGTACAAGTAAATTGAAATAATGAAACTATGTACAAGTAGATCATGAATTGTTTATAGATACAATATTTGTAGGTGTATGATGTTCATTGGATTCTTCATTGATTTATCATTGAGTTAGTTTGATGGTATAATTTTTAAATAAGCTTTTATATGATTAAGTATGGGCTACTCCATTTTGGTTTGAACTTTCCTTGTGTCTCTTATTTGGAATTAACGTTTGTGAGGTTCTATTTTAGAATGAGATCAATGACTTTGAATTATCTTCTATGAACATGATTATTGTATGCCCATTTGATTTATTTATGATATGATATGAGGTTCTCTACAACTTGGATGTGTGTGTGGTCCAACTGTTCTAACTCATGAAGACATCTTTCTCTATATTGGTCATCTATGATAATCCCTTTGAGGGATACTCGTAAGGATATAATTTATAATTTTAGTGGGATAATAATTTCATTCCATACACTAGTGAATAAGGAGTAGCTCTTATCAATGTATTAATATTATTATGGTAAGCCCATAGTGCATACAAGAGTTGATTATTCCAATCGTCACCAAATTTGGTAACTATTTTTATTAAGGTACTATTAATTATCTTATTTTTAGAATTTTATTTCCCATTATCCTATGGGTAATATGGAGTAGATAATGTGTGTTATATCTTATATTTAAAAAAAAATGTATTCATTATTTTATTATTAAAATATGTTTCATTATCTATAATTGTGGTCACTGGTAGGTCAAAATGGGAAATGATGTTTGTCATGAGAAAGTAACATATAACTTCTCCTTTTATGGATTGTAATGAAATGTCTTCCACCCACTTAGTAAATTATTTTATAACTATAATGATGAATTTTTGACCCCCTATTAATTCTAGTTTTATTTTACCATTTAGATCAAAGCATCATAACATGAATGTCCATGGGGAGATAATAGGTTGTAATTGATATGAAGGAGCATGGTGTATATTACCATGTCATTAAAATTTGTTGCATTATTCATCATATTATTGACATTATAGTTATATGGTGGGATAATAATACCCTTGCATAATTAATTTGTGTGACATTACTTTTTTTCTAAAATGGCCACCACATTCATTGTCCTGTACTTGGCTAATGGCCAATTGTGCTTCTTCAAATATTAAACATCAAGCTAAGTGTCCATAAAAATATAGCTTAAATAAGTCCCCACTGATGATGACATAAAAGAGGGCATTCCTATATAATTTACACTTATCATTCCTATTTAAAGTATCTAGCATGATAGATTTGTGTAGAAAATTTTAAATATTAAAAAACCATTATGATGCTTTTATACTATGGGTGGTGGATAAGACTAATAGAGTTATGAGGTCATTATGGGATATTGATGGTGACTATAATCATTTAATAATAGAGATATTTATCATCATTTATGTCAATAGAGATCAATGATGTCTCACTTTTCATTGCATTGATGTGATTAATGTTCTTTCAAGGAATATTTTTAATAGAGAAGTATTTGAATTGAGCACATATAAATTAACCCATATTCTTTTATGGAATTAAGTGTTCTTCCTTGGTTTCGTATGCATATGTGACTCAATTAAAATAAAAATAGGAATCCCCATAGAGCTTAATATATTTTACTTGGAGGGCCTAAACTACATATAGGCTAAGGATAAGTGCCTTGTATCCTACGATATTATTTATTCATGAGAAACTTAATCGATATGCAAGTGGAATTATTTTCCCAAGTGGACTAATAAATAAAATTTAAGATCTAGAACATAATACACATGTGTTTGAATCATAATAACTAAGAGTGGTGGGGGGGGTGAATCAGTGTCTTAAATACTTTATTTCAATTCCTCCTTATCATACATGAACCATCACATCAATATATAGATCAAGCAATGCATAAGTAATCAACCATACAAGCATGAAACAAGATTACACAAGACATAACATCATATATGTGGTAAAACCTAAAGGGGAAGAAAACACACTAATCCCTACAAATTTAATAAAATATTATAATTCTAAAGATCAATTTAGTGAAGCACCAACTCCACATGGAGCACCAACCCCAACTAGTTAAGCACCAACCTAGATATGATTTAACAAACACCAAATTACAAGGAGGAACCAACCCCATAATTGAATTATCACCAAATAATCCACATAAATTATTTTTTCACCTTTATAACACCTTATTTCTCAATCAACTGATGATGACCAGCTCTTCATCTCTTCACACTCTTATCCTTCTTAAACTACTTTCTAGGCCTCTTCGCTCAATTAGGTCTCTTCAAGATAGATTATGTCATATGACCCTGATATTCATATGTAGACACACTTTAAAAATTTTATCACATATCCATACACTCATTTTATGGTCTACAATACCTCCTTTTTCTCAATAATGTCCTATTTTATTCACTTTCCTTCTTCACACTCAAATAGGCCTAAACCTACTTTATAAATATACAAGCCTCTTACTCATGTACCTCTTGGTCAGCCATATACACTTTAAAACTTGGATTGTTTTTAAAATATGTCTTATAAAATTTTACATATATTAATCAATCATTACAATGGGTCTTCCTCAACTTAAAAGACCAAAACCTCTTTTAGGCCTTAAGGAGACCTAATTCAATTAGGCCTTCATTAGTACACATTGCCCTTTAAACTCCTTAGAACACTTTAAAAATCCAAAAATGTTATAAAAATATAATACAAAAATAAAATATACCTATAATAATCTTATATAGTCTCCATAACACTTTTTAGAGCCAACCTCCACTTCAAGCACACCATTTGTACTGTTCACAATTAGGCCTTCTTATACATAGGAAGTTTGTCTTGAACTAATAAAGATTAAACACAAACTGTATAAAAATATTTAAATAAATAACATGAATATAAAATAAATTACCTTAAAAACATCACAATTTTATTTATACTTCACAACTTATGGAAAAAGGACTCAAATGCTTCTCTACAAATATCCCAGTCAGAACTGTTAGAACACTCCAAAACCTAGTCATGAATAACTTGATATTAAACACTTTAAATAAAACTTATAATGAAAATTTATAATTTATAAATATTATTTTATATCTATATAAAAATATAAAATACAAAAATCACAAGTTATAATGTCAATATTGTTATTGCAGACCAATCTTTTGACCTCACTACACACAATCAAATCAGAATTAGACAAGCCATTTTAGCTTCAATATTTCAACCACTTTCAATGAATATCAAACATTATAAAAATAATTTATATGAAATAATATTACCAAAAAAAAATAACATGTTAATTATATAATTTAACTTATGTCATAGAGCATTAAAAACATCACTATAACTTCCTTACCTATAACTGATAGTTTACCTTAAAGCACAGTCATGGTGACATTGACCTTCAACACTTGTGTGACCACTCTATAAGACTTAAAATGAATGAAAATGATATTATGAGATAATTATACCAACATTTTATATAAATATAACATATTAAAATGGAAAATATTGATCTTTCAATCCAATATCATGACCTTATATCTCACACTCTCATCTGAACTAGGCATGTCAATTTGTGAGCAACTTATTCACTATATTCACTAATCTCCAAAACTTATACCAATCATCATAATTTATTAAAATTAGTGAAAAAAATATCCAGACTTTTTTCATCACTATATCATGATAACACATCCTTATTCATCTTCTCATTGCTTCCTAGGTTTTCTCACTATTTACACCATTAGACCTATTAGAAAATGACTAACTTGGATGACCATTTTAGCACACTTGAGGGATGTAGAAAATAAAAAAACACCAAGCACATAAAACATGAGTCTCAATATTCAACCTTCATTAATTTTAAATTTTTTTGAATACAACGTTTTATAGCTACAATAACCTCTTCAAAAACAAGGCTATATCTTCACATTTTCTCTCTCCTCTCTCTAACCACCACCACCTAGAGGTACATGGGAGAGTTATATAAAAGATAAAAACACTTACCTGATAATTAAAAACCATCTTAATTTCTTTGAATCATATCTTCAACATCAGGTCCTTATTAGGGTTCTAAGAGGGTTTAAACATGTTTTCATTCTTAATAATCATTCATAAAGCATAGCCTCCAAATATAAAAAAAATCATATAATTTTGAGATATTACCATTAATATATTAGTTTACCATGTATAGGTTTTATGAGCTAATGATCACAATAGAAACTTTCTCAGGTAGAGAACCCTTCATTTTGTGCACTTGAGAGACCTAAGAACCAATTTTCATGCCTTGCCCTTGAAAATATGAAATCAAACTATATGAAAACACTTTAAAAATAATATATTACCCTTGTATATTTATTAATTAATCTTTCAAATTACTAAGTTTTATTTGATAGATGTGCTACAAAGCAATGCATTTCTTGAATTTTGCCTTCTAAAGGTTGAAGTTGATTTAAGTTCATAAGAGGATACATATACATTATAGTTTTTAATTTATTTATATCTACCTCAATGACACATTAAAATATTACAAATCCCAATAATTTACTATATGTGACACAAAATATGCATTTATTAGGATTTAGTTGTACATTGTATTATATCAACCTTTTGAAAATATGTTGTAAATCTAATGTGTAATGTTATCAATCTTTTGATTTAGCTAGTAATTCATCAACATAGTATTCAATTATTTTACGAATTAGATAATAAAAAAAATGGTTCATAGTTCATTTATATGTTCCTCCACCATTATTTAATACAAAAGGCATGACCATATAGAAAAAGGTTCCCCATGGTATTATAAAAGAATTTTTTTCTTAATCCTCTTCACCTATCTTGATTTGATTTTAACCAATGAAACCATCCATGGTAGATAGAATCTTGTATCTTGTTTTGGATTATACTATCATATCAATGTTTGGTAGGGTAAAATTATCCTTAGGACATGATTTATTTAAATCTTTGGAATTGAAACAACATCAAATTTGGTCATTAGTTTGAACAACTAGTATAATGTTAAATACCCAATATAGATGAACAATTGGTTAAATTAATCTTGCATCTAGGAGACATTGGAATAATATTTGACTAAAATTTCACCTTAAAATTAATTTTTTTAATATTTTGTCTAACTAGATTTACATTTAGATAGAGTGTAATCATGTGTAATACAATTCAAGCATCGATGCTTGGCATATATGAATAGGACCAAACAAAAATTTCAAGGAAATACTTTAAATTTTGTCAAATATATGTATCCTCTTCTTTACATAGAGTGGTAGTTAGTAATATTATGTGAGTATTAGTTTCCATGCCATTATTAAATTTATTTGTCTCTTAATTAAGTAATGTAGATAAATTGGTGGAGTAAGGTGTTGTAGGTAGGGTGCCATCTATGTTAATTGGGATATCATCTTAAATGTCTCAACTCTCACCAAATTATGTCTAGGCATTTTTGGAATAAAAAAACTTATTATTATGTTATAAATAAGGGATATCCTCATATTCCCCTAAATTTTTTAAGATAGCTTCATCATTAGTGAATTTATCAAAAGTGAGTAGATCTAGAGAAATAATATCATCAATAAGGTTGGGGTAAACAACTGAGAGTGTGGAGATATGATTTATTTTATTATTTATCTATGGAATGGGTGGATTACACACTATATGTTGGTAATCATGGTTAGAATACTTAGAATTATATTTTTTATCCTTATATCTGAGTCCCTACCTGCCTTTTTGATCAGATGCCTTAATAGGATTAAGAATTCTTTATTCATGTTTTTGGAGGCCTTGTCCTATGTAGCCCATTTTTTTGAAAATGGAGAAGTAAATTTATTATAATTTATGCTCAAGGTGTCTTTGGGAGTCATATATGAACTTTGAATAGTATATTGTATAGATGTTGTAATAAAGTCCATGTGAGGAATATAGTTGTGTGTAGGCCCTGTATTCTAATAATATTTGAACGATTCATGAAACCCTTGGTATGTGTATATATAACCTTGGTAATATAAATTTAAAAATGAATGTAAATTTTATGGGACTACATTCATATCATGAATCTAATGGCTCCTAGACAAAATATTGTAAGAAAGGTCATTGGGCATAACCTGACATGTTGTAGGTAAATTTTTAGGTCCCAATGTAAAATTTAGTGTTAGCTAATCAATAATTTTAAGTGGAATATTATAAAATACTTACATTCTCGTATCATAATGATCCAAATCCATATAATGTATATTAAGAAGTTATCAAAAAGAAATATTACAAATTTTTAACCATGATCCATTATCGACTAACACTCACTTGACACCCACATTATTAATTAGAAATTGGATGTAAAGAGGTACATGTTAATATATTATTTACTGAAGTGGGATATATTCTTTTTCAAAGGAAATATACTCTTTGGTCCATTTCATATTATTTATTATTAAAGAAACATAATCAGACTTTGTTGTGCTTGGTAACTTGGTGTCAGGGAGTGATGCATACAAGACATTTTTGTATGTGTCATAATGTTGTAGAATCTCTAAAATGGAAATTATTGATAGAGGGATACTGATCTAATTGAAAAATTTATATCCATAGGTAATGCTAACCTAACATGTTTCAAGACCTCTTATGGATATCATAGAAAGGATCTCAAGGCCTACTATGAGCATAAAGCTGGTAGCAGGATCAGGATAATAGCTAGATGGATAGGGTCGAGAAGTGGGAGGGATAAGAGAAACCATTGACATTATATTGTATATATTAATGATAGGTAAGGAATAAAAGTGAACTAAAGATCAAAGGGCATCTAAAGGATATTTTTTAATCTTAGGTGATGTATTTTTTTATCTTATGTATTATATCCTCTATATTTGTAATGATATGTGACTTGATTAAGTTTCACATAAGATAAAAATAACATGTTAGAGAGATTATGAAAATTTGCATAAGAAAGTAATAAATACCATCTATAATTATTATCATGATTAGAAAAAATAAAAATCATAAGATATAGGGATCTAAAATATGAGTATGAGGTTTAGAAGGATGGAAACATAAACCCTAAAGATAGGCTAGGGATAGTGCACTATTTAAAGTAATTTTTGTTCACCAAATGATTTTTATTTTTTAGGATTATGGAATGTAACCCTAATATTGATAAAATTCTAAGTAATAAATTAGTGAATAAAATACTACAGTATCAATAGCCATTGATTTGCATAATAATTGATAAATTTGAATATTCTATAAATAGAAATGAATTATAAAAGGTGGCCTTAGATACAAAATATGACCAAGATGGATAATTGGTGGGAAAAAAATTGATGTAGGAGTAGGATAAAGTGTCATCAATATAGAAAATTGTGTCATAACCCTCTTTAGATAATAGTGCATCCCTCTTTGCCAATAGCACACTATGTTATTGACCTTATGTGCTCTACTAATGAGCTTGTGTAGGTGATGCAGTGAAATTATGGGAAGACCTTCCTCGATTTTGGGAATAATATGCCTATATTCCTAAGACCTAAATCATCATCTTTTCTACACTTTGATTAATTTCACTATAAAACCTCAAGCCTCCATGCTTGTTATGGTTATGATTATCACAAGTAGAAGAATAGTAGCATTAATAGGGTAGGATGGGTGAGACCTTAACACCCCATGTGTCAAGCATTATCTATTGACCCTCTAGGTCACCCCAACCTACATATATTTCATAAGAAATTATGTAGAAGGTTTTCATTCTTACATGGTGAAAGGTCCCTCAAAAATAGGCTTATGGGTGGATGTTCCCTACAAGTGCTTAAGGATGGTAGTTGACATAGATATTCACCTTGTCTAGGCTTTTATGTATGCATATTAAGATATATTTATTATGTGACCTTATGATGAACATATAATTAAACCCATATGCAAGTTATGTGCATAAGGTCCCCAAACTTTAGGTAATGGTAAGCAAGGAAGTGTATAGATCATATGCTCTAATTATGTGCATGCACATGATATTTTAATTTTACATGAGTGCTCTTATTTAATGGAATTATTAAGTCTAAGAGATGGGGTCCCATGCTAAAATTTAAAAATCTACATCTTTGCTTCCATTATTTATAAATCACATTATAGATTATGAATTATTCCCTACATAGGTTCATAGCTTTCAAATCTCTCTATGATCATATAATTTAGTGCCTAGCCTTCCATAGTAATTCCCCATATGCACTTTTGTGTGGAACATATCAATTATAAAATGAATTTAGGAAAGGCATGTAAGGTAGATATTTAAGATTATAATCACACACTCAGGGCACCCATTTTATGTGCACTTTTATTTTGAATTCCTTTGGAACCTAAGTAATAAAGTCCCATGCCTAATCATAGGATATTGTCCTATGACTTCATAATTCATAAGCTAAAGTATAAGTCATGTGTCATCTATTATGTATACATGAATATCTTAAAGGACTCTTTTAAATACCTTTATATAAGATATATATGAGTCAAAGGGATGTGCACCATGTAATGTTCACATGTTATTAAAATAAAATCATGTACTTATATCTATGCATAAATTGTGTATAACCTAGAACACATAGTTTAATGTGCACATGGTCCCTAAATATAGGTGTGAATGAGGTTTTATACTATGCACATAGTGACAACATATCAAGATCTAAGTAAACCTACACAACTTCGACACCCAGTGAACCCAAAAGGATATATAGGTGGTAGGCAAGAAATGGTGATAGTTGAGTTTTATTGGACATGAATGAGGTTAAGTCTAAATGAGGTTAAATGAAAAAGTGGTTGTGATATGGTAGATCATGGCCACAAACCTTCTCTATAGACTTAATAATTTTATTCCCTAATTCACATGTGGATTGAGGATAATCCTCCCAACTAATTCTAAGTATGGATTATCTTGATGAATTAAATGGGCATGGTTTGTAGTGATGGTTTCATGTAGATTTGGTCCTCTTAATCAAACTAGATAATTGGGCACCAACTTATAAATTAAAATTTTCTATTTACCACCCCAAGTGGTGACTTTATAGCATAAGGGATTTATTGACCCTATAAAAGCCCTAATATTCATTATATATGGATCTCTCTCCTATATATAGAAAATCTCTTCGCATTTGAGTTTTTAATATTGGCTTAGGCTTTGTAATTAATGAGAACTAGACAATATTCCCTTAATACTCTATGTTATATGTGTACTTAAGGTTGTTGATCTTTATCTATGGATGTTCATCCCTCTCATTTATGTCCTCCATTTTCACCTCTGCATAAAATCATAATACTCTATAGGTTACACATTATGTACACATAAGTTTACATAGACATTACATGTGGACCATTTATCATCCCTCTCTATTCTATGTTGTGTTCCCTTCCCTCCATATGAAACACTTATGGATTAGATACATGATTTGAAAGATATAAATTCTATCCCCTTAGTTTTATTATGATAAAATAGGTTGAGTTATAACTCTACTCTTAGTGCATCATTACATTTCCATCCCAACAAATCTCTTACCTCATCCCTCCCTTTTCCATCAATATATTTAGGTCTAGTATTAATCATATATTTCATTTCACTATTATAGGTTTGTGTGTTGGTCTTAAACCAAGTGAACTTAAATTATAAGGAATCCAACCTACTCTAAAGGTTCATCCCAAGGAGTACAATATTCCCATGATTTGGGGATGTTACCATTGTTATGACAAAATAATGGATGTTCTGCACATGTAGGTGAGTTGAATACTTCCACACCCCATGCTAGACACATTTTCACCTTATGTAGCATTCATTCTCTATGCTCACTAGTAAATTCTCCTACACAAGAGACCATCCACAAGTTTAAATTTTGAGTGATAATAGTTTTTGGCATACCCAATAGGACTAAGTTTAAAATTTGGATACGATTGCTGCTAATCTCAGTGATTCAAGTGATGAAGACACTTTTAAAAGCATCTAGTGACTTCAAATGTCATATATACTAGTTTAAGCAACTTGGGTACCCAAAACTATGTCTTTTCACCTCCCATTCCATGAAATTGCCATTTTTATTCCATCTTTTCATCCATATCAGGCTAAGAGTGCTCTCAATTTCACCTAAAATTATCCTAAATGAGTAAACTACCAACATCCCCATAGTTATTTCCTCCTTCACACCCTAACTCAACCCTTTTGGTAATGTAATCAAGCTGAAAATTAAGCTCAATGAAGCATCAGAGATATCCTATTTGATTTAATCTAGAAGATGAGGGAGATTGACAAGGAGATAGTGTATCATAGATGGAAAGAGGAGCTTGATTAATAGACTCATGTCCACTCGTAGAAAACAAGGGAATAATAAAGATACAAATAAAAATGTTTGGCTAGGAAAATTATATCCAAGTAAGAGTAGATACATCAATTTAATGATCAAACATAAGGGGTTAAGCCCAAAGTAATTCCTTCCATACCTACTTTCAAATAAACTTCTCCTATGATCATAGACCCATCCATGAGGTAGGAAGCTTCTACATTCAAGATCCCTAGCTTCAAGTAAGGTAATCCCTTTGAGATCTTGAGTAAACCTTCTTTTTTTAAAATCCCTAGTTTTAGAGGTTCCCCTTATAATAGAGATCATGTACCTATGTGAACTCGAAGTCCCATTCATCCTCAAGAGCCTCAAAATCAAACATGACAACCTTCTTGGACCAATCATCATGGTTTTAAGATGCCCAACCTTATTAAATCCACTCTTACTTCATCAGTTGAACCCCTTCACCTTCTTATCATCTCCCTTTTTAAAGGAGAACCCATTATATGGAGATCAAATGAAGATCATTTAGATGAAGAGGAGAGTACCTCAAGTGAGGATGATTATGAGATAATCATTGGTAGTCACCTTTGCACCACTAAACATATAAATAAACCATACTATGAGAAGAAGAGAAGTACAATCAATTGAAGCAATAAGACATTTAAAAAATGGGTAGGGATGAAGGAAAATATTTGTTACCCTTGTTTGAGTAGTTTTCTTTATTAAATGATGAAGATGAGGAGAGCACACCATTGCTTACCTCAATGGAATACTTAAAATAACAAGGGGCACATGTTGAAAAATTTAATGAGATGTTGTCCTATGGAGATAAAATTACAATCAAAGTTTATATAAGTCCTCTCATAAAAATGAGTGAAAATTAGATAGAATAAGACCTTTTATAGGATGAGATAAAGGACGTTTATTCAGGCCTTGATGTTAAAGTAACATATCCTAAGGATTTAACTCATGAGAGAATAATATTGACTGTTGGGGTAGATTTAACATCTTTATACATACACCTAGAGGTCTCTACCATGCCCAAATTTATGAAGTCAAAAGGGGAATATTAGGAGAACTAAAAGAAAAAGTGCTTTCAAACTAGTGGGTGATTTTGAGCTCTTAGTATGTTGGCTGAAATGATGAAAAAACATTAGGATGTGGTGGAAATCATAGTAGAAAGTGAATTTCATTTCTACCCTTTTGGGTATATCATAGATAAATTTATAAAAGATGTGTTTGAATCATAATAATAACTATGAAAAAATAAAAAATCTTGCCCATTGAGGAGGATTGACCTAAACTAGTGTTCATCTTTGAACCCCTACTCTTAAAAGTTCATATCTTGGAAAATGATTATTTAGTTATTTGTACCTTCTGCTTGGTAATATGATTATGCATAGTAAGAGTGAACTCTGAGGCTTATGTTTCAACCTAGGTAGACCAAGAACTTTATTTTGAGTTAGTATATAATATAGTTTTTTAATTTTCCCTAAGTGTTTGCATGCACTTGTAGGTAGTAATAGATTGGTTTGTTGTTTTCCTTTTCCATAAGTGATTTTGCATGGTTATTATTTTACTTTCTCTACTTCTTTTTTCTTATGTTTTAAAGAGGGTCTTTGATCTTCAATTTTTTAGTGGTAATCCAAGAAAACTACTAAGAAGTTAAATTGTGTATAAGTTCATAGTGAATTAAAGTGTTTATAGGTGCACATGTGAAGCCAACACAGATAAGCATGTGTAGGAATTACACTACCAAGGTATATGATTGGATTTTAGGCTTCAATAATTATATTCCCAATGGATTACTTTAAAGGCCACTATATTCCCACTTACTAGACAAGTGACCCACATAGATCACCAAAATTATTGACCCTCCAGGTCACCCCAACCTACACAAAGTTCATAATAAATTTCACATAATGTTTTCATGCTTGCATAGTGATGGGTCCTTTAGTAATAGGCATACATGTGGATGTTCCTTGAAATCACCCTATTGATGTGGGTTTTATTCACACCTTAGAGAGTTTTAAATGAGGTAACCTATAACATTTTGGGATCTCTATGGAACTAACTTCCACTTTGGGAAACGAGTTATAGGCATGTGGTTAGAACAATTAGGTGTTGGATTAGTAGGTTAAGACTATGGGTTATTCAACCAAGTTTATGGGTAGATGTGTGAATTATAATAAAAAGGATAAATAATTATAAGGGTTGGATGGGTACAAGACTAATTTATGATGGGTATAACTCAAAGAAACTTTGAAATGAGGGAAGGGTAAGGCAAAAAATAAATATTCTGTCTTTAAATAGGATATTTTTAGTCTATTTCTTTAGTGTACAAGTATCTCAGGGACCAATGTTTGTTATTTTTAGTGGTTTCTTACTCATTAGTAAATATGAATGGGAGTCTAGGTATTTAGATATAGGGTTCTTATTGGTTTCAAGTGAAGGTTTCTTATTTAAGGCTAATGTTGCATACCTTTATATAATAGATTACATCTTGGACCAAGAAGTTATCTAAGATAGTTGTATCTCATGCCTATAATACTATATCAAATGAGACACATAAACACATTTTAGAATAAATATTTAACCTGTACTAACTATTAAAATTAATAAAACATATAAATATTCAATATTTGTTGCACATACAACACTAACATTCATTAACATAACAATCAAATTCATCCATAGCATTGGCACACATAAAAATTATTGAATCAATTTACAAAAAAATAAACTTAAAATTCATTAACATAGAGAGGGAATAAGAAATAACAAACATACTTGCATGATAATAAAGATCCTTGATATCTTCCTATATTTAATTCAAAAGCTTGACCCTTTGAAAAGAGGGTTCTAAATGTATATATACATATATATATATATATATATATATTGGGGAAGGGGTCACCTCATCTTCCAAGATTATAACACTCCATTTACATATAAAAATGATTATAAGATAAGTCTGAGTTAAATATTGATGCATTACAAATATCCCAGACATGCAATGTATTCATGTTGCCCAAAATAACTAGTTAATTACAATATGTATATGTAACTGAGACTTGACTATTCAACTATGATAGTTACAAGCGAAATGTACAAAATTATCCTTTATCTAAATTAGATCTTTCTTGACTTATCTCAAAATCATTATGGGAATTATAGTATTAGTAACAGTTGATACTATATTAACTGGGATTACACTTGGAGATGCTCTAATTGATAGAACTATAGTCACCATGGGAATAGTAGCATGAATTAGAACTAACATGGCTATTATTATTGTTAGCACTATAGGTGGAGTTTAAATAGTATAAATATTAGGTGGCATCTATTGAACAACTTTCTTTTTTTCATCCAAGTCCTGGTAGTGTTTATATGCCTTATCATGTTATGCTATAATTAGACTCATTTCTAGGAGAGATGGCCTAGTTACCCTAATTATCTCACCCATTATATTATTATTCTCTACCTTGGTTGCTTTAAATATAACCTTGAATATTTCCACCTCTATGGACTTTTACTTGTGAACTGCCTCCTATTGTAGATAGTTCCTCAATTAACTCTTGCTTGAATTTGATCAATTCAATTATTAAAGATTAGGCTAAGAGCACTTGTCCATCTTCTTCTTGTGTTGAGGTAGAAATTTATTCTTCCTTATCTTTTTATTACTCTTCTTAAATGAGTGATGCCTCATCTACTAACTATTTTTGGTGTAGAGGATAGCTTTGAGCTAGTTAGGGACTTGGTCCCTCTTCTTCCTATTGTTGAGATTATCTCCCACTCCAAAAATCTAAGTATCTCTATCATCTAGGAGGTGTAATTCTAAATTTATCTTCATTGAGTGTTAGGGATGGTTATTCTTGAATCACTATTAGAAAGACTTCACTTAGTCCTATAGTTGTCTCCCTTTCTCTAACCTCCTCATCATCATTGGCATTTGGGAAGAGAAAATCATGGTACATTAGCTCATGCTTTTATACAAAGCCAAGGGTATGAATTTCCTTTTGGACCTTTCCATAAGGATCCTAGTCTCTATTTGGAAGGGTAGACAAAGCATAAGGCTTCTTGGTATTGCCAACTTTCTCAAAATGTCTATGAATTGTGTATTATATTTTCCCAATGGTGATGTGATATCCATAGAAGGTGTCTTTATTATTTTTCCTTAACTCATCATCAATGTTTTTCTAAATTTGATATGATATTTACTACTCAGCCACCTTATCGAGAAAAAACTTTAGAATTTGAAGAGGATCAACTTTGTGACCCATCACCATGATTATAGTGTAATCCAAATATAGATAGTAATCTCCTATGTCATTAGCCAATGTCTAAGCTATGCTTTAGGAAATTATTGGGAATGGTTAGTCATGGATAGCCATCCATACCTAAGGGTAAAGGTCCTTGGAAAATTTGGCTATGTTTCTCACATATTAATATATGTGCATGAAGTTGTAATAGTCACAAATATTATTTTTGATGACTTTGGTGTTAGGCTCTGACAAGACTTCATTAGGTCTATACTTAGTTCCCATGAGTAAATCCAATAAGTAGGACATCATGTATAAGTTACCTATTAATGATCTCCTATATTTTTGTAATATTTACTCTTAGAATAGTGCAATAATGATTTACTGCAAAAAAATAAGTACACTTTGAGGTAGTCAGTAGGTCTAGTTGAGGAACCCATTGTAGGTGCATAAAATATATACTAGCATAGATGAATAATCTATTCAATAATGTCATTCCCAAATGGATTCCCATTCTGAATCATGTGATGGGAACAAAGATCTTGGCATGTTCCTTTAAAGTGAAATTATCCCTAGGTAGCAACCATCTTGAAAGAGATCATTATGGGTAATTGGCCTTCTTCCATGTGATATCAATGTGTAAATCAAAGATAAAATATGAATTAGGTAGGCTTAAATATCTATTAAATTCATTTCCCATTATACATGAGATAATAGTGTTATTTTTGACATAGTGAAGGTATCCTTTATCCATTATTCTCCCTTCAAATAATAGGCCCCATAGTAGATCAATGCATGGCATCACCTTTGGATATGTAGGTGAATAGTGTAAGGATTGTATTTCAAAAGGTATAATGACCTTTATTAGTGAAAATTAATCCACATTCTCCACTACTTCCTATAACACCAAATAATTTGAATAATGTGCATCAAATGTAATAGCATCAAACACAATATCGAGGTATTGTATAGATTCCTTGATCGATAACCTAGATGGTGTTAGGGATCCATTGTAGGACCTATATTATGATGCCATGATAACTCCAATAAGTATTGTTATGTTATAATATTTTGATAATGACATCTCTTCACTTAGGTAAATTTCAAAACTAAAAAATCCCTATGATAATAGTTAAGGCTTTTGGGATCACTTAAGGATGAATTATAGTTGAGATCAAATATTGAATAATGTGAACTTGGTTAGGGATTCAATGTAAATATATCTCCTAAATTTATTTCCAATTCATGAATCATTACTCGTTAATGTCTATGAGATCATCACCTTAATTTAATTTAAACTTGACCACCCTTGCCTAGTGTCCATGCCACATAAGATTCCTTATCATTCAGGGTGCCATTATATAACTTTCCATACTTTTACATGTGTCATTATATACCCCAATGGTGATAAAATTCACACCTTGATTTTGAGCCAAAAGATTCCAAAGTGTAGAATTGATTTCAAAAATATTTTCTCCCAAGGTTCCTAAAACAAAATTTTCCAAAACAAAGTTTTCGATGACAAAATTGCTGAAGGAATCCTTCTGATGAAAAGTTTTTGAAATGAATTATTTTGATAAAAAGTATCTAACATAAATATTATTAACACAAAAATTATTTTTTGAGAATATTTTAGACATAATCCATCCAAAATTAAAATTTTAGAAGACTAAGTCTCTGAAGTAAAGACTCCAATATAATGTTAATGATGAATAAGCTCTCGAAGACTAAAATTGTGAATAAAGTTGTCAAAGGAATTACTACCAAAGTGAAACTTCCCAAAAAAAATTTCCAAAGTAAAGCTTCTATAGACCAAGCTTGTTGATGAATAAAATTTCTAAAATAATTCCTTTGAAATGAATGTTGCTGATAAGAATTTTTTAATGAGAAACTTTCCATAGATAATATTTTTGAAGTGAAACCTTCGGTAGATAATATTTTATAAGTAAAACCTTTTGTATAGAATATTTTTAAAGATAAATTTCCAAATAAAATATTTTTAAGACTAAGACTATGAATAAATATTATAAAGGAATTGTTACAATGAAAAGTCTTTGAAAAGAATTTAAAAAAGGAATTCTATGAAATAAAACAATCTACCAACTTGTCATGTAAATCCATTCTTTCCATCTTTTCATTAATAGGTTAGTCTAAGAAAGTGCTTCCAAAAATTATACCATAATATGATTTAACATTAAAAACACTAATTTTGTACAAGTATCAAAAGTATAATAACCCTCAAAACTCATAATTACCCATCAAAGATATTAATTATTTTCAAAAATCAAAGGGGGTCCCAAATTTTTCAAGAACAAAACAAAGTGTGGTGTGTTGAATACAACATGTTTTAGGATGGTATTTAGTGTATGTTAGGACCTCAACTAAGTGTCTAAGCACACCTATGAAGATATCCTTGTTGTGTGCCTCCTTATAAATGTTTTTGTGCCCTTATGATGAATGTATAATTAAATATGTATACAAGTCATGTGTACAATGTACCCAAGGATCAAGTACTAGTAAGCAAGGAAATGCATATAGTGCATGATCCAATTATGCATGCTCACATGTTAATTTTATTTTTAATATGCACTCTTCTTTAGAGGAATTATTAAGTCCAATATATGGGGTCCCATACTAAAAAACAAAAATTCATGTACACTTCCATTATTCTTATACCTCACTCTAGACTATGCATTGTTCCCTACATAGGTTCACAACTCTCAAGCATATCTATGATATTATACTTTATTTCTTATCCTTCCACAATAATGACCCAGATGTACTTCTACATAGAACATCTCAAGTCTAAAACATGTGCTGGCAAGGCACATAGGAAGAAGATTCAAATTTATAAGTGTATTTGTAGGGTGCCCATTTTCTATGCACCTTTCATCTAAATGATTTTGGTGCCTAAGTAATGAAGTCTCATGCCCAATAATAGAACATTATGCCTACAACTTCATAATTCATAGGATGAAATCTAAGTCACTCATGATCTCTTCCATAGGATTTTAGTTCCTAAAGGACTCCTATGCATACATTTACATAATATATATCTTAGTCAAATGCCTAAGCACCATGTAATTTATATATGTTCTTCAAATAAAGGAACACACTCCCATCCATGCAGACTCTCTATGCATAATTTATGTAGAAATAAATGTATATATTTTAATGCACACATGGTACCCAAAGATATACATGTGTAAGGTTTTCCTACCATGTGCATAGAGATGACATAATGAGATCCAATTAAGTCATGTACAATTTCTATGCTGAGTGAACCTAGAAGGATCTGCAGGTGATAGGCAAGCAACGATGATAGTTGATTTTGATTGGATGTGAATGAGGCCAATCCCAAATTAGGTTAAATGAAAAATAAACTATCAAATGGAAAATCATGGCCACACACGTTACCAATATCCTGACTATTTTAAATCCCTGATGCACACATGGATCTAAGAAAATCCTCCAAACTACTTCTAGGTTTAGATTATTAGCTTGAATTAGATAGGCATTATTCATAATGGTGGTTAAATATAGATTTGATCCTCTTAATTAACCCAAATCCTTGAGTGCTAACTTCTAAATTAATTTTTTTTTATTTGCCACCCCAAGTAGTGAGTTTATTGCATAAGGGCTTACTCAAACCTATAAAATCCTTGATCTTCATTTTATAAGGAACCCTCTCATTGGTATAAAAAATATCTACCCATTAAAGTCTGTAATATTGGCTTAGTACTTGTAATTAATGATAATTTAACTATCTTCCTTTCATACTCTATGTTCTATGTGCACTTAAGGTTGTTGATATTTGCCTATGGATGTTTGTCCCTCTCATTTCCATCCCCCCTTTGAATATCTACATAGATTTAAAATCCTCTAAAAGTCTTACTCTATGTATACATGGACCTATATAGGTGTTATCTATGGACCATTTATCATCCCTCTTAATGTTACATTGTGTAAGCATGATGTAGGTCTCCTAATCTAAGTGCTAATGAAAGTGAGGGTGATGCTAGTATGCCTGAGTATGAATGCCAATTTAAATGCATTGATTGTGAATTGAGATTCAAAACCTAGGTAAAATTGACCTCTAGGTTGTTGTAGATGGATATATATAAAAATAGGGATAAATAGGGATCAATAACCTTAATTTGCATATTTTATTCTAAATGTTTTCTTGAAAATTTCTATTTATGGGATAAATGAATGAGAGGGGTATTTCTATAGTGTTCTAATTCTTATTGAGACATGAAATGAGCATAGGCTAACCTTGAGATGATTTATAGAGTGGAAATTATTCAATATGGGTAAAGGAAGTTGAGGGTAAATAGTGCTACCCCCCTTTACCAATAACACATTATGTTATAAACCAAATGGGATGAACTATTATTTAGGTGGTCGATACATGTGAAAAAGGATTAGGGATTCCTAGGTGATGGATCAATGTGGCTCTTGGTATATTAGGGTAAGGGATAGACATGCATAGAAGTTGGAAAAGGATCAAAAGAGGCCCTAAGATAGGTTTAGGGATAATTTAAAGATAAGGTGGTCTCAAGTGATACTCATTTCATTAAATGATATTTTAGATGACTACAACTAACATCTATGAAAGAGAAGTAATAATCCATACTCAATCAAAAGATGGAGAAAATGATGTAAAAAACATGAAAGGGAGAAACAAGATCGAATTATCTTCAAGAAGGATGAATATATAATTTAATGTCCCCCAAGAAACTAAGAGAAATCATAGAAACATAAGGCAATAACCAATAGGGCATCTCACAATAACTTAAATATGTAACTTCTATTTTGGTGATAGATAAACTAAAACTGACAGATTCTAACCATGCCAAAAAGAGATGGAGAATAAGAAATATAAAAAATGGGAATATATTTTGAAACACATTTTTCCTATCAATGGGGGAATGAAATCAGTGATGGGGGGAACATGGTGGTACCAAGGTGAAAACATAATATTGACCATAACAAGAGAATTAAATCAAGTTGGTAGGACTAGGATACTTTTGATAATAATGGCTTGAGAGATCCTTACCTAGAAACACAAGTTTAGGATAACTAGATAAATTTAAATATCAATTCATGAAGATAAAATGGATCCTACCTTCACGTAACATGTGCCCTACTCCTCATTACTCCTTATAGATTCATCAACCTATTGTGAAAATTAGGTATTTATTTGAGAAGATAGGTAGCATAGAAACATATAATGATATAAGATACATTATATCCATGTTGAATAACCCACTACACCCTAATGGACCTTAGATATATTATGAGGCTAACTATGGATTTGAAGCTTTAATTATGATAGGTGTGCTAGATATAGATCACATCTTTTTTTGTGATATGACTTTTAAGAGTGTATTTTTCCTTTTTGTATTTCTTTTTTCTTATATGATGTGGCATTTTTTTTTAGATTTTTCTATTCTTCATCCATATTGATTCAAAAAACCAAGCATGGGTGATAAAAATGATGATCAAAATAAAGATTACACTTGGTGGCTAGATAAGAAGACCTAAAGACCATGGTTTCTAAGACTCCTAGACTCACCTATGAGAAAAGAGTTCAACCTCTAAACTAATCTTGGTGGACCCAAAGTTATGTGAAATAGGGGTAATGATAGATATGAACATAGAATAAATAGGTTTCCCTAAATAAAAAAAATAAAATGTATGAATGAATATGGTAAAATGATACGTAGGAATGAATCATCATAAAAAATGGTATATGTGAATGGAGACATAACGATAAACTACTAGAGTTTTAACACAAAATAATATGACTAATTCTAAGTGAAGGAAGACACTACTCTCAACCATTATCTTATCTTTTAAGGAAGATATCTAGCTAAGGTTGGGAGAAAAAGTAATCTATAAAAATACTAAGATGATGGGTGTTTTTGTTGAAGGTTTTATCTTATCCAATATTACAATGCAAATCACAAATTAAAGAGTCAATATGTGTAAGTCAAGATAAAATACTGAAGGACTAGAAAGAGGAACTAAGGCTAATGTGTAAAAAGAGAAACCAGAGGCATGTAAAGAAGTGAAGTTGATTTGATGCTACACAAAATAAAGTCTTGTTTCATATGATTTCTAACTCTATTCTTAAATTTTTAGAAGGAAGGAAATAAACAAAAAGATGAGGGGTGTGTACCTGGTTAAAAATTGTGCTCATTGATGACCAAACAAAGTGATAAATCCTTTTTGGCAAGGATTACCTTTAATAATACAACACTAAACTAGATTGTTTGTTAGACATATATGAAGGGTGGAATACCTAGTATATTCTAGCTCTAAGAAGAATGAACTTTCTTGGATAGTTGTCAATCTTCTCCCCTGATAAAAAATGGTACTGATAAAATAAAGGAAAGATATTTGAATTTAAATTAATAGGAAAGTAAATTCTTATGCCAAAAATAAATAAAATACCTATTCAATAGAATGATTAAAATGTAACACAATGGGTCAATACCATGCCAAAAATGGGTCATGATATAGTTTATAAAATCTGAATAGGTTTTGCAGATAGGTCAAAAGTGGAAATGGAGTCTAGCTAGGTGTAAAGGGGATAAGAAATAACAAACTATTATTTTCTCTGATAGTGGACCAAAAATGGGTAGGTTGATGGGTGATATTTGATCTAATTGGGGATGGTTAGGTTGACCAATGATGGTTACTATGATCAGTGATGATTGTAGGAACTGATGATGGTTGCCTATGTGGGTTTGGTAGAATATTGAAGTGGAGTTAAAAATGTATGATGGATAGATAGGGATATGAATATGGTTCTGAGGGAGGTGGAATGAGGTGCAAGTGATCTTCTCAAGATAGTAGGGTCAACAAAGAAAATAAATTCTAAAACAAGTAAAGAATACCTATAAAATGCAAAATGGATGATAGCAACAATCCTAAAAAAATTACATAGCATAATAGTACTTTATCTTTTAAAATTCACATAGAAATAGTCTCGGGTCACTTGAATACCTAAACAAGAAAACAAGAGGGTCTAGATGCAAATTTTCTTTTTTAGTTCTTCCAAAAACCCTCATTTTATAGAAATAAGTTGCTAAGTGAGGAGGAAAGAAATTACTAAATTAGTCTGGGATAAAGATGCTAATTTGAAGTGATGCTAACCAATATGATTTTCATGGGAAATTTTTAATTTTATGTAATGTTTATCTTATAAACATCTGGAAGTGGATTTAAAGTAGGTTGGGAAACCTGACTGGCATCAATTGGGCTAACCAACACTGGTTAGGCTAACTAGTGATGGTTGAAGACCTAAAAAAGAAAGGAGGTTGAATTTGATAAATTAAAAGGGTCAAGTTTAAATTTAAAGGTAGGAAAATGAGTTAACTAGGTATTTAAATAGGGTTAAGATTTACAATGGGTCCATGGTAGCCTAACATCGAAAACTAGTATAGATGACATTTTTAAGTATCTACATTTTACCCCTTTTATTGTGTGGATTTAGTCTAATAAGCCATAGAATAAAAAATAATGGTTTATTGGTCATGGTTTGGTTACCCAAATTATAGGAAGAGGTATTTCTCCTTAAAATGGGAGTTGACAAGGTGAAAACTAAAATTGGGTCATGATTTGATAGATGGTGAATGGTGAGGTATGATGTGGGTGACTAATGGTGGGAAATTTGATATGTAAAAATGCACACAAAATATGATAATAGTGTGATAGTCAAGATTGTAAAAGGATGAATAGTTTCACTTATTGATAACAATAAGTCAAGGTCTAGGCTAAGTGAAACAATAATAGATCCTCAATGTTGGTCATAACTGATCGAGTCACATGTATCAAGTCTCCTAGATGGGGTTAGTGATTTTGTAATAAATGCTTCCTTGAAAATCATAAATGGGTAGGTCACACTTAAGGTAAAATAAATTGGAAAAAAGTTCCACATGGATAAAATTGGTCTAAATAATAAAACTAACTAATAATGAGGTCATCACAAAGCATGTGAATAGTTGGGCTCAAAATGGCCATCATTGATGTGGATGTGGATAAGTGGGTTGGATGGTTGGTTGGGTAAAAGATGGTCGAGCTGACTCCTAATTCCTTAGGCAAGAGGATGTTTCCTACATAGTCCCATGGATGATGAATCCAACATGAACTTCAAGCCCAATGTATTTTTGGCATGGTTCATGGGTTGGTTATGAAGAATAAGTATTTATTCAAAGGTTAAAGAGTGATATTTTGATTGGGTTACCCCAATAAAAAATAACACAAAGTTGGGTTAGGGTGAAGGTTTAAGGGAAAAGGGTCATCTCCAAAGGTATGAGGTTTGGTGAAAGTCCTAAAAATCTATCACCTAGATGGGTGCTTTAAAAATGAAAAATGGTGGAGGTCCCTGACTAATGATAGTCAAATGGGTTGACCAATGATGGTCACCTTGACTAGCATCAATCAAGGCAAAAACCTAAATATCAAAAGGTAAAAAGTAAAAATGAGATGTCCTTTCCACCATTTAACTTTGGATATTATTGTCTGGGTGTGTTTAGTGTGAAATTTGTCCATGACTATAATGTGTTCACTAAGGTGGTGAGAGTGTGTTGGTGAGTGAGTGTTTGAGTCTTTATTGGACTACCACAGTGATGGAGGGTGGATGGGGGCATGGTCGAGTAGTAGGATAGAGACTCCAACCATGGCATTGCTCACAAAATGACGTAAGGTGGCTTTGACCTAATAATTTGATTTAGTCTTATGGGATTCAAAATAATATGTAGTTGAAAAGGATATGTGGTCAGGGTAGATATGTAGGAGAAAACCCTAGGTTTGGAATTGGTAAAAATAGACCCTTGTTTAAGATAAATTAGGGGGAGAGAGATATGAGAAGGCATATATGTGTGGGTGAGGGGTCTAGGGTAGATAATTTTTAGTGAGAGAGTGTATTAGGAGGGTTTGAGGAGGTTGAGGGTTCAAGTTATACCATCGATGATCACACATAGTGATTAGTGATGGTTCCCCTGAATTGGCAATGATTAGGTTGAAGAGGAAAAATTGGTCAAGAGCTAACTGGTGATGGTTAGGGTAACCACCACTAGTCACAAAAGGGGAAAAGGGGGGCTTTAAAAGGGTGTGATAATAGGAGGGTTTATTGTTTAGGGTTATATTTTTAAAATTGAGGGTTAAGGTTTAGAATTGAGGGTTATGATTTAGAAGGTCAAAGGTAGAGGTTGGGGGTAAGGAGTAGAGGGTAGGGTATTTTTATAACACTTTAAAAGGTATAAAGCTATTTTGAGTGGGTAAAAGAGAGGGGCATGGTGATTCTCAACTTAAGGTGTAAAAATAAGTATGTATTATTGATTTGATTGGCTTTCCATAGATATTCATGTGGATTCTGATGAGGGATCAAGTCCCATAGATATTTATAGATGTTCAAGATACTATGACAGATGAGGAGTGGTGGCATATTGAGGTAGTGGGCTTAAGATCCATGTATCATTACCAATAGCTACCATAGGATGTGGCCATGATCATTTCCCTCATCGAGAGATGGGATATGATAATAAACACTTTCTAGTTGTCGCTGAGAGATATGAGTATCCTACTAGAGGATGTGCATAGGATCACCTAACTACCTATCCAAGGGGATCCAATTTATCATATAAAGAGGGAGGAGATTTATTATCACATAAAGCTATGGTATGGTGTAGACATGGCCCATATAAGCTGACATGAAAGTGGTGTGAGTATCATACCACTATTATATAGGGCACTAGTAGAGAGACATCTATTGACCATGATGATGATGGTGGTCAATTGATTTGCATTTCTAGATTCAAGTCATGAGAGATTCATGTACCTACTACTAGGGGTACTTGTAGAGATGTTATTTGGGAGGACCATGTCTAGGTGGGCCTTAGTTTTGTTGGTACATATTTATAGAGAGTTATGTGGGTTCTAGGTGCACATAAGCTATAACATTAGTATGGGGTTTACACTCCATTACTGAGCATATAAGCACATCAAGGTATTGAGATAATTGGGGTTGCCTATAGATGCTTATGTGGCTATAGACTATATAGTGGGTTTTATGCATTGGAAGAGAGTTGGTGCCTTGATAGGGGTAGGTAGGGGTACACAAGATGTAGAGTGGTTTAGGTATTCCTTGGACAACCTAGTTTTTGATGATGTACTCTAGAGGTCCTATGTTAGCTGACCACTATGGGTTAGATATAGGTATCATACCATCTCATTATAAAGTTAGAGATGGGTATATAGGTAATGGTATGGAAATATTGAGCTCATCCCTATTGATCAAGTATGGTAATAGTTCAGGTTGGTATAGGGTATTCCACTAGATTCCCCCTTATATAAGAGGGGGGATACAAAGATCTTACTCTTAGAGCCATTGCCACAAGATGTTATTTTAGATGACAAAGAGCTACCAATGAAAGTTACCATAGATGGTATATGATTCATTACTGGGTAAGTAGCATGGTACCAGGTGAGATATACTATAACTAATTTTTTTTGGGATGATGGATACCATGGGCCTATAGACATTCATCTAATGGGGGGACTATTATAGGGTGACCCACATTTAATAGTGGTACTAGTAGTGTCTCACGCTCAGATCACCACTTTATAGGGATAGGTTGACACTCTTTAGGGTCAAATAAGAGGAGCGACTATGGAGAGAGACCAAGCATAGGCATAACTTACTACCTTATAAGGATAGGTATCCATTTTACAAGGGCATATCACCATAGTTATAGTAGAGAGGGACCAAGCAAGGGTTATGCTTGTTTTGGTTACTTAGGAGAGAGAATTATTGAGATAGCTAGGTAGAGTAACAATGTCTCCTATCAGTTTTATTCCATACGCTTGATATTTATTTGCTATACCAAATCTAAGATACTAAAAGGGCATCATACTATCACAGTGCCATAATGAGCTGATATGGGGTGAGTATCAGGTTAGCTTAGTAGGGGCCAACACTTGTGACACTAAGATAGTGGGAAGTAGTGGTGGGTCATCAGGGTGGTACCCCAAGAATATCTCCACTAGATGGGGGTATAGATATAGGTGGGGCTAGTGGTAGTGGTGCCCTAGGTCCTTGATGCGTATGTTAGGATTTTGATATTTTCTTGATTTTGTATGGAAGCCTACATGTCGATGATGTGAAATATATATGATAGATAGATATGTACAAGACATGTATTGATGTGTGTGTGTGTGTGTGTGTGTGTGTGTGCGCGTGCGTGTGTGTGTGTGTGTGTGTGTGTGTGTGTGTGTGTGTGTGTGTGTGTGTGTGTGTGTGTGTGTGTGTGTGTGTGTGTGTGTGTGTGTGTGTGTGTGTGTGTGTGTGTGTGTGTGTGTGTGTGTGTGTGTGTGTGTGTGTGTGTGTGTGTATTGGTTACTCAAGAGAGAGACTTATTGAGATAGCTAGGTAGAGTAACAATGTCACCTATTAGTTTTGTTCCATAGGCTTGATATTTATTTGCTATACCAAAGTTAAGATACTAAAAGGGCATCATACTATCACAATGCCCTAATGAGCTAATGTGGGGTGAGTATCAGGTCAGCTTACTAGGGGCCAACACTTGTGACACCAAGATAGTGGGAAGTAGCGGTGGGTCATTACGGTGGTACCCCAAGAATATCTCTAGTAGATGGGGGTATAGGTATAGGTGGGGCTAGTGGTAGTGGTGCCCTAGGTCCTTGATGCGTATGTTAAGATTTTGATATTTTCTTGATTTTTTATGGAAGCCTACATGTCGATGATGTGAAATATATATGATAGATAGATATGTACAAGACATGTATTGATGTGTGTGTGTGTATATATGTGTGTGTACAAGACTTCCTTGTTGTAGTTTGTAAGGCTTTGCCTGTGGTTTTAGATGCTCTTTCTTTCTTTCCTTGTACTAGGGTTTTGGGGCCCCTTCAAAACCTGTTTTTACCTAAATCTAAAACTATCACATCCAAAACATCTAAATCAAATTTTAGCATCCATAAATAAACAAATCATCATCACGTAATCTATAAAAATATCAACACCCATGACATCCATGAATCTCTATGAACATATCTCATATAAATCATTTGAATCATATACATACATACATACATACATATATATATGTATGTATGTATGTATGTATGTATGTATGTATATGATTCAAATGATTTATATGAGATATGTTCATAGAGATTCATGGATGTCATGGGTGTTGATATTTTTATAGATTACGTGATGATGATTTGTTTATTTATGGATGCTAAAATTTGATTTAGATGTTTTGGATGTGATAGTTATTATGGATATGATGATTATGGATGTCATGACAATTGTATCATATGGATTAATGCTCTTTTTTTTGGATGTAATAGTTATTATGGATATGATTATTTTTTATGGATGTTGATATGTGATTGTGTTATGTGTATTAATGTATATTTGATTTTGATACCGACGTATGTGCTGATGATGTGACATGTATATTTGAGAGAGATTACAAACATTGAGATATATTATTGGTTCACAAGATTTATATGAGATGGGTGTGGTTTTATTATGATTTAAGCATTTGTGATGTTGCATTGTTAATGTTATGGATGATCTATTATGGTTTATTATGCTTATAAGGTGATCATGTGGCATGGATTATTGTATGTTTAGCTTAGGTATACGATGAAATTTGTTAATGTTTATGTTGTAATGATAATTATGCTAATGTATAGACATTGATTTATGGTAAATGTTCATATGCAAAGAGGATAAAATGTGGTAATTTAGTCAATGTTTGGATTTGATGTAGTAGAATGGCTGGCATAATGTGATTTTTTCATTGTAATGGTTCATGATAAGTTGACCAAATTTTCTAATGTTGTGGTATGTACTCGCTAAAATTTGATAAATGAAGTATAGGATTTGGGAAAATGTGATAAAGGAGTTTATGACAGACAACATCCTCATGAAATGAATAAGAGGGATCAAGGAAAAGCCATATTGAGTTCATTGACAAGGACCTTGTTAAATCAAAGTTGGATAAGTCTTAAGGAAAATAAGCCTTTCATATGCTTCATAGTAGCATGTTTTTAGTCAAAATATGCCATCATGAATGCAATATGCCACATGAGCTCATAGTCCCTTGATTTTTAGAGGGTATAAAGGGAAAGTGGGTGGTAGGTAGATAGAAGGGAAAAGGGTAATGTAGAAACCTAATGTGGTTTGACTTACCCTTTCTATAAGTGACCCAAGAACTAGAATAGACAATTCCATGTCTTTATACAAGGTGTAGAATGATTGATATAGGAAGCCTAAAAATAGAATTTATGGGAGGGCTAATTGCAGTCCTATTTTTGGGATAAATTTACTTTTAGATTACTTTTTTTTTCTAAGTTAAAGTTGATCAATGTAGGAAGCTTTAAATGATTGGCATTGAGGGAAAATTGTGGTCTTCTTTTTTTTTGGTTGGTAGCCATCCTTCATGGGAGTAGTTTGGAATGCTAGAGATAATAATTTTCATATCCCATTTTTTATTTTTAATGATAGCTTTAGATATGAACAAGACTATTCAAGCTTAGAACTCTACCTTCATGGGGGTAAGAATTTTAGTAGAAAAGGTAATTGATAGGTAGTGGAAGGTGTTTTAAAAGACAAATGACCTTGGGATTCTATCTAATTAGAGATGAAAAGTATCCATGAGAGTCGTGCCATGGGTAGAGACATGGTGCCAATGCTTAGTATTAAGCTAAAACTATGAGAGATAATTGTTGTATCAAGTGTGCTCAAGAGGAATTAAAGTTTATTAAACCAAGGGATGAGATCAAGTTAGATAACAAGGCTAATCATGTTTTCTTATTAGTAAAAAGGAAGCAAATGTAAAACATTGAGAGGTTCAAGTTCTAGTTTACCTTCAAGAGAGGACAAATGATAAGCTCCTGATCCATACTTATGGGTGATGATATAGAATCTAAGGTAATTTAAATAAAATTTGAACTTTCTTATTTTATCCATATTTTTTACATGTTTATTTTCCGTAAGTATGATGTCTCTAAAAATGAACTCCCATTCTTTTATATGTTTATTATATGCTTAGGTGATTCACTCTTGGTAGACATGAACATGGTTAAGGGTGGTGAGGTGATGTTTATCAAGTAACTCAAGGTGGGTGAGGTGTTTTTTATTGTAATTATCCTCAGAAATGATGTCTTGAAAATTTATGTGAAGAGAGGGGATTTAAACTTTGAGAGGTGATATGGCCTCTACTTCAAAGACTAGAGAGAAAGGTGTAGCACCTGTTATAGTTTAGATGCTAATGTGATAGGCCCACAAAGTGAAGGGGATATCCAAGTGCCAAACCCAACCTAAAGCACTTACAACCTTTCTTATAATCTTGATGAGGGTTTTATTGTAATCTTCTACTTTTCTATTAGCCTGCAGGTGATAAGGGGAGAAATGGCTTAGATTGATACCAAAAGTGTCATAGAGAACCTAGACATTTTTTATTTTTTAATGATTTACCATTATCAGTGATGATCTTGTGGGGAAACCGAAAATAATAGATGATGTGGTGATTGATGAATTAAATAATTTTCTTAGCTTTAGTTGAGATAAGAGGAATGGCCTCTAGCTATTCAATGAAATATTCCATGGTGGTGGTGATGAATTAATGTCATTTAGATAAGGGAGGATTGATTTCTCTAATGAGATCAAGCCCCCACTATGATAATGTCCAATAATCTTTGGATACTTGAAGTTTGTGAGCAAGTGCATGATGTAGATTAGTGTGTTTTTGGTATTTGACACATTTTTTTACATATTCACAATAATCTTGATTAAGGTTAGGCCAATAGTAGCTAAGGCATATGATACTTTTAGTGATAGACATGCCACTAAAATGTCCCCCACATATTCCATCATGGGTTTCCTTAATAGCATGGGAAATCTCATGACTATGAAGACAACAAATAAGAAGTCCATTGATGCCACACTTGTATAGGATTCCCCCTAGTATG
Source organism: Torreya grandis (assembly GCA_037957365.1). Classification (NCBI taxonomy): domain Eukaryota; kingdom Viridiplantae; phylum Streptophyta; class Pinopsida; order Cupressales; family Taxaceae; genus Torreya; species Torreya grandis. The sequence goes on from JARHVA010005708.1 coordinate 54,174, forward strand.
GTATAATGAGAGGTACCCTAAATGAAGGCTTTTTTAGCATTTTTGAGAGGTTGGGTGGCATGATGTTGAGGTTAAGTTAGTTAAAATTTTGGTTATACCAGATGTCAGAAGGAGATGGATTCACACTACAAATGGTAGGGAGGTCTGAACTAATATATGAAGGCTTGATGAAATGATGAGTGGTGAAAAATAGTTTAGATGCATCTAGTTGAGAAGGAATTTGAGAGGCCAAGTAAGCCATCATGTATACAAATTTGTTGGTGGATTGAGGAGCCAATTAGATTTGGTAAAGTTTTTAGGACATCAAGATTTCATGAACTAGAATCTTATACTTTTGTAAAACATCATTTTTACATTGATAAGACTTGTTGACTTGGTTGATCATGATTTAGGAGTCACCGAAGATAGAAATGGTTTTTATTCCTAGGGTGAAGGTGGTTTGGAGACTTATAACCAAGGCTTCATATTTGACCACATTATTGGTACACTCAAAGTCAAGTTTAAAAAAAAGGGGAAGAGGTTCTCTATGAAGGGGAATGAGAATTAATCTTGCACCCCTACTGCATTGGCATTTAGAACCATTAAAAAACATGGTCATTTAGTAGGTGGATTATTCCTAAGAAAGAGCCATAATAGATTCATCTATAAATTCAAGAGGAATGGGTTAGTTGTTTGGTAGGGGTGCCTCAACTAATTAGTTCATCATGACCTACCCTTAATGGATTTTTATTGAAAGAACTCAAGATCCAACTCAGTTAGGAGCATGATCCACTTAGCCATATGATGATTTTAGTATGTATTGGAGTGCATATACTTGAGTGGGTTAGTGTTAGTAATGACATATGTTTTATGATTAAGAAGGTAGTGAAAAATCTTAGAGGAGGTGAAGATGAGTAAAAGATAGGTTTTTAGGATGGGTGTAGCAGTGTAGTTGATGTAGTAGATGGATTTATCTTTATTTTTTTCATGTCAATGAGAGAGCATGGATCTTAAAGAGTGATCAGTGGTAGACATGTAAAGGTAGAAAGGTTGGTTGTCCTTAGGTGGGATAAGAACTAGTGGAGAAATTAGGTACTCTTTGAGTAAATCAATGGCTTGTTGATAATCTCTAGTCCATTTAAAGGAGGTGTCTTTCTTAAGGAGATGGTGAAAGGGTTGGAATCTATCTAATAGCTGGGAGATGAAGTGATAGATGAATTTGAGCTTTCCCTATAGGCTATGAAGTTGCTTGAGGTTTATTGGAGGAGGCATTTCTAAGATTATTTTGACCTTGGTAAGGTCAATTTTGATTCTATGGAGGGAAATGATAAAGCCAATTACCTTCCCATATAACACCCCAAAAATACACTTCTTAAGATTGAGCCTAACATGGAATTTGATTAGTCAATCGAAGATGATTATGAGAATAGGTCGATGAAACCTTATGGCATTTAGATTTCCCAAGGAGATCATCGACATAATCCTCCATAATTTTATTGATGAGGTCATGAAAGATATAGGTCATGGCTCATTGATAAGTTTTGCTAGTGTTCTTTAAGCCAAAGGGCATGACTCAATATTAGAAGGTTCCCCAAGGGGTAATGAAGGTAGTTTTATGTTGATATAAGAGGGCAATCATAATTTGATTATATCCTAAAAACCTATCCATGAGAGATAATATCTCATGGCTAGCGGAAAGATCAACTATTTAGTCAATAGTGGGAAAAAGAAGGTTTTCTTTTGGGCATGTGAGGTTAAGGTCATGTAAATCCACATAAAGGTGAAGTCCCCTAGTGAGTTTAGTAATGGGAATAATATTAGAGACCCATTATAGATAGTTAATGGGTTGGATGAATTCAATAGATAAGATATGTTTAAGCTCTTCTTTAACAAGGAGGGAAATGTGAGGATGTATCTTGTGAATCTTTTGTTAAACTGGCTTAGCCTTAAGATGGGTAATAATGTTGTGAAGGGTGATATAAGGGTTAATCCTAGGCATTTCTTGATAAAACCATGTGAATGTGATGATATGGTCTTAAAGGAAGGATGGGTAGTCTTATTATTCTTTGGGATTCAAATATTGGCCAAGATTAATGATGTGGGTGTTATCCTAAGTTCTTAAATTAACATTGGTGGTATATTCATTGAGCATTTTATAGTTTTTAAGAGGAAGTGATTTGTGAATAGAAGAATCCCCCACACCAAGGTAGGCTACAATAGACTCATCATCCTAGTGTTGGATGGTGTTGATGGTGGGAGAATCCTTTTTGACCATATTGGGGTAGATGAGAGGGATAACCTTAATTAGGCCTCCCTTATGATAGATTAAAGGGCCCAAGCTAATGGTGTTGATATAAAAAAGGTAGGAGGAATGATGTCAAAGTCTTTAGATTTTTAGGGTGATTGGGTTGATGCTAAGGGGATGTCCTCATCAATGGGGGTGATGGAACAAGGTGATTTAATGGGATCCTCTAGTGGGACATACCCAAGGAAAAAATACTCATGAGGTTCTAAGGTTTTGACCACAAGCAATGTATGGGGTCTCATTTCATAATGACCAAGACCAAACCCTTTCTAGGCATAGTGATGAAGATAAAACTTGGAAAATGATGGCTTGTTTAGATAGGATAAGTTAGAGATGAATGGTTAGATATGTGAAATAGTAATAGGGGCAAGAATTGGTTTGTCAATTCCCCCATAGATAAAGTTGGTTTGATTATCTGGTAGACCAAATGGGATAATGGTTCCCATATTAGGGTCATAATAAGATTTATATTTGAGGTTCTTGTATAGAGTAGGGAAATCATCCAAGGAAAGAAGGTAGTACTCCCTAAGGGAGAGACATTAGAATGTTTGTGCCAAGGAATCCTCAATTGGAAGCTGGGAAGAAGAGATAAATGAATGGGTTGAGGCTTCATCATTATTAATGGTGGAAACACTATGGGTTTTGGTTGGTAATGCAAGAGTGTTTGTAGGGTTGGTTTATTATGAGGTAGATTAATGGGGAAGAAGAACATAATTTATCCTATAGGTCATGTTGTAATATGTAAAAGGTCTAGTGTCATCCTTGATAGTTAAAACTTTCCTTTCATGTTCAAATTTAACACAATGGTGTATAGTAGAGGGGATATAACTCATGGCTCAGATCTAAGGGCATCTGAGTATAATGTTATATTTTAACTTTACCTCTACAACATAAAATATTTCAATAATGGTGTGAGGTCCCAAGCATATATGAAGGACAATGGTCCCCAAGGTGGTGGCCATTATGTCATTAAAGGAGTGAATAATCGATATGCTTTTGACCATGATGTTATTTGGTAAATGTAGTTGATCAAAATCATGAGAAGAGATTATATTGATGTTGGATCCTCCATCAATCATTACCCTTTTGATGTGGATGTAATTGATGTATGTAGTGACAAAGATAGGAGGATTAGATTATTTAGAATAGATAAGAGGTATCTCATAATCTTGGAAGGTGATGATAGTGGAATGTTGGAGGGATACAATAAAAGATGAAAGAGGTTGAGGATCATCTAGTTGTAATTTTATAGATTGGAGAGCCTCTATCAGTGCCTGACAGTGATGAGGGGAGGCATTGATCAAATCATTAATAATCATCTTCATTTTTGCTTGGTGAAGTTGCTTCAACACCACTTGTTGAATGGATGTAGAAGAGTCAGTGGAGGGTACACCTAAGATAGATACCTTAGGTGTTGGTAATAGTTTGGGTGAAGACTTTGGTATTGGGGATTGGTTGGAAGGTTGAGATTTTGAAGGATATGTCCATGGAATAGACACATTTGCTCTTCCTTTACCCCTTTGTTGAGATTGAGATTAACTAATCATGTGAATGGTATAGATAATAGGATTGGTTAGACTAGGTGGTGGCTTCATTTCCTCCCCCTCACTTTTAGGTGAAAGTGGGGGAGTAGAGTAGGTTGGGTTAGTGGTTTTATTGGTTGGGTTGGTGGTTGTATTAGTAATGGGGGTGGAAGTGGTTCATTTGATAATATATCATCATTGTCATATAGGCAATAAAAAATATCTTGGAGAGCTTTGTAGCTCTCCATGTCATGTCATGGTACTCTATGGTAGGCACATATCAAAGTGTCATTGAACCAATAAGGTTTGGTATTAGAGGGGTTGAATAGCTTAATGGGTGTAATTTTAATGGAATGTGTTTGAAATAGCCTTTGAAAAATATCTAAATAGGATTAATTTAGAGGCATTGGGGGTGGTAAAGTTCTAGTTATGGAAATATAAATCTTCTTAGGTGTGGGGTTGACTTTGGAAATGGTAGGTGATTGGGTGGATTGTTTAGGTTGGGGTGTCTTAGTTATGATTGGTTTAGAGGTATATGGCTTTGATGTAGATGATGAGGGATTGATAATAGGGGGAAGGTGGAAGTAGTTAAATTAGCTAAGAATTATGAATTAGTTGATGGCTTGGGAGGGAGAAGTGTAGGCATAGAAAAGGGGGTTGGTTTAATCAAAGATGAATATGTAACTAGGATAGTAGAAGGGTGAGGTCCTAAAATAGATGGTAAATGGGAAGGAGGTGGTATAGGTTGAGTTTAGGGTGGAGGTTTAGAAAACTCCATTTTTCTATTTGTTTTGGTTGGTGATTTTTTAGCAGATTTGATCAAGTTAGATCTAACTTCAGAGGTGGGTGATAAATGTTAGGCTTAGTGAGGATTCCCAAATTCTTAGTTTGTCTAGCCAAAAAATTATGAGATGACTTGGGTGGAGGTGGGTAATATGGTTATATTGTGGCTTAGGAGAAAGAGACATTCGATGGAGGGGTGATAATAGGTTTAAAGGTGGATGCCAATGAGGTAGAGGGCTTGGTCTTAGTTTGATATGGGAGCCCAAGATGATGCCAAAATGTATCTCTATCAAAGTCTAGTTGGGAAGTGAATTCTAGACTTTGCATTAACCTAGAAAAAGGATTATAAATAAGTTTGGTTCCTTGATCAATTGTTTCAAATGTTAAACCCTAGGGTGAAGAAGAGGGAATGGTTCCTTCATCTTTGCTTGGGCTAGAATGTTTCAAAATTATTGATTGGATAGATAGGGTTGTCTATGCTTGCAAGGTAGTTTTCAAAGGGGGAATGGATATTTATTTGATTAAGGTGAGGTATAATTAGGTTTTCTTCCTTCATTTGGGTATCTGATAAATAGATAATGGCTTTAGTGTTTCAATAGGTGGGGTAGTGGAAGAGGTAGTTACATCAATAGTTGCCTCCCTTGGCACTTCAGTCAATGAAGGGGCAGATATGGGTATAGTTTGATTAAGTGAAAGGATTGAGGTTATTGATATCTCCATTTGGGTACCCAAAATGATGAAAGGTGAACTTGTTTCTTCTATAGGTGAATTAGATGAAGGACCGATCGAAGTAAGAGGTTCATCCACCATGTTGATAGTGTGTGCTTCATGAGATAAAGATGGTTTAAATTGGTTGTTATGGGGTTGGGTAGGAGGAGCATGCTTAGGAAAAGGTTTGAGAAAAATATACATAGAATGGTTAGGGAGTACATTATAATTGTCAAATGATAATTAACCATTATCAATTAGGTTTTAGACAAGAATATTAAATGTATTACATCAATTTATGTCATGTTCAATGACTTGATGGAATGCACAATGGTTAGTTTCATTATACCACTTGGACACAACGTGAGAGGAGTCTAATTGTTGGCATGGATTGATAGTAAGTAGTTAGATAAAATTAGCTTTTAGAAATTTATCCAACATAGAGGCATAAAATTCTCTTATAGGTGTGAATTTTTTAGGGGGGGGAATTTTGATTTTGGCTTGGTGGGTAAGAAGGGTTGGAAGGAGTGGTTTGATGGGGTTGGTTAATGTATGGAGGTGGGGAAAATTTAATCACCACTAATTTTCCATAAGCTTTGGCTTCAGGATTGGGTCAGTTAGTTGTCTTGGTAGAAGAGGGATCATTAGGTTTGAAGCTAGAATTGTGGTTGCATAGTTTTAACTTCCCTTCATCTATGGCCCAATTTTCAAGTTTTCATGCCATAGTGAATGCATCATCAAAGGTTCTAAATGTTTTCACTTAAAGGGTCGGAGAAATATGTTTCATGCATCCCCTAGAGAAAATCTTGATGAGTTATATTTGGGGTAGTGAAAAAGATAATTGATTGATGAAACCTCACCATTATATGATGAAGTTGGCATTTGACTCTTCATCAATCTTCTTGATGGAATAGAGGTCAATTATGGAAACCTTTTTATATATGTTCACAGAAAAATGTTCCAAGAATATTTGGGTAAGTTGGGATAACAAAAAGATAGAGTGCATAAGAAGGACACTATACCAATCTAGGGTGGGTCCTGATAAAGATATAAGAAAGGTTTAGAGGAGGAGAGCATCATCATATATGATTAAGTAACAAAAATGGTGAAACACCCTAAAATTGATAAGGATCCTCCTTACCCTAGAACTTAGAGAATTTGGAGAGTTCCCATTAAGGAGGATAAGCATGAATTAGAACAAATAGGTTGAGAGGTTCATTATATATTTGGTCATAAGATAAAATGTTATGGGACCTAGAGATAGTTGACTTGAGATGGGTCATCTTGTCTATAAGCATCTTGATCAAATTACATTGGAGTTGTGTAACTTTATAATTTAGTGGTAAGTTCTATTGAGGTTGGGTTGTAGCTATGAATTGATATGCAGTAAGAGGTACAGAAGTAGCCACATATTGGTATGTGGTAACTTGAGGTTGGAATAGTGATCTAACAAGACTAATAGGTATTAAGGGTTGGGTGGAAGGCATGTGGGTTGTGAATATATTGATAGGGTGCTATGGGGACTTGTTGAGGAATTGATAATGGTTTGTTTAGGGGTTTGGTTATGTTGGTTAATAGGGGTATGGTCTGGGTTGGCAATGCCAAAGTGCTGGTGGGTTATTGATCGGTAATCACCCTATTGCTAATGGGGGGAAGAGTTTGTGGTATGGATAGTACTAAGTTTTGAAAGGGGGTAGAAGTTGGTAAATTGGTTGAGATTGAGTAAATGGTAGAAATGGATGTGGAAGCCACTACACTAGTAGAAGGGGCATATGTGACGAGGTGTAAATTTGAGCCAATGTTAGAGGTATTAGTTGGGTAATAGGCATTTGGGTAGTGGTAGTAGATGTGCCAATAGTAAAAGATGAATCTTGGATAATAGAAGGTTAGCTTGATTTAACACCAACCATGAGGTGGTGTGGTATGTCATAAGGTGGATCCACTAAAGTGACCAAAGCAACTAAAGCATGGCAAACTAAGGTATTGAGAAAGTGTTAAAGAGCCACCTAGTTTTTGTCTAGAAAGGTGGTAAAATATGCATCACTTTTGAGGACTAGAGGAGGACTGATAGGTGAAGGAGGATTATGGGGTGAAGAATGGGGGGATATATCAACATCTAAGGTGTAATCTATGGATGAAGATGAAGAAGAAGATGGTAGTTGGTTGGTTATTTATATTTTTGAGTTGTTGTATGGTAAAGACCATGTGAGAAATTAGAAATGGATAGTGAACCTCTAGAAAATATCAAAGGAAGTAAAAGCACACACCAAAAGTGTAATTAATACTAAGATTTATTTTAAATCACTTTTGGCTTATGCCTTAAAGAGTGTGAAAGGGGAAATTGGTTTGCAATGTAGTTACTAGAAGAGCCATCTAAGGATGGTTTTGGTTTAAATTTTGGCTCTCAAAAGAATCTACACTAGACTAGGTACATGGCCTAGTACTGGGGGTTTGCTCCCCGCACTTCACGAACCCAAAGCCAAGCTAGGATGCTTAGCCAATATATACCATTTGTCTAGAGTTTATACTCTACCAAGGAATGAAGTGGCTCCTCCCCTTGGTGATGAAATCCAAGTGGGATCATTGCGTATGGTAAAGTGATCCAAATGGTGATGAAATCCCAATGGGCCTTGTCTCAAGTAAGTTTTGATGTTTGTTTTATGCAAGTGGTTTTGTAGTGTACCATAGGTGTGCTATGATTAATTCAAAATGTTGTTTAATTAACTAAGTGGGATAAAAAAAGCATGAAAAACTTGAATGCACTCAATTTTAACTAAAATAAAGACTTTTGTTTCATTTAATGAAAAAATAACAACTAGAATGCATCTGATGTAAGATGAATATTCAACCTAAGCCTAGAATGAATATTTTGAATTTTGAATTTTTTTTAGGAAAGAAAAGAAATGATTTTTTTTGAAATTTTAGAGATGATGGAAATGGAATAAAATGAATTTTCACTAATGCAATTATATACCTTAATATAACTATAAACCCAAAAGGGGTCCCATTAGGCATGCCAAAATGTTTCTTATGATTGTTAACTCTATTGTTAACTCTATAAAAGGGAAGAAAGAAACAAAAGATGAAGGGTGTGTACTTGGTTAAACATTGAACTCATTGATAGCCAAATGAAGTGAGAACTCCTTTTTGACAAGGAAGGATTATCTACAATAAGACAACACTAAACGAGATTATTGGTTAGACAAATATGAAGGGTGGACTTCCTAGCATATGCTAGCTCCAAAAATCATGATCTTTGGATGGTTGTCAATCCACTCCCCTAATAATGAATGGTTCTAATAAAATGAAGGAAAAATAATTGCATTTAAATTGATAGGAAATTAAATGCTTATGCAAAATAGAAATAAAATACCCATTTAATAGAATGATTAAAATGTACCACATCAGGATAATACCATGACAAAAATGGGTCATGATTTGGTTCAAAAAATTTGAATACGCTATATAGATAGGTTAGAAGTGGAAATGGAGTTTGGATGGGTGTAAAGGGGACATGAAATATCAAATTTTTATTTTCTTTGATAATGGACCAGTGATGGTTGTGTTGATCAATGATGGTTGATCTGACCGATGACAGTTAGGTTAACCAGTGATAGTTGTTATGGCAGATGAAAGTTGTAAGAATTAGTGATGGTTGCTTATGTGGGTCTAGTAGAATATTAAAGTGGAGTTAAAAAGGTATGATGGATGGATAAGGATCTAAATATGGGTCTAAGGGAGGTGTAATGAGGTGAAGGTGATTTTCTCAAGATAACAAGGTCAACAAAGAAAGGAAATGCTAAAACAAGTAAAGAATACCTATAGAATGTAAAATGGATGATAGTAGCAATCTTGAAGAAAATTAGGAATAATAAAAGTAATTTGGCCTTTAAAATTCACATGAACAGAGTCTCAGGTTGCCTGAATAGCCACATAAGAAAACAACAGAGCCTAGATGAAAATTTTCTTTTTCTTTTAGTTCTTCCAACAACTATCATTTTATAGAAATAAGTTGCTATGTGAGGAGGAAATAAATTACTAAATTGGTCTAGGATAAATATGATAATTCTAAGCAATGCTAAGATATATACTTCACATGGGAAAGTTTCCATTTTGTGTAATGTTTATCTTGTACATAGCTAGAAGTGTATTTAAAGTAGGTTGGGAAACCTAATCGACACCAATTAGGCTGACCAGCACTGGTTAAGATGATTGGTGATGATCAAGGACTCAAAAAAGAAAGGAGGTTAAATTTGATAAATTAAAAGGGTCAAATTTATATTTAAAGTTAGTAAAATGAGTTAACTAGGTATCTAACGAGGCTAAAGATCAAAAATGGGTCTAAGGTAGCCTGACATCAAAAACTAGTCTAGGTGACATTTTTGAGTGTCTACAAATCTAACTAAAAATTGAAAGAAATGTTAGCTCCACAATAAATAGATTAACATAAAAGTAAAATTTATTAGAAATGGAAATGTTGTTGTGGGTCTTGTGCACATCCCCATATTTAATGAGGTAGATTTTAATGTTTTAGGATATCAATGGAGGTAAACTTCAATTTAGGGCATGAGTTATAGGTAAGGGTTAAAAAACCTTGTGGTGGAATAACAAGAAAAGCATGCAGGTTGTTAATTAATATTGCTTGTAGTGAAATGAACCCTAGTAAATAAATATCACCTAAGTAATTGGGGTAGATGGGTGGTACCTAATCTAGAGTGGGTAGGTCTCAATCAAATAAATTTTAAAAGGTGGGAAGGGTAGAGCAAAAAATAAGGTTATGTGGTCTCAATATTTCACTTCCTAGGTTGGTTTCTTCATGGAGAAGTGTTTTCATAAGTAATTCTTGTTGTTCTTAGCTATTTTACACTTAAAGGAAAACATAATTAGGAACTATAGGTAAATGGTATAAAAACTTAATGGTTTCAACTAAAGGTTTCTCCCTTTAGAGTTGTTAAGACACACCCTTATTAGGAAATTATAACTCAAACTATGAAGGCATATAAAGGAGTTGTGGCACACACTTATAAGACTATACCAGAGAGAATACACTCCTACATGCTAAGAATATTTACATAGTTTTACCTAATTATTCACTAATCAATGGAAACTACTAATTTTTGATAGCTTTTTCACATCTAATATTAGAATACATCAATGAAAATGATTAGAATCATCCACATCTTTTATAAACTTCAAATTACTATATTAACACAACCAAGAAAGCATGGAAATGAAAGGAAAGGACACCAATGTAGTTGCATGATGATCAAAATTGATTTCTTCATATATTGATAAAACTTATAACATTTTATAATATTTAATTACATTGATATATAGTATTTGGGAGGGGACACCTCATCTTCCAAGTGCATGTAAACTCATGGTTACATTATGTGTTTAGAACCTTAGTTCTAATTTTAGCATCAAAATTGCATGTGTGCATGCTCATAACTAATTAAAACTATGTCAAGATTAATTGGCCTATATAATACACTACAATGTGTACATGCTTACATATATTTCATGCAACTTTACATTTATGTGTTAATTTTAAGTAAACTATAAGTACAAAGACAAGTATTATTTGCATGTGTATATATAAAATTAGCCTTCAACTTAAGGCTTACTAGGTGTTTGCATGGAATTATAGATTGTTGAAGGAATTAAAGTTGTAGCTTATGCTGAACTAAAAGTTGAATCATAAAATTTATATGAACCCTAGTACCTAATAATGTCCAACATATAAGTTCATTACTTACAACACTTGAAAGTGTTTGTCAATGATATCATGCTAGTACCTGATAATGTCCATATTAAGCAATGTAGGTCTATGCACCCTATTGACTTGTTTGAGGAGCCTTACACAATTAACCTTTGTGTTTATAAAATTAAATCTAAATATTTCAACCTTTATGACCTTTTCCTAGAAAAATTTAGCTTGACTTTTATTTCTTCTAATGCCTTTCCTTATAAGTTATGTTTAAATCCTGATAAAGCTTGTTATAGGAGTTGATCAAAATTATCCTTAATGATAATTATACATATGGAATCCATAGCCTATGAGAGGTTTAACTCATCCATAATATAAAAAATGAGATTTTCATGCTTTGCATACTTAGGAATTACTAGCTACCATGATCCACTCTTTGGCCTCTTGTGTCTTGATGACTACCAAATTATGGTTATCGGTAGCCTCCAATGGTGTTATTAGGTTTAGGTATGCATATGCCTTATTAATTGTGTAAATAATAAGAATTTTCAATTTATTTTCATCATATTTCAAATAATTATACAATTTATTGGTTTGTATTATATGAGGTGCCAATTCTACCCTAATTGCACCAATAACTTCCAAGATATTGTACAATCTAGATGCAAAATTTTACCCATCTCTATTTGTAAGGGAACATGCACAATTTGTTCGTGTTACCTTATTTGTTCCATTATTTGATCCAAATATTTTCTTTCCATTTTAGTTCCTTCATATATCTCCTCTAGAGTATCCTTAGTGTTTCAAAATAGGACTTAAAATATTCTATATATGGGGACTACCCCAATTTCATGTCTTTCCTTTTGACAAGGTAAATACTTCTTCTCTCTCTTCCACTATGACCCCTCTCTTGATCTCAACTTACAATTTCCTATTCCTTACCCTTTACACTCTCCATATGCATTCTTCAAATATGAAAATTAGAGTGGATAACTCTGTAATTATAAGATTAAGCCTCTGAAAATCCACTATTTGTTTTCCACTATGGTAGGACTAGTTAGGTTGGATTCATAGGTTAAGTGTCTTGAACTATAGTATCAGCCAATAATTATCTTGATGTTTGCTTAAATTTTATTTATAGTAGGGGATTAAGAAGTGAAATCCAAATAATTTTAGACCAGTCCACTCCACCATATTGAGGTAGTGGTTGAACTATATAAATTGGGTTCTTTTTCTCAGCATTGTTATTATCATAGTAGTATCCTAAGAGTAACTTGAGGGAGGCACTAGTAAACCCAAATGAGTAGATAATTCATGGAGCTAAGGAATTGCTACTAATATCATAGCCTTATTTATTTTATTTATCTTTATCTTTGTAAGATAAGGGATAGTAGTGGAAGGGACCATAATAAGAATAATAGGAATGGATATATAAGATGAAATTAGAGGTAGACTAACTAAGGATGTAGGAAAATCAAGGGTAGAGGAAGTATCCACTACCTATGGAATAATTAAGGGTGGTTATATAGGAATAACCTCCACCTTTTGTACTAAAAGGGAAGGGGGACCAATAGGACTAAGTGAAATAGACTCAAAAGTACTAACAATAAAATGAGAAACATAAGACACAATAGAAGTAGTGGAATCTGAAGGGGGTGCATGTTCACATAATGAATTCTCATGGAATGGTGATTTACCCTTTATTTCCTAGAAGATCAAAATACTAGATCATTAAATTTATACCTCCTCATTAGTGGATTTACCTCTATCTACCTCTTGTGATGGTGCTTTAATAACTAGGATCTATGGAGGGGGTTGATCCCTCAATTTTCTCTTGTAACAAATAGTTGTCTTCCTAGTTGTGTAAGATGCCTCTTGTGTGGTTGTGGTTGATTTAAACATAACATAAACCTATGGTAAAATTTAAAATGTGGCTATATATGGTCCTCTAAATTTAAAGAGTCAAGATAAACATGTTCATCTTGTGCTCCCCCAAGTAAGGTACAAAGCACCCATAGCTCCTTATTTAATTATTTGAGTTCCATAGGGGTGTTTTTGACAATTTCCCATAATAATTTATTGGTTAAGGGGTCATATTAGCCCAAAATTTTGATTAATCCCATATTCTAGATGGTGGGAGTCTATTATGTGGATTCACTATTGATATAGAGGATGCCCTTGAATGATTTTCAAGAGGTCTTCTTTCAAATTGACTAATTGTTCACTTTCCTTGAATTATGCATCATCATTATCATTAAGGAATAATAAATCATGGTCATAGGAATCATGTTAATAGAAAATTCTAATTCCCTTGATATATTTCTACACCTAACCATGTGTATCCCAATCCTTGTGTGGTAGTGCAACTAATGAATAATACTCCTTATACCTATCTACTTCAAAAAAATGCTTATAGTTTAGATAGAAAATTCTCCCCATCATGAGGTGGGATCCATTAAATTAACTCCTCTTTCTCTTTTACATGTCTTCATATATTTTGTACCATAATTAGTAGGTAATTTCTTACTCTACCAATTTTTGGAGGACATAATTAGGGAGGCATAAGGGTGATACATTATGTCCTATGATCTTGATGATAGTGAAATCTGGGTAAAACTAGTAGTCTCCCATAATAAATAGTCTATCCATAATACTTTTTTATATCTTCAGTAAGGGGACTCATGGATAGCCATCCATACCTGAGGGTAGACATCTTTTGTAATGTGTATAATGTTCCAAGTGTATGTGTATATATTTATGAAAGAATAGGAATAACATATATGATTATTGATATAGTATAAATCTAGGCTCTAGTGTGACCCATTATGAACTTAAACTATTTTAATGATAACATTGAGGAGGTAGGACATCATGTAGAAATGACCTCCCTAAAGCCTCTTATCTTTGTGTAATATTTTCTCTCATAGCCTTACACTGATTACTTTACCTAGAGTGAATGTCAACTAAGAGGTCATTAGTAAGTAAATCAATAGAACCCAATCATGGTGGAGAAATTAATTTCTTGGATATTTTTAATCATATATAATGAGAAATTGGATGACCTAGGCATGGCTAATAGCATGCAACCTATATGTCCTCTTTCTTGCTCACTCAACCCTTCTTGGCTAAATTTTCACTGATTCCTAGTCACCCATAGCTTCTTGGACATTGATTTTTAAGACCTAAGTAACCCTCTTAGACCTAAATCCATCCCCCTAGGGCTCATCCTCTTAGGAAAATAACACCCATTTTGGATAGGAACACTAGATTTTAGGGGTGTCTTATTTCTAACACTATTGTCCAAGTTCATTTTCACCTCTAATGATAAGGTTTTTCCAATTCCTTATATTTTCCCTTATTGGCCTAATACAAGTTCATATAACATAGGATCATCATTTTCCCTATAAAAGGCCATTCAATGTCTATTTATAATTTTAGATACTCATTCACAAGAAAAGAACAATAATACAAGAAAGTACACTCAATCACTCTTCCCTATTCTCTGCATACAACCTTCAAAGACAAATTCAAGCTTATTTAAGCACTCAAACTAGACCCTAGTCATCTAAAGTACATTCCAATTTTGTATCTAGTTGTATACATCACATAATTGTACCAATCACTTAAAATGAGAGAAATACATTATCTTGACCCCTCTTCAGAGTATTGGTATGTAGGTAGCATGCCCACGCATGAGATGTGAAGTACGTCCAACATATCCTTTACACACTAACCTCTTCTCTCTTTCCCAAGTTTGTTATTCAATTTAAAGTATCAAGAGCTCCCAAGGGATTTGTAAGATTAAAACACACACATAATAAGATATATAAAGAATCAAGCTTTGATATTTTAGTATTGGGGTGTTATAGACCTACTATAAAAAACATAGAAAAGCTAGGTCACTAGGAAAATAATGTTGGAATTGAACACTAGCACTAGAAGTGAAAAATAGCTCTGAAAAGTGGACTATAGTTCCAAGTAGTATGATGTCGTTAGTTTTTTTGCTACTATAAAATTAATAAATAGAGTTATAGGTTCTATTTGTGATAGCCTACTATCCCTGCACAACAATTTCTAGATCTTGAATCATCTGTTTTGACCTAGAATAAACTAAGTTTGCTTTGTTTACACTTCCTACTATTTTTAGAAAAGATAAATTACATATCTATTTCCATAAATTAGTAATATAATTAAGACACATTAATTAATGTTTTAAATTTACTTAAAACCTTTATTTGATTAGGAATTAAACATCTAATTCCCAAAAAAGAATAAAACATTTGGTGAACCTGACTTACTTCAAATTTCCACACAAAAACCCTACAAACCCTAGGGATAATAATTTCTAATTTTTTGCATAATTTTCCTAATTTTTATTGAAATTAAAAATTATAAAACTTTAAATTGATTAAAATATTTTTAATAAATCCACCCAAACCCTAGTTTGCACATACTAGGTCATATTTGCTTACAAACACTTTCAACCCACTAGGAAAAATATACTTCTAATTTGAGAAATATTTTTAGATTTTTCCTCAGTTTTCAAAAATTAAAACTACAAATTTTCTATATATATATTTTTAAATTTTTGCACTAATTTTGGAAAAATTCATTCAAAACCCTAGTTACATCAAATACATTTTCAGTTATTTTTCAGTACTTTTCACATTATTCTCTAAAAATTTAGTTGCAAATATAACTTAGAAAATAAATTTCAAATTTAGTTCATAGTATTTTGAAAATAGTATTATCTCAAAATCCCTATTTATACATATTAGCTCCTTTTTGCTTGTTAACGTATCACCTTACATGTTTAATAACTTAGTATCCTTTTTGCACAAATCCCAAGTCACTATTTTCTAGACTTTGCATTTCTTATATTCAGTACTTTCTATTTCTAGCATATTGCCTACTAACACATATTGTAAAACATTTAAACATATTTTAAATTATTTTCCTACTTTATTAATGACCCAATATACCAATTTTGATGAAACTAATAAAAGATAACTTCAAGAACTCTTAACAAAACCTCTGAATATCCATGATGACATGTTTAGAATTTTACAAGAAGAACAAAAAAAAGTAACCAATGGGCAATATTCTCAAACCATAGAGCATCCAATTATAAATGACACTACAAGGGAAACTATGTGTTTACCACCCCTATAACATCCCAACCTTATTTTATACCATCAGTTGTAGCTAATACATCCCTACCTCCTATTGTAGTAGCCCTTGTGTAAGAGATCCGATCTCTTCAATCTAAGGTAAAACATCTTGAGTAAGGTACCACTATACCTAAACAAGCATTGGATTCTTTTGCACTTTTCCATATACCATTGGCATGTCACATTGCTTCTACACCCTTGCCATAAGGATTTGCTCAACCCAAGTTAACTCTTTATGATGGAAAGGGTGATCCAGAGACACACTTGAGAGATTTTCATGTAGCATGTTTGGATTATGTACCCAATGATTAGATACTTACCAAAATCTTCCCATGGAGCCTAAAGTATTATGCTCTATAATGGTTTTATAGTCTACCAAATCAGTCGGTCTTGACATTCAATCTTTTAGTAGACATGTTCCTAACACATTTCAGTATCAACATTGGTGATAAGGTCTCATATGCATAGATTGCACAATAGAAACAAAGGCCAAATGAGTCTCTCATAAATTATTTTCTTAGGTACAATACTATTATAGCTAAGTTAACTAGCCCCATGGCTGATTAAGAGCTACATGACATCTTTAAATAGAGCCTTCTACCAACACTGCATGAATCCATTATGTTTAAAAGACTCTCTTCCTTCATTGAATTATGTCATACACTTAAGGGAAGAGAAGTCAAATTAATCTCAATGGGCAAAATCAAGTATTTAGGTACTACAAACATAATAAACAAGAGTAATATCAAAGTCCCATACAAGTTCAAAATTAGTGACAAGAAGAATCAAAATCAACCAATAGTTAATGCAGCTTCAGAGTCCCCTCAGTGTGTGGTTTTATTAACACCTCCTTGATGTACATTTACCAATTCACCAATTTTTCTAGCTAGATTTCTACAACAATTATTGGAATGTAACATCATAGCTCTCCCACCTACTTAAGAAGTAGATCTAGCAAATAATTTTCCATAGGGATATGATCAACATGCCTTTTGTAAATTTCATAGGGTACTAGTCCACACAACAAATAGATGCATTAATTTGTGACATAAGATACAAGATTTAATTGATGATAATCTTCTTGATCTAGGAACTTTAGCAAAGCCTCCAAAGATAAAGCCAACACAAGATAAGGCTTTGAAAATATATTTAGATCTATTTCCATAGCATCTAAAACAAGATAAAGAGGACACATAAGGTGTTCATCATACATACCATACACATCCTCCTCTAGCTACATATTAGGCATATTCAATTGAGACACATCCTTTGAAGGGTATGATAGGTGTGTATGAGTCCCGAGTTCTAGCCAGACCTTTGATATATTTTTTAGTTTAAGACATTATGGAGGATGATATAGGTTACAATGCACTTTGTATTAGACCATACATTCATAATCAACCTATCTATAGTGTACTCATTGATAATGGTTTTGGTCTTGATATGTGCACTTTCACACTACTATAGCACATGGGTTATTCAAAGTAGGATATCACTTTAATAGATATAGTTATTAGTTGTTTCAATGGGCATGTTCAGAGTTCATTGGGTGAGATAGTAATTCCATTATAGGTTTGTCCTACACATGTGGCTACACCCTTCACTATGGTTCCTAGTGTAATATTTTTTAAGATATTACTTGATCGACCATAGATTTAAAAACTCAAGGTAGTACCTTCTATAGTTAATATATGCATGAAGTATATTCACACTAATTAGGTTATTATAGTTGGTGAAGTTCCTTATGAGTCACCACTCCCCACTTCATAGCCATCTATCAGTTTCCAATCACCAAATCTAATTCTTCCATAGTTTTTAGCTTATCCTCCATCTTCTATTATATGTCCACTTTAAGATTAGCCATAGTTACAACATCCATCACTAGTATAGAGGGTTCATACACTTAACAACTTCAAGATTCTAGACAGATTCTAGCTACAATATTCACACCTAGAGTAGTTACATTATAGTCTCATATAGCTACATAGAGAGCAGTTGTTCATATAGCTTCTTATCTTAATTTTATATGGGTCCCTAAGATCCCTACATTTCTATCTGCTTCTCAAATTCATAGGGGGACCCTACATTCAAATTTCACTTTAGATATTTGAAAGCATTTACAATATACACACATTCTAGCTTTACAATCTTAGTCACACACTCATGCCTCATAATCACGCACAATCCCATTATTTGATATAAGACACCCTAACAAGGAGTCTCATCAAAGACTCATTGGTTATTATCATTAATTTATAACATTTATTTAATATATTATCTCCTAATTACTTGTACATAGTTCAAATATTTTTAATACTATAAAAATAATATAAAATTCAAAAATACAAAAAAAATTTAAAAAATTACAAAAACACCAAAAACATTTCGATTATATGAATTATCCATGTGTTACATTAATAATATCATGTTAGGAATTACATTTTATATTCATGATAGTATATATCAACTTTATACATTACCATGCTTCACTTGATCTTCTTTTAGTGTGTGCAGTGACATCTAGCTACTTGATTGTTTCATTCTACCCATAGAGGGGGCATTCTTACTTCTAGATTCAAGACATACATTGTTATACACACCCATTAGGGGCATAGTCTACATGATAACACTATCTAGGTTATGCCATTTCTACACTACACACTCTGATTTATCATGATGATGTACATTACTTTATATCTTACACAAAATACTATATCAACATCTCACTAGTCTAGCACTTGTGTAGTTTTTTTTAGTATATACCTAGTCTTGTACTACACATTTTTTGCATTCTCTCACATGAATTTTAATTGTTTAAATTTTTTTATATCTTCCAATTATTAAATTCTTTCTCTAATTTCTTAGTGTAGCTTGTGTGATTGCATTTTCAATTCCATCTTGTCACTTGCTTGTGCCTTAAGACATTTTCTAATGTCATTTTATTACTTTTCATATATGTACCTTGCAAAATTTGCCAATGTCCTTTATTTGTACTTCTCTCTATGCATATGGCCTATGTGTTAACTTTTCTTATTTCACTTGTATGTGTATGAGGCATTTCAACATGCCTTATATGCTTGTTTCTAGTTTGAATGACATGTTCCCATGTCCCTTGTTTGCATAACCCCTTGGCCCATCTAGTATTCTTCCTTCTTCTTTCTTCTTTCTTGCTTGCTTATTTCTTGTCAAATGTGTGACATGCCATGATCCATATCATGCATTTAACTTATCTTCTTAGATGCCATGATGGACATCATGCTCCATCCCTCCAAACTAATAACTAACAACTAACATTTAACATTTCTAATTCTATTTTAGTACTTTGCACATGATTTCACACTATTATATCTATCTAGGCATACCCCTATTGATCTAATAATTTCTTGATAAAAACATTTCTATATCTTGAAACATATTTTCAAACATCAAATGCTATATCATATATCTTTTTAGAAGTAACACACTTGAATGACTCTTATCTTTTGAGGGTAGTCATTATAGGTTCATCATTCCTACCCTCAAAAGAGGGGGAATCCAATAGGGGCTTTGTCATAGAGATAAAACCTCCTAGTAATCAAAATAGAAACATTTAAGACAATTAACATAAAATCCAGAGGTCAAACTAGTCAATTCAGATTTTAAAAAATAACATACTCATATCAGTAGTCAAATTTCACACTAGATAGTAGTGTCAAAAATGGATAGTAGTGCCAAAAATTGGATAATATCACCAAAAATAGGGGTGTCCATATTTTTACACTCCTATCTAGTTATAAAAATACTTAGGGTTTCCAAAAATAGGCAAGAAGTATAGTTTAGGGATAGTTGTTGCACTTTTAGATCCCTCAGATTTAGTAGTTTTAGCATAATTTTCTTAGATACAAGGGTTATCGTGCATAATGTAATGGTTGTCACTTTTAGTTTATATTGGGTAGTTGGCATAAATTCAAGATCAGAATCCATGTTCTAGACATTAGTAATTGGGGGCAATGTGCATAACACATTGATCTTCTTTTATTTCCAAGTTGAGTTTATTCCAGACATTCTCAGTAGTTACATGCCTTACTCCATCTATAGGTGGTTTTAATTACATGCAAGTTAAAATTTAATACAAGTTTAGATTTTTGACTACCAAAGTTCTCAATTTGACTTTCATATAAGCCTATTACATCAGTTTTAGAGTGAATTTCATACATGCATAATTTCCATCTTTCAAAATGGCCAAGAGTGGCCTAGTTTCCAACACACATTCAACTATCCACACCATAGTGTCAGATTTTTAGTGCATTCTAGGCTCTATGAGCCATCTCATATGACATCTATTCTATACTAGTATCACTTCATGGGGAAATGATGGAGCCAAAGCGATAGCCTTTGTATTCTTGACCCACCTATTCAGAGGGATTAGACACATAGTCCAGACATCGATTAACACATGCATGATTAGATAACTTCACTTAGTGATGATGGATCTAAAGGGCTAACCTTTTAATTATTGAGATAAATTTTGAGGAATTGGGAATTTATCTCCATTCATGATATTACTCTTTATTCAACACATACTCAACATAATCCAACATCACAACATGTTTTGTATTGGTTCATATACCTGGTGAGGTGTATTCATTCCTCTGGCTTCCTTTACATAAATTTTGTAAATTATTATTTTAGATATAGTGTATCTAGTAAGAACTGATCTACTTTATGTTTTTATTTGTAGATTCACACATCATAATGCGCTCTCTCTATGCACATCTAGCATCACATAACCTCTTGAGCTTTTCTCCTTACAAGTAAGTTTAGGTATGCTTTCTATTTCTCCTTTATCCTAGTATATTGATTTATTACATCACTAGATTAAAGGGGGGGGAATGTAATCATATAAAAGGTGAAATTAGATGACTTAGGCATGGATAATGGCACCCAACCTATAGGTCCTCTTTCTTTCTCACTCAACCCTTCTCGACTAAACTTTCACTGATTCCTAGTCACCTATAGCTTCCTAGAATAAGATTTTTATGACCCAGGTATCCCTCGCAGACCTAGATCCATCCCCCTAGAGCTCATCCTCCTATGAAAATAGTGCCCAATTTAGATAAGAGCACCAAAATGTAGGGGTGTCCTATTTTTTTCACTATTGTCCAAGTTCATTTTCACCTCTAACAGTCAGGTTTTCAAAATTCTTTATCTTTTCCCTTGTTGTCCTAATACAAGTTCATATAACCTAGGATCATAATTTTCCATATAAAAGGTGCCATTCAATTCCCATTTAGAAGGTTAGACATTCATTCACAGGAAAAGAGTAAGAATATAAGCAAGTACACTCAAGCACTCTTCCCTATTCTCTGCATATAGCCTTCAAAGACTAATTCAAGCCTATTCAAGTACTCATAATAGTATTTATTCATCCAAAGTACATTTCATTTTTTCATCTAGTTACATGCATCACATAATTGCATCAAGCACTTCAAATGGGAGAACTAAATTAGCTTGATCCCTCTTTAGAGTATTGGTATGTAGACAACATGCCCACACATGGGGTATGAAGTGCATCTAACATATCCTTTACACACTAACCCCTTATCTCTTTCCCAAGTTTTTTATTCAAGCTCAAGTATTATGAGCTCCTAAGGGTTTTATAAGATTAAATAAGACACATAGTGAACTCTACATAGAATCTGGCTTTGATATTTCACTTCTAGGGTGTCATAGACCTATTAGACAAAACCCAAAAAATCTAGGTCACTAAGCTAATAATGTTAGAATTAGACACTAGCACTAGAAATGGAAAATAGCTCTAAAAGTTGGACTATAGCACCAAGTATTAGGATGTCTTGAGTTCAGTATTACTATCCAATCGATAAATAGAGTTCTAAATTTGGTTTGTGATAGTCTGCCCTCTATGCACAATAATTTATAGATCTTGAATTATTTATTTTGACCTAGAATAAGCTAATTTTGTTTTCTCTAATTTTCTTGTTATTTTTAGAAAATATAAAATACATATCTATTTGTACAAATTAGTAGGCTAATTAAGATACATTAATTACTAGTTTACATTTACTCAGAACCTTTATGTGAATAGGAATTAAACACCTAATTCCCAAAAAGAATAAAACAATATCTAAATAATTAATTTAAAAGGGTCATCCCAATTATAATTCCTCTCCTAAATTTGGTCACTGACACTAACTACTTATCCTTCAAGTTGATAGTCTACCCAGGGATCATCTAGTTGTTGAATATTTTCTCAATTGATTTTTCTTTCTTCCATGATACTACCCTATGAAAATATTAACTATAATTTTCAATGGGGATGGATAGGTACCTTTGAAACACATCACTTGAGATGCACACAACAACTATTTTTTGCTAAAAATGGTGCAATAATGTGCCTCCAGTTATCTTCCTAAGGAAGAATAAGTATCATAGGAGGTCAATGCATGACATGAATTATAAATTTACTACTATAAAGTGTATCCTTTAACATTTTAATGGGATGAGGCATGCATTCATTTTTCATTAATCTAGAGTTAAGTTTTCTTCATGGGTATGCACATCAACCTACTGTATCACCTCTCATGGTGTTGAATAGTTGTTATAGTCATTTTCAAATATTATGAAATTAAATAATGTATCCTTGTATTCAATAAAATATTTTATATAAGACCTTAATATGGGTAGAGTTCTTAAAAATTCTTTAGATGAGGATGTCATTGTTATTCAACTTTGTTGATGTTGGTATGGTTTGCAAGTTAACAACTCATCTCTCTTGAGTATACTATTAGGATCAAAAACTTGGTATATAAGGCTTGATATTAAGGGAAAAATTAAGTTATCTTGATATCAATGATCATATCATCATTCATAATGCTTTGATATATATCTAACATTCATTTCCAATTCATGTACCATTAATGTCCAATGCCTATAACTTTGATTTGTTTATTCAATTCAAACTTTTCCACATCATTTGGTAGGTTTTCTATGTAGGAACTATCAATGTTTAATAGGAGCACCGCATCATTAACTTTTACCAAGTATCATTTCATCACTTTTTTCACTTTGGTTTACCATGGCACATGGTTTTTAGTAGTTAGGAGTTACGATATAATAGAGTTCATGAGGGGGATGAGTCTCTCGAACATAAGTTCTAAACACTTTTGTTGAAGACCAAAAACGAGGAAAGGAAATTCCTCAAAAGATTTTTCTAAAGACCTTAATAAGCCGAACACATTTTCTAATGACCAAAATGTCAAATGTTCTCACTAAATAAGTTTATTGAATAAAATCACCAAATACCCAGATGAGCTAGATAAAATCACTAAATGAATGTTTTAAAAAATTCTACCAAACACCAATTTCATGTCAAGTGATTTAACTAAAGGGTCTTGTTGAAAAAATCCAATGAAGACCTAGATGGGATGAAGTGTAAAACTTCTAAAAAAAAATTTCTTGAAGAGATGGTCTCAAAGAGTAAATGGAGAAGTATTTATCATAAGGTGAATAAATTTTTTAAGACCTTATAAATAATTATTGCACACTATTGTCCCAAAAAATTATTGTGAATGGAAACCCCAAAAAGTAAATTCATGTAAAGGTCCATATAAATTTGAAGTGTTTAAAACTACTAAAGATAGGCTTCTAAATAAATTTTTTCAAGACCATATCCTGCTAAGCATGATTCCAAATGAGTTCAATGAATAATTCTACCAAAAAAATGATCTGAGACATTTATGTACACAAATTATAAAGAACATCAGTATTTTAGTCCATAAATAAATAATGTTATTAGGTTTGATTAATAGTAAAGTTAATTCAATACATGAATCTTTATTTTAAAAAACTTTCAAGATAGGGCTAGACCCTTTTCGGAAAGATAGTGGGTTCTTATTCTAAAAAATTAAATGGGGGTATGTTGGGTACAATAAGTGGTGACTCACAATGGAAATAATCTCAAGTATTTAAGAACCTAAAAACTTTGGTTAACAACTTTATATCAAACATGAACCATTACACAAAGAATAATGTAATCAAACAAATAAAAGAAACTCTTAATAACTGCATACAACATACTTGCCTTCTCATTTATCCTAGATCTATGTGTGAGAAAGTGATTTACTTTTATCTTTGTTGTGAGGCCTTTATAAAAGACTTAAGACAACTCTAGGTTTCATTTTAGTTGTTAGAAAAAATAGATCTAAAAAATCTTAAATTATGGCATTGCTTTTCTACCAAACATGTGTCCATAGCCTTGACAAATGTACCATGGGTTCTTTCTATTTAATCCTCCTCTATTCTTACATGATGCATTGTATATTTACCTTATTTCATTATTTGGTATTTTTATCACCTTTAAATTTTTATTTAGGTTTATTAAATCACTCTTTTAAGGATGCCTTGATCCTAATTTTTTTTATATTTTTCTTTTTATAGAATATTGCTAAAAGAGGGAGAGTATAAACCACCGTGAGTTGGTACCTATGAAATCATAAGTTTACTACATTGTCCATATAAACTATACCCATACCAATGGCTATTTACTCAAACAATTGTTAACATGATAAGTTCATTTGATCTAGTGGAAGTGAGAGAATTTTATAAAATTTGTATGTAGTAATGAGATCAGCCTTTATATGTCTGATTAAACTATTCAATGTTAGCCTAATCATGATTAATTTTCCTATTGAATACCTAAATTTTGAACAACTAAAATATAAGGGTGAAAATTCCTACAAGTAAATAAGTTGTTGTACCTTTTCTTGGTGTGTTTTGCCATATGCTAATCTTTTAAATTCTAAACATGTTAAATAAAGTCCTAATTAGTTGGACACTTACTTTGAGTATACTAGGGGAAGTTAATCTAATTGCCATAAGATGAATAAAAATGTCTAATCTAGAAATTGGGAAGTTAAAACTATAAAATGAACTTGTGAAAATAGAGAATGTTAACCTAGGAAGCAAGGAAACTCCTCTATGAAAGTAATAAAACTATTCTAATAAATAAGTAAATCTAATTTAATCATACTCTTACCACCACATCTATTGTTACTTAGGGACATAGACATATGATACAACCATGTAGGAATGCTTCAAAAATTGTCCATTGACTGGATATGTCATCTCATTTCTTTGGAGGTACCCCAAATAGAAAGTATTATTATCTAGGATCTCTAAAATATGATAAGGTCTAATCCATAATGTGGTAAATTTGTCATTTTTTCCTTTATTTTCATGGGTTTTGTCACATAGAAGCACTAGGCTAGATATTATGAATGCTTTGAAAGTTTATCTTTTGTCAAACCATATTGTCACTATGTCCTAATGTTTATTTAAATTTTTTAAGGCTTTAGTCCTTGAGTCTTCCATTTATATTATCTCTAATAATTGAGACTACAAATTCTCACTTGGTTCCATGTACTCCTACATAAACTAATATGTTATAAATTTAAGCATGATTAGGAAAACAAATTATTTCCCATATACTAGTAAGTAAGGTGAGGCCTTAAGTGCTTACTTGTATCTTGTTTGATTATCCCATAATGTATACTCTAGTAGAATATGGAAATCTGTAGGTTTACTTACTATAAACTTTTTAATGGTATCAATCCAATTATTAGTTTTTGATTTATCTAATCTATTTCCTTGTGGGTAGTGGTTGGATGATGACTTGATGGTGATTCAATTGTTGTGGGCCCATTCAGTGAATTTAGTCAATTGTAATATTGGCTTATTATCACAAACTAAAGAGATGGGAGTAGTAAATATAGTTTTTATATTTTCCTCTAGAAAGATAATTACCTCTTGTGCTCTTGAATTATTTGTAACTATAGCTTTAGTCCATAATTTGGAATAGTCTATATCAGTGAATATAAACTCATGGCCAATTAAATAATTTAGATTAATGACCCCAATGAAGTCCAACCCCCATTGAGTGAATGGTCTTCCTTCAATAATAGGTTTTAGAGGAATTGCAACATGTACTTCTCTTTTTTCTAAGACTTAAAATTCATGGAATGTTCTAATTTGATTATGTGCATCTTGAAGGCTATTGGCCAATAGTAATCCATCCTAAGGATTTGATGGGATATGGTATTTCTAGAGGGATGACCACATCCTATCTTTTGGTGAAAATTTTCTATAATTTCTTAAGCTTCTTCTCATGATATGATTCTTAGGTAGATGCTTTCATAAATCATTCTATATAAGATCTCTTTTCTGATCATGTAATGAGTTTATTTAATTATAAAATCTCTCCTCTATTCTATATTGATATCTAAGGAGTATGTACATATGAGAAAGTATTAAATAATATCAGTATATTAGTCTCCTTTAGATACCTAGTTTTCAAAAACCTCTTCAATGGTGATGTGTGGCTTAGGATTAGTCCTGAGATGAATGATGCCCTAACCTTTAACAATATTAATAGGCTTGATTTATTTGTCAAAATCCTATAGTTTTGCTATCCATTTTCATCTACAATCTCTTAATTCATTTTGTGCCAAAGTGAGCTTAACATTAGGATCTACTATAATGGATATGGTCTTGTTCCTTAAGA
Organism: Torreya grandis; assembly: GCA_037957365.1. NCBI lineage: Eukaryota > Viridiplantae > Streptophyta > Pinopsida > Cupressales > Taxaceae > Torreya > Torreya grandis. Next base: position 80,911 of record JARHVA010005708.1, read on the forward strand.
TATAATATAAAACTTTATTTACCATTTTTACAAGGACATCTATCGTGGAATACTTGAGTTATACTTCTTTCAAGTTTGTGCTCATGAATGTAATATGATGATCACTTCATCTTTATTCTGGGTGATCACAATGGAAATAATATGTTCTGAAGTGAATGAATACAAAAAGTATTTAGTGAAGTCTAAAATTATTAGTAAAAAGGCATGAGATATTGTATATTTAATGTCTTGAAAAGACTTTTGAGCCTCTGTTATCCATTCCACTTTATAATCTTTCTTGAGCATTTAATTTAGAGGTCAACAATTTTTGTAAGGTTTGATATAAAATTTCTCACAAAGTCTATCCTCCCAAAGAAGGATTTGAGTTACCTCTTACTATTTGGGAATGTGATCTTTGATACCCCTTGAATTATATTTGGGTCTATTGTAATTCTATCTTTGGTGATTATGTGACCAAAGAGCTTTCCTTACATGACACCAAATTTGATCTTCTTAAGGTTAAATAAAATGCCAAACCTTTTGAATCTTTTAAATATTAATGTTAGTGACCTACATGATCAATCCTTTATTTTATGAAATCTATGAGGTCATCTATGTAAATATTTATACATTTACCTATCATCCCTTAGAAGGCATGCTCCATAGCTTGCTGAAAGATGGTACTTATGTTGATTAGGCTGAATGGCATCCTCTTATATGAATAAATACCCCACTTCATGGTGAACATCATCTTCATTCTATCTTTTTATTCTACTAGTACTTGGTTATATCTTGAAAATATATCTAAGCAAGACATCGGTCCTAAACACCTCATTATTTGGATGACCACATCTAGGGAAGGCAATGGATAATTATCTTTCTCTTAATCCTTATTTAAGTTTCTAAAATCAAGACATAGCCTAATATCCACACTCTTCTTCTTGAATAGGATTAAATTAGTCACCAAAGTAGAATTTATAATAGGAAAAACTATTTTTACACTAAAAAATGTGTCCAGTTCCTTCTAAATAAGAGGTTCCAAGATAGGATTTACTATCCTTTACATTTATCTAAGTGGTTTGTGGTCCAATTTTAGTGGGATTATATGGGTGATGACCCTTGTGTTGATAACCTTTAGGTCTTCATATGTCCATGAAATCACATCCTTGTTTGAGTGAGTATATTCTTCACCCTTTTCCTTTTTTTTAGATTGCAATTAAGATCAATGTCAACATGACACAGGTCATACTCATCTCCTAGATTATCCATTTTAAATTTAGAATCATTTAATTTTGGATACCTTTGATATTGAACTTGAGTGTACAAATAAAATGTCATTACCAAGGAAACCATTCCCAAAGGGAGGTGGTTTTCCTTTAGCTAGATGATTACTTCTTTCTACATTTCCTCTTGGCATAGGTAACTAATTTCCTTATCATCAATGATTTGAAATTCAAAATTGCCTTCAATTACACAAGAATTAGATTTTTTTATTGGTCATCATAAGAGACTTCAAAATTTTATATGGTGTCTGGAATAGATGGACAAGGTACTATCTTAATGGAGAATCTATGTATCTTAGATTCTTGTAGGGGTACCAAATTGGTAGCTGACGTAGCCAGTGAATTAGCAACTTGATTATGATCTCTAGGAACATCCATGATGTTTAAGGCCTCAAAAGACTAAATAAAATCCCAAGATCTATTTGTGTACCTTTTTAGGTATAATAGCTTGCATTGGTATTTTTTCTTGCCCTGATTGACTACAAGTTCCAAGTCTCCATAAATTAGTGTTTGACATTATTTTTGATATTAAAATGCAATCCTAAAATTAGTGCCTCATATTTTGATCTATTATTGGTGTAATATAGCCTTAATATATATGCTATCAAGTATTTATTTCCTTTTGGGTCCACAAATTCAATTCTAATGCCTAATCCTTACTTGTATCTTGCATCAATGAAGTCAGGAGTCCATAACTAGGAAGATCCCTAAACTTTTCATTTTTGTGCCTCATGATTTATAGTAAAGGTATAGATCCCAAGGTTAGGAGATTTATAACTTACATATTCATTATTTTTATTGTATTTAGTAATTGGGTGCTTCATTCATAGCTATTGATTAGTTTAAATTTGGTTTGGGATACCTCTCAAAGGCAATGAAATGTGAGAGAAGTCTATTACTACATACCCATTCAACATTTTAAACAAATATCTACTGAGGAGGAGTCTATATCCTTTCATTATATCCACTACTAGTAATTTAATTGTCATTTGTAGTCATGGTTTATATTCTACTTAGATGGGTACATCATTTAGCTCTCTTATTATAGGGACCAAAGTATTATCCAATTGTTGAACCATTATTTTTTATGGGCTTCAAGTCAAAAATATATTTTGGAAACTTGAAATAGGCATCACCATGGTTGAAGTTCCAAAATCAACTAAATAATTATGATTTTTTTTCCAAATACTTGGATAGTCAATAAGAAAGGTGTAACTTTTGTTTTTTTTTAATATATGACATTGGTGTGAGTAGCTTTTGTATTCTCAATAGTTGCCTTGCACATAATAGACCTTCATAAGAGCTCCATTTGTTCAGTGATATGAGTTAGTTCATGAAGAGTAATGTTGTCTTTGATCTTCTTCATCTATTCAAGAATTTTATACCCTCTTTTACTTTACTCCTCTTTGTTTTAGGGCTATTCATTCCCTTTCAGGGGAGGTGGATTATTTTTGGCTCTTGGATTCATTAGAATAGTAGTTTTGTTTAAAGGAGTAATGTTATGAAGGGATGCATATTCCTTAGATTGTAATTACCCTTTTGATATTATTGGAAATCATGTACTTCATCAAAGTTATCATATAGTTTATTATCATCTTTTTTTGGAAGAAAGTCTCAAGTGTTTCAAATACCATTATGATGTTTGAAGAGACAACTTCTAGGTGTAAATCTAATGGATTATTCATTAAGTCTTACCTTACCATCTTCATCTAGAATATCTTAAATGATGCACATAATCAGACACATTCAAGTTCACCATGTTGTGATGTATTATAGACTCTACACCAATTAGGTAGATTCATTTCTATTATGTTGATCTAGGTAACTTACTGGGATATTGATATATATTACTTGTAAGCTGGTTAAAGGGTTTTTTATATCTTTAAAACCAATAGTTATGGATATTATTCTATTTAGTGGTGTTTCCCATCTTCCTTTGCATGTTCAAGAAGTCATTTCTCAAATTTTGGACCATTATTTGGATGAAATCTAGTTCTACTTTTATAGAATCAATTAATTGTGCAACTGCAATATTAGAGGGAATTAAATGCTAGTTCTATTGATGACTATTCATATGTACCTAATTTTTCATATAACCATAATTATAATTATGTGTTAACTACATTATAGGATTCAATGCATATAAATTATTCTAGTTGAGAGAAAGAATATTTTGATTAACATGAGGGACTAGATTTAGGGCTAGAAAACTCACATTGATGTTAAGAGTGCCTAGTATTTGAGGGTTTATTTATCTATAAATATTGATAGCCTATTAATATGTAAAATATAGAGTGGTGGTAGAATTATCTCTTTTTAGGAATACTATAATGATTAGGTCCAATGTGATTTTATACATATCCAATGCTAATGCTCCATTTGGTCTATCTCTAGATCAAGCCAAGGGTACATATTCTAGAACCTAGCATTAAAAGCCTAAATTATCTCATTAGGCTCCTTATTTATGATGGTGAAATTTTTATACACTATTTTAAGGTTGGTAACTTATCTAAATTGGGCAAAAAATGTGCATTGTCATACATTCTAAGAAGTGGTCAAGTTTTATTGAAGATTGAGGTACCAATCATAGGCATCATCTTGCAAGGTAAATGGGAAAGATTACATGCAACATATTCATCAGTAATGTTCACTAATATTAAATAATACTTAAAATACTTGATGTGTTCCTTTATAGTTCTTCCTCATGAAGGGGAGGAAGAAGGTCTATGTTTCTCTAGGATCCTAGGAAAATTATGCACATCCCCCAGGATGACAATGGAAAACCCAACTAACCAAGGTTATTATTGGGCCAAATGATGATTAATGGGATGGATATTTATTTTTGGATATGGTTTTATATCCCTATGTATATAAGGAACAACCAATATAGATATAGGCCTTTGATGTGTTGATAAGTGGAAAACCAAAAGGCTGGTTTGTGTCCTAGACCTGGTAACTCTCTTGGACATCTCTAGGTAAACTCAATGTAGGGGATAAACTCTCACTAGGGAAGACGCACAAGTAGACCTCATTTTAGCACCAATTTTTTTTTTCTATTTATGTGGGTCTTATGCACATTTCTAAATTGAATGAGGTATCCTCTAATGTTATAAGATATCAATGGAGGTAAACTCCACTAGAAGGCATGAGTTGGAAGTATGGGTTAAATGACCTTATTGTGGAATAACAAGCAGAGCATGAAGGTTGTTAACTAGGATTGATTGTAGTGAAAATAACCCTAATAAATAAATAAAACATAAGTGAGTGAGTTATATGGGTGGTACCTAATCTAGAGTGGATAGGTCTCAATAAAATAAACTTCAAAAGGAGGGAAGGGTAGAGTAGAAAATAAGGTTTTGTGGTCTCAAGAGTTCACTTCTTAGACTGGTTAATTCATCAACAAGTGTTTTTAGTACTAATGTTTATGTTTTGTAGCTTGTGTACACTTATAGGAAAACATAATTAGGTAGTCTAGGGAAATGATATAGGAAAATTAATGGTTTGAATTAAATCCTTCTCCCTTTAATGTTTTCATGGCACACCCTTAATTAGGAGATTACTCAGACCAGGAAGTCATCTAAGGTAGTTATGGCACACACATAGAATAATATACCAAAGAGAAAATACTCCTACATTCCAAGAATATTAACACACTTTTAACCAATTTCTCAATGATCAAAGAAATATACTAACTTTCAATAGATTTTTCACATCTAAGGTTAGCATACATCAATGAAAACAATCATAATTAATGATAGTTTTTGCACACTTCAAAATACTATATTAACACAAAGAAATCAAAACCTTAATAACATATAAATGGAAGTAAAAGGGCATCAACACATTTGCATGACAATGAAAAATAATTTCTTACTATATTGATAAAACTTCCAACCTTTTGGAATGTGTAATTACATGAAAATATAGACTTGGGGATGAGATGCCTCATACTCCAAGTACATATGAACTCATGGTTAAAATATACATTTATAACCTTAATTCTAATTTTAAAATCAAAATTTCATGTGTGCATGCTCATAGCTAATTAAAAATACATCAAGATTAGTTGGCATGTAAAATATAATATAGTGTGTGCATGCTTACAAATAGTTTAGATAACTTTATGTTTATGTGTTAAGTGCACATAAGTGTAATTAAACTATAATTACAGAGAAAAATACTATTTACATGTGTACATAAAAAATTATCCTTCAAATTAAGGCTTATTAGGTGTTTGCATAGATTTGGAGATTGTTGGAGACATTAAAGTTGTAACTTGTACTAAACTAGAAGTTAAAGCATCAAAGTTCTTCTTTTCTTCCAATAGTTAATAGTGTTTATTGTTGATATCATTATGGTACATAATAATTTCCATATTAAGAAATAGATGTAGATACACCCTATTGACTTGTTCAAGGAGCCTTTCATTCTTAGCCTTTGTGTTTTTATAATTAGTTCTAAATATTTCAACCTCTCTGACCTTTTTCTTGGAAAAATTAATCTTGAATTCTATTTGTTATAATGTATTTCCTTATAAGTTCTATTTTAATCTTGATGAAATCTATTGTATGATCTTATCAAAATTGGCCTTATTGATAATCCTACCTATGGAATCCTTGGCCTATGAGAGATTTATCTCATCCAAAATATAAAAAATATGAGTTTCATGCTCTGCATACTTATGCATTATGACCACAGATACCATCATCCACTCTTTAGCATCATATGTCTTAATGATTGCCAAATTAAGGGTACTGTTACCCTCTAATGGTTCCATCAAGTTTAGGTGGTCATATGGATTATTGGTTGTGTAAATAATAATAAATTTCAATTTATTTTCATTCTATTTCAAATAATTATACAATTTAGTGGTTTCTACTATGTGAGGTGTTAATTCTTCCATCATTACACCAATAGTTTCTAGGATATTGTATAATCTAGATACGATATTTTACACATATGTCTCTATCTACAAGGGAACATGCACAATTTGTTGGTGTTGTTCCCTTATTTGGTTTATTTCTTTCTCTAGCTCTTTTCTTGCCATTTTAGTTCCTTCATGTATATCCACTAAAGTATCCTTATGAGTTTTAAAATATGATTTTAAATCCTCTTTGTATGTGGGTTACCCCTATTTCTTTTCTTTCTTTTTGGACAAGGTAAATATTTTTTATCTCTCTTATACTATGACCCCTCTCTCGATCTTATCTTCTAGTTTCCTCTTCCTTACCTTATGCACATTCCTTGTAGATTTTTTAAAGGTGGAATTTATAGTGGGAAGCTCTATAGTTATAATAATAGGCCTCTAAGAAGCATCTGACTATATATTTGTCACCCATTTTGGGAGGAACAACTAGGTTGGATCCAAAGGTTGAGTGTCTTGAATTGTAGTCTCACCCAATAATTATCATAATGTCTACCTCAAAGTTTCTTCTATTAGGGGATCAAGAAGTGAAGGAAAAATAATTTTAGACTAGTCCACTCCACCATATTGAGGTAGTGGGTGAATTTTATAAATTGGCTTCTTCTTCTCATCCTTCTTTATTGTTATCATAGTAGTATCCTAAGAGGAACTAGGTGGAGGAATTGGTAAACCCAGTTGAGTAGATGAAACATAGATCTGATGACTTGATACTACTCCCCAAGCCTTCTTTTTACCTTTGTATTTGTCTTTGTAGGATTTGGGATAGTATTGGAAGGGACCATAGTAGTAATAATAGGAATGGATAGAAGAGATGTAATTAGAGGTAGACTAACCGGGGGAGTAGGAATAACAAAGGTAGATTAAATATCCTCTACATTTGGAACAATAAAGGTTTGTTGTTTAGGAAAAACATCTGCATTTGGTACTAAAATGGAAGGGGGACTAGTAATAATAAGTGAAATAGAATCAAAAGTACTATTAGTAAAATGAGAAACATAAGACACAACAAGAGTAGTAGAAACTAAAGGGGGTGCTTACTCAGTTGATGAGTGGTCATGCATTAGTACATTCCCCTTTATGTCATGGAAGCTCAAGATATTGGATATTTGAATTTCTACATCCTCATCAGTGGATTCACCTCTATCTATCTCTTATGATGGTTATTTAATAATTGATCTCTATGGAGGGGGATGAGCCCTCAGATTTATCTCGTAATAAATAATTGTCTTCCCAATAATGGAAGGTTCATCTTGTGTATCTATGGTTGATCTAACCAAAATAACAACCTATAGGATTTATGAAATATTTGGCTAGTTAGGGCCCTCAAAATCTAAATATTCAAGATAAATATGTTCATCTTGTGTTCCCCCAAGTGAGGTGGCAGGGACCCATAGTTGCTTCTTTATTACTTTGAGTGCCACAAGGGGTGTCTGTGAGGGTTTTCCTTGATACTTTGCTAGCTAATAAGGCCTATTAACCCAAGATTAATATGAATCCCATACTTAAGCTAGTGGGAATCTAGTATGTATATCTACTTTTGAGATAGAAGGCTATTTTTCAATAATTTTCAAGAGGTTTTCTTTCAACTTGATTGATTGTGCACTTTCCATGACTTGGAAATTATCCTTAGCATTGAGGAATAATAAATTTTGGTCATAGGGCTCATTATTATAGATAATTATAATCCCTTTGATGTAAATTTATACCTGACCATGTGGATCCCAGTCTTTATGTGGTAATTAATCCAATGAATCATACTCCATGTACCTACCTGCTTCATATAAATGATTATAATTTACATAGAACATTATCCCAATAATGAGGTAGGAGCCATGAAATTAAATATTCTTGATCTTTTGCATGTCTTCATCTAATCCCCACCAAAATTAGTAGGCATTTTCTTGCTTTGCTAGTTTGTCATGTATATACTTGGGAAGGCATAAGTGTGCTACCTTATGGTCTATGATAATGATGACAATGTAATCCAAGTAAAACTAATAGTCTCCCATAATCAATAGTGTATCCACAATTATTTTATATATCCTTGGTAGGGGGAATCATGGATATCCATCCATACCTAGGTGTAGACATATTATGAAATGCTTATAATAGGAATGACATATATGATTCTTGATACAGTTTAGAGCTAGGCTCCAAAGTGACCTATTATGAAAATAGACTATGTCAAGGATGGTGTCGAGGAGTAGGTCATTATTTATAAATGACCTCCCTAAGGCCTCTTATCATTGTGTAATATTTGGTCCCATAACTTTATATCAATTACTTCACCTAGAGAGAATGCCAACTCTAAGTTCATTAGTAAGTTGAGTAATGGAAATCACTCATGGTGGAGGAATTTTATGCTCAGATAGTTGAATAACCTATTCAATAGGCCCATCCCAATTTATATACCCATCCTAAATTTTGTCACTGGCACTAGTTACTTATCCTTCAAGTTGATACTCTACCCAAGGAAAATCTAAATATTAAGTGTTTTTTCAATTGATTTTTCTTTCTTCCATGTGGCTATCATATGCAAATCATAAATAACATATACAATTGGAAGGGAAAGTTACCTTTGAAACACATCACCTGAGATGTGTGCAATGACTATTTTGTGCTCTAAATAGTGTTGGAACACACCTCCAATTATCTTATTGGTGAAGAATAAGTATATTAAGAGGTCAATACATGAAATTATCTTTAGTTTTGATGATATGAAGTGTATCCCTTGATTTCTAAATGGGATAAGGTCTACAATCAATCTCCATTGAGCTAAAATCAAGTTTTATTTATGGGTGTGCATGCCAACTTGGTGTGTCACCTCCCACAATACTGAATACTTGTTAGAGTCATTATTTAATATTATGGGATCAAAGAATGTATCCTTATATTTATTAAAATATTTGATATAAAAATTTGATTGGGGAAGAGTTCCTCATAATGCTTTAGATGAGGATGACATTTCTATTTGATTGTGTTGATATTGGTATGGTTTTCAAGTTAACAACTCAACTCTCCTAAGTATACTATTAGGATCAAAATGATATTAAGTAGGGATTGATAGTAGGGGAGCATTTAATTTCATAAGTTATCTTGAGATTAATTAGCATGTCATCATTTACAATGATTTCATATAGCTTTGGCATTCATTTCTAGTTCATTTTTTGTTAATGTCTAATGTCTATAACTTTGATTTACCTCAAAAGATAAAATCAATAGAGTTTCAAAGTCTCCCAAGTTATTCTCCCATTCTTAAATTTATATTTTTCTATAAATATCATGATAAATTAGACTTGAAGTGCTTGATTTTTTCTTTGAGGGAAATAATGAAGAATTAATGGCACAAAATTATCTTCCCTTTCCCCAAGAAATCACCAAAAGGTCATTTAAAGTTCCAAGTTGGAATAAAGTGGTGGAGTCATGTGACAATAAAAATGTAAAAGGCTTAAATTGGGAAATTGAGTCCAAAGAGGAGCCTTTGCCTATTCAAGCCCCACCCATCTTCTTCAAGAACCTCAAACCTTCCCATAATGGAGATCAATTCAAGAATGCATCCAAATAAATAAGTCCTTGATGAGAAGGTTAAAGACCAAACCATATCATATTTTTAGGTATTGATTGGTGAATGGAAGGAAAATAATAATAAGCTCATTAATCTCAAAATTTTAAAGCTTGTTTATGAGTTTGAGTAGTCCATCCTTCAAGAAGAACATATTCTATGGGAAGCCAATGGTGAAGGTCAAGTTAAAGCTATAAGTGAGCCTCAAGAAGGATATGAGGAGAGTGATCCAAGTGAATGTTATGAATAAGTCATTTTTGGAATGTCTATTGGTGAATAAAGAAGAAAATCAGATTTTGAGGATGAAGAAAAAGGTGATCTTGATGGAGTACAAGTTGATCAAGTGATATTCAACCTTGAAAGCAATGACCATTCCAAATGTGAACAAAGATATGATAAATTTGTTACATTAGAATAAGTGGTTCCTAAATATTCATTATAAGTGGATTAAAATTGTTTTAAGCCCCAAGAACAGATTAAAGAGGTAAAAACTCTAATTCCTTTTCAAATTTTGTTGTGACTACCTCTAAATTAGATCCAATCAAGCTAAAAGAAATTCTAAATTAGATGAAACCAAGTGAAATTAAGTTAGAGGACTTTTTTGAAGTCCTAGGAGTAGGCTAAACTCTTATACATGGAATTTATAGTCTAATCAATACTAAATAAGGAAGCTTTCCAAGCTTGTCATTCTAAGAAGCTACTTTAATTGAATTTGACTTATTTTATGTTTTCAAGGAAGGATTTCAATTTGTTGGTCCATTTGAATACATTTATTCACTATTATAGAATAAGACAAACCCTTATTTGTCTCAACCTCTCAAAGAGAAAGAATCCTCACTTATTGAAGCCAATTCTACAAGTATGTTCCAAGAAACATGCCAATCCATTTAGTTTGGTTGACCAACTCTTAAAGAAGTAAACATTTGTCATGAGGTAAAGAATAATTAGGTATATACCACTATAATATCATGTCCTATTAGATACTGAGCTCAATTTTAATCTAATAATGAAGATTCAATACATATTATGTTCATTTCAAAATAAGAACATGAGACTAAACATATCTAAGATCAGCCTAAACACACACTTATGATTATTTATGCCTCAATAAAGGTGGGGGAGGTGTATAAGGTTGATTTTGAAAAAGTTATAAATATCAACATATAGTTTCCTCTATTGTATTGTCTCATGGTGGCCATAAAGCTTGATAGTCAAATGAGTTTGGTGAAAAAAGGTAACTACTTCTCTCTACTAGTTAATAGTTTTGTTTAGGGTTATCTCAATTTATTGAATTAGGTTAGTATAGGGCAAATTATTTGTTTATTGTCTTGTATTTAATCTAAATAATCTATTTCATAGTGTTTTATCTTGTCTGTGTGGTGTGTTTTTTTGGGTTTGTTTGTTTTTTGTCTCATTGTGTATGTGTTTAAGGCAGTGAATTATTTCACTCTTCTCAAGAGGTTTCTAGGTCAGCTCTTGTGGTCTATTTTAGTTTGTGTTGAGCATAAATGACTCCATATCCCAATGGAGGAAATAAGGGAACTTATCTAGATGCATAGTAAGCATGTAATCCCAGGAGGTCACCAAAGATGTTGGCCAAACTTGACCACCATGGATAACTACAAATCAAAACTTTGTTGTCAAGCTCCTTTATATTTTTTGATGAACTTTTGATAGATTTTATCTTAGATTATGGGTTAAGATTTTGTCATAAAAGGTTTCTTATCATGTGTGCTTATTAATATTAAGGTCTCTTTCAAGGTTTAAGAGAGTGAGTCAAGAGTTTAGTCTTGTCATTCATCCCTTCATAAAGGTCTTATTTGAGTGTTGGAGAGATTAAGGTATCTTAACAAAGTTTAACGTTACTTTTCAAAGATTAAGGTATGTTATCCCATGGTGAGATATTGGTGTTTTTTCACTTCCAAGGTGAATTAATGTCTTATTTTGGATTAATTATTCTAAATACAAGGTATGGTAAGGTGAAAACATTATTATTTCATCTTTAGTAAAATTTAATGTAAATTTGGAGAAATTAAGGTAATGTTTACCTTTGCTTACTAAAGGGAAAAAATGAATTTTTGAGGCTTCCAATGTGTTTTAAATATATGTCAAGGTTTTTTATCCCTCACACATGTCCACTTAGGTTAGTTTAATGTCCAAGGAGTGGTGGGACCCTCTAAAGATCAAGAAAGTGAAACATAATTTAGACATACACTTGCCAAGGGATTGTAAAGTTAGTTTTCAACATGGAGATGGTTAGTTCATGTCAAAAATGGATGTTTTTAGGTATAATAAAGGATTTTAAGGTTAAATCAGGTTTTTGGTAACATTTTCATGTCTTTGGAATCCAAAAAACATTTCATATCCTCCATCGACCTCTTTACAAGCTAGTGAAGGTCATTTTTAGGTGTTGATTCAATAAAGAGGAAGAAAATTTAGATACATTGATATTGGGGGTGGATAGGTTCAATTATTTCCTTGAATTATATAAATTATTTTTATAATTGAATGACTATGCTTTATGTAAAATTTTTAACAAGTTAATTAACCCAAAACCCTCATAAAACCCTATAAGTAGGGTTTTTATTGTTATAGTGAGTTTTTAGGATAATGAATTAAAATAAATGGTTTTAAAATCTCCTTAGGGGTCTAAATTTTCCTATCACATCCTTTTACATCATAATTCCACACATGTGAGTAGTAAAGGTAACAAAAAACATTATTTTTTATTATCTTTAAAGGTGATAGGCATGGTTTTCAAGCTACGACATCTTGGAGCATGGAATAATTGTTTTTTGGGAATTAAAACATTGTATTAACCTAAATAAAACCTCACATATCCCATTAAATCCTCTTTTAATCACAAATAGGGTCAAATGTCAAGAGAATTAATAAGTATGTTGACTATGAATAAAACTATTTGTAGGTGGTTGTCAAAAATGCCTAGAAAAGGAAGATTCATGGTATTAGAGTGAGTATTGGATAATTTAAATTTATTATGAGTAAATTTAAATTTTGTGGGAGTGGTTAATATAATTAAAAAATTACCCAATCCATCAAATAGTGTTTTGATCAATATCTTATTGAAGGAATTTTTAGGCATGTTGAATCCTAAGAGAGTAATGTTTCTTATAGGTTTTGTTCATAAAGAAAATAATAACATTGGTTTTTTGGGGATATAAATGAACTATATGTCTCAAATAATCATATATATTATTTAACAATTCACTCCAAAGCATCTCTAATGGAGTAGTATAGGTGATAACCCATAAGCAATAAGGGTTTCAACTCTCAAGTCTACTTTCAAGGGTTAACAAGTAGCTAAAATACCTATAAAATAGGAATCAATGTTATTGATGACCTATTTAAAGACAAATATCACTCATAAATACCCTAAAATACTCCCATTTACATATTTAGTACATGTACACTTCAAAATGTGCACTTATAACCGTCAAGAACAAGAAATAAAGTTGTATGAGCATAAAATTTTGAGGTTTTGATTGAAAACATAGGTGAAATGTGCATTTAAAAAAATAAAGGATGAATTTTTAAATCCTCAAATAATCTATACCAATGAACCAATATCATAATATCATTATTGAATGGAATTTTAGGGGTATAGACTTAAGGATCATCACTCTTTCTACAAAGAATAAATAAGACATAAAATTCCTAGACAACATATCCATTCACTTAAATCCATCACTCTTTAATGAAATCACACCAAAATCCACCTTTTCATATTGCATGGATTTTGTACTATTTTTCTTCATTAGGCCTATTAGTGACTAGCCAACTTGGGTCACCAACTTTGCATACCTAAGGGATGTAAATTTTCAAAAAACTTTCATGGAATCAAACTAAAAGTCTTAAAATTTGTCTTCCATCCATTTATCAACATTTACTTGGTCAATTCTAACTACTATAATAAATCTATGAGACATAAGGCCTTTCCTTTAGGGTCCACTCACTCACCTAAAGACTCAATCACATATAGAGATTTTTGGGATAGTTTACTAAAAAATCCAATCACTAAACTAGTCATACCAATCCATTCTAAGCACTACATAACAAATTTTATCATATTGGGTCACTATTAGGGCTCTTTGAGGGTTTAAACCATCTTTGAATATTAACAATCATTCATTTTAAACCATATTTCACTATTAATAATCATTCATAAATATTAGCCCCTCTTCCCAAAAACAAATGCCTAGAACTTTGATCTAGGACCCTTCCAATTATACCACATATATCTTAGGTCCTCATGTAGATTTTTCACATGCCAACAATCACTTTAAAAACATTTTCATATAAATAACTCTTCATCCTATGTACTCAAAAGACCTTAAAACACTTTTTCAAGCCTAAAAATTAAAAAATTAACCTCAAAATTGGTCAACACACTTGGGAAAATCTATCACACCATTGACAATGATCACATGCTCATTCTTATATTGAAATCTGAATCTCATACCTCATTTATCCACCATCTCTCTCTTTGCTCTCTAGACCTTAATCTGTAAACTAGATTAGTCCTTGAAACTAACCTTCTAACAAATTTACAACCTCTCAACACCTCATATACATGAAATACAACCTATTACCATGCTCACACACTACCATACATATTTTCACATTCCTAAGACCACTCATCTCACCGAACAACCAATCCCATGCCTTCACATAAGGTCTCTTCATACCATGACTAGTCTATGACAAGACTCCTTAAACCCTTGAGACTTGACATAAGGATATACTTCTTAAGAAATTGTCTCATCAAAACAACACTAAACTATCCACTACAACACTCTCTTCAATGAAATCATACAAACCTCATCATAAAACTCTTCTTTGCTAAGAACTTTAAACCTAACCTTGATTATCCTTCACTAAAATAACATCAACCTTGATAATATTTCACTAGATTAACATTAAACTTAACAAAATACTTATAAAAACAAAGATAACATTGAGTAAAAACCTTTACCATTGATCACCTTTGACAACCTCATGGTAATACCTCAACTATCCTTGCTTACCTAGATATCAGCCTTCACTCATGCATACCTCAAAGACCACTCACCATGCATCTCCAGCAGATGCATCTACATATAAATAAAAACACACATTTACATTAATGTCATCATACTAGCATTAATGACAAAACTATTCCAACAAACTCCCCATTTTTCATTAATGACAAAACACACTATAGTCTGATCAATATCTTCTCCCCCAAACTAGTCTTTCTTCCCCTTATACATTAATGACAAAGGGTCTTTCACAAATATATAACTAATCCTTGGAACTAATATTTAATAAAACACATAATGGAATTATAAACAAATACTCACCATAGGTTTATATCAATTTTTCTATACAACTTCTAGGATTCTTGAGTTGATCATTAAGAAACCATGCCTCTTATGTCATATACATCTTGACTGAACTGCATATAGAGATCCATATAATTTTTTTTATTTTTCTTAATATCATTATATATTTGACATCAACCTCAAATATACCTTCATAATACCTTTAATTTTCACATATCTACCTTAATCCTATAAATCATAGAGCTAACAAGATCCCCTTATGTCCATACTCTCCTTTTGAGCCACATAATGAATAACAATCTCTTTTGACCTCCTTCATGATAAATTATAAATTAATAATTTTTTCACACCATAAATAATCCTAATATTATCCTCTTATATACATAAGAAATTTTTTATCCATCTACACCATGATAACCCTTCTTGTATTAGTTCACTACTCATTAAGTTTGTAGAACACCTAGTTCATCATCTACCAAACTTCTATCTTACTTAATCACCTTCACCTCACAAAAATAGGTTATAATGAGAATATATACATGTGATACATTACCTAAATTTCATATTAAATTCATATATAAATAACACTCAATTCTTATTAGGATAAAACATCTCTATAATCAATGCTTATCTACCATGTATATTAGGTTTATTTGCAATCAAAGATATTGTTCCAAGGGAACAATCTAATCCTCCATGATAGAGAAAATTTAACTCATTCCATTTAAATATGGTATATAATATGTTATAATTTCATCAATATACCTCCTTCATTTCCACAAACCTCATCATGACATCCTCATTGCATCATTCTGTCAACTAGGTCTGTGCTTACATGCTTCACTATGATATATCTCTATCATAACTTGTCTTATTAATTATATAAGAATTGAGAGTGTAAAAAATGTGCCTTGTTATTTTATTATATTAATTTAATATTTATGCACATATAACACTAAAATATTCATGGTAATACCCCAATTAACAACTCTACAATATTCTTCTATGCTCACTAGTTTTTCATAATTTCACTATGTTCTCCATACTTAGATCTATATGATAGTATCTCCTTCATATCCTACACACTAATACATTATACATAAAATAATATTGTATTAAAGATACTGATGTCACTATCCATTTACATTGAACATCGATATTTCATATTAAGGACCAAATGACAACATTGTCAGTCATCTTCACACTTACTAGTAATACCCTGTCTATTCCTATCAATCCTTTGAGTAAGACTATTTTGATAAGTATTGTCCTTAAAATATTTTTTTAATGACTGCATACACTATCAAAATGAATCAAATTATCTTAAAATAAATTTAATTCTCATATATAAATTCATTCTTTTACTTCATGAAGGACTTTCTTAGGGTTTACTGGTATATGAAGACAATAAACCCTCATAGGTCTATCTTACCTCTATTTTTCATGTTATTATTCATAACTAATATAATAACCATGTATAATGCATACTAATGTACTACATGACCTTATAAACACCTTTATACTTCTAGACCACTTCCTCTTCAAGTCAAGAATCATTCAAAAAACTATGCAAGTAACCTTGTTAGCCAATGTCAATGACCTTCATGACACAGTCAATTTTTATGATGTTTTCCTTGCACAATTTTTTTTTATAGATCTAGATCAGTGAAAGGAAAATATCTAAAAGGAATTGAGAAAATCATACAACATTAAAAACATCATTTCCAAGGTTTTAGACTAGTTTTAATCACATTTCTCTCTACTCGGGTCTTTAAAACTTTTTACGATCTACAACATTTGAATTTCATATGATTTTTTTTCAATTATATGAAAATAAAGTACTCTTTTAACTTTGGGGTTTTTATTAATGTTGTCTATGTCATCTTTACTTTTTACACCAACCTATTTCTATCAATATCATGGATTCTATTCTATTTTTTATGCTCTCAGGTTCTTTTGCAGACTGGTTCAAATTCAAATTCAATGGTCATATTTTTAAATTAAAATGACTATTTCCCAAGGGTTAAACTTGATGGTATTTGGTATATCTCTTATTTATAGACAAAATTTTATGGCATATAACTTGATCTAGAATAATCCTCATGATACCAAATTTTTAGGACAACTTCTTGGGACATCTGACATCATCTCCATGCAACCCTTTAAACAAGTTTGAATTTTTAGGTACATTTAATAAAATCACAAACTTTCTGATCTAGGAGGATCTACATGACATTCAATGATGGTTTGGATTCTCTAAAATTTTGATATGTATTTTGATTTCTCTAAATGGAAATTGAGATCTTTAAAACCTCACCAAAGCATTTATGGGACCCTCAAAACATTCTCTTACCCATGAATGACCTATACTAATGATATATGCTTCCAAACCAACAGGTAAATTTGATATTATGATGTTCATAATTACTCTACCTCTAGATTATTGATAAACACATTTCTAAAATAATCTTACTATCCTTCTCACAGACACTTCAAGACTTTATACCATGGAGTTATATAATATTCTCTTGATGTTTTGGATCAAGGCTCTCCACCTTTCTATATCATGATCTATGACCTTTTTTACATAATAACCCTACAACATACCTCCATGATGCTTCTATTGAGTGACAAATACATCTATTATGTCTAATATAGACATATCCCTTCATAGATATCTATAATAATGTGAAATCAAAAGATTCCTAGATCTCTACTCTTTTCTCAACTAGCTTGCAGTCAAGAGGCTGATAATCTTTCTTTAAGATCCTTTTGGTCATGATTGGCACCTTTGGCTTGATATCTAAATCATCCTTCTTCTTATCTATCTAATATGATACCAAATACTCTTGGAATTTTACATTGGAGATTTAATTTACCTTAATCCATACACTGATCATGACTAGTTCTCACCTTCTTTGGTCTCCATACCATGATTTTTCTCTTAGGATCTTCCAACATCTTATTATGACTTGAGGACTGATTCAATCTGATCTTATAAAATATTTCAATATGACCAACACATTGACACTCATAAAAAATAAACTTACTCTTGTTAGACATACCTATTTATTGATGTTGTCTTTGATCTCTTCTTGACCAATCAATTCCTTTAACACAGTCCCATGAAAAATTATTCTTGGGTGGCATCCTTCTATAGTTATTTGATTTATTTCCAAACTAATAAAAAGAAAAATAATGACCATGGGATAAATTGGAATAAATTATGGAGTTAAGTTGTCTGATTGGTCTTCTCATATTACTCTTTATGTTGGAATTATTTTTGAATTGATCTATCTTATAATGACTTTCTCAAACTTTCTCATCTTGTCTATGATTTTCTCATGCTTAACCTTCAAGAAACCTAGCTCAAACATCAACTAATGACACTCAACTTATTTTGATCTCAAAATTTTACTTGTAACCTTTAAATAATTCTTGATATCTTTGATGGTATTTTCATCCCTTTTGTATTGTTTGTCCATTTCACTCTTTAGGATACATATTTTCTCTTCAAAATTCTTGACCATATATCTCAACTCTTGACTCTCTTTCCTTAATTGTTTAGCCATTTTGTGCTTCTAGGATCACCTTTCAGCTATTAGGCTTGCTCCAAAGGAACTTGATCTAATAAAAAATGTTATAATAATAATGACTGAGATGGGGGGATGAATTAGTATTCAAAACATTCATGTGATTCAACTTAATATTTATGAGCCATTAATATAAGTACATAAATCTTAGCAAGCATAAACAACCATATAAGATCATGGAATAAGATAACACATCATATAAGATCATGAAATAATAAAACCCAATGATATTTTCAAATGGAATACAATCCTATAAGATAAAAACCAAGATCTAGTGAAGCAACAACTTCACATGGAATACCAACCCCAACTAGCTAAGCATCAACCTAGCTAGGCTTTAATAAGCACCAACTTACAAGGAGACACCATCCCCATAGATTACTCAAAAAAAAAAATCACTTGATTACTTTGATCACCTTCATAACACTATGTTTCTCAAATAACAAATGATGACCACCTCTTCAGTTTTTCACATTCTTATCCCTCTCAAATTGCCTTCTAGGCCTCTTCGCTTATGTAGGTCTCTTCAATACTGATTAGGTCATATGACCTTGATCTTCATACTCAAAAATTCTATTATATATATTCATTATTATTTATCTACACCCCTTTAATTTTTATAAATGACCTCCTTCTACTCCTTAATGTTCTCTTTCATTCACTTTCACTCTCTTCACTCAAATAGGCTTAAAATTGCATTATATATATACAAGCCTATTGATCATATACCTCTTGGTTCAACATATACACTTAAACACTTGGATTATTATTTAAATATTTATTATAAAAAATTTAAAACATTAATAAAATAATACATTAGGTCACCCAAAACTTAATATACCTAATCCTATTTTAGGTCTTAAGGAGACTTAATTCAATTAGGCCTACTTTGGGAACACGTTAACTCATGACACCTTGAAACAAAATACACTTAATTTAAGAAAAATATATTTTCATAAATAAACCAAATATACCTTATCCAAATTTAATGTAATTCCACAAAACCTTTTAGTTCTAACCACCACTTGAACCCCTTCTCAAAACACTGTACACAATAGGCCTTCATACACATAAAAAGTCTATCTTGAACAATTGAAGCATAAACACAATTTTAAAAAAAATTAAAATAAAAAATAAATAATATATTAATAAAACTTATTACCTTAGGGTCATCAAAAAATTCATTATATACTTCAACTTAGGGTATATAAGCTCAAATTCTTCTCTACAAAAATCTCACTCTAAACTGCCAACTAACCTCAAAACACAGTCTTAGAAATTTGAACTTATGAAACCTAAAAAAATAAAATAAAATAATTTAAATGAATTAAAATTATACTAAAAAATCCTTATAATAAAATATCATAATATCTAATGGAAACTATTGGTCTTGTAGACCAATTTGTTGACCTTCTCTCTTATAGACCTCACTCAGCTAGACAAGCCATTTTGCATTTAACATTTACATTTTCACTACTTTTAATGATTAAAAAAAATTATACAAAGCATTAATAAGAAATAAAATACCCAAAAAAAATATCCATTCTCTTAGATCCATCACTCTTTCATGAAATCACACCAAAATCCACCTTTTCATACTCTTTGGGTTTTACACTATTTTTCTTCATTAGGCCTACTAGCGACTAGACAACTTGAATCATAAAATTTGTATAAATAGGGATATAAATTTTACATAAAAATTAATGGAATCAAACCAAAAGTGTCAAAAATTTTATTCCATCTATTTAACAAATTTTACTCGGTCAATTATGACTGCTACAACAAGTCTAAGAAACAAGGCCTTTCTTATAGGGTCCACTCACTAACTTTAAGACTCAATCATAATTATAGATTCCTAGAGTTGGATACAACATCCAATCACTAAAATAGACATACTAATCCATTATGAACTCTTAAAAACTATTTTTTTCATATTGAGTCACTATTAGGGTTCTTTGAGGGTTTAAACCATTTTCCACTATTAGAAATCGTTCAGGAATCTTAGCCCCTAATTCTAAAAACTAATGACTATAACTTTGATATATGAACATTACCCATATACCATGAATATCTTATGTCCTCATTCAAATTTTTCATGTGCCAACGAACACTTGAAAAACCTTCTCAGGTAGACAACTCTTCATTGTGTGCACTTGGGAGACCTTAAAACACTTTTTCAAGCCTAAACCTTCAAAATTTGATCTCATACTTGGTCAACACACCTAGGAAAATATATCACACCAATTAAAATTCTCACATTCTCATTATTATCTTGAAATATGAATCTCATACCTCATTTAACCACCATCTCTCTCTTTATTCTTTAGACCTTGGCCTATACACAACATTAGTCTATGAAACTAACCTTCTAACACTGTCTAATCTCTCAACACCTCATATACATGGCATACAACATCTTACCATGCTAAACCACTACCATACATCTTCCCATATGCCTAATACCACTCACCTCACCAAGCACCCATGACCATGCCTTCATAAAAGGTTTCTTTATTCCATAACTAGGCCATGAAAAAACTCCTTAAGCTCTTGACACTTAACATAAGGATCTACTTATTAAGAACTTATTTCATCAAAAAAATACTCAATTTTCCACTAAAACACTCTCTTTAATGAACTCATACAAACTTCATCATAACACTCTTATTTGCTAAGAACTTGACAACTAACCTTGATCATCCTTCACTAGAACAACATCAACCTTGATCATATTTCACTATAATAACATAAAAATTGACACAAGGCTTAAAAAAATAAAGAAAACTCTAAGCAACAAACTTGACTATTGATAAACATTGACGACCTCATGTTGATACCTCAACTATCCTTGCTTACTTGGACATCAACATTAACTCATGCATACCTCAAATACCACTCACCATGCATCTTCACCATATGCATCTAGACATCAATGAAAACAAACTTTGAAATTAATGACATCATATTGACATCAATGACAACACTATGACAAAGAACTCCCCATTTATCATTGATGGAAAAACACACTACAATTTCAACAATCTCTTCGCCCCCAAACGGGTCTTTCTCCCCCTTTTACATTAATGACAAAGGGTCTTCCACAAACATTGATTCTATGCTAAGACTTGAAATTCAAGAAAATACAAAATGGAATTATAAATAAATACTCACCTTAGGCTTATATCAATTTTTGAAGATAACTTATGAGATGCTTGATTTGATCCTCAAGAAACCATGCCTCTTATGTCATCAACATCTTGATTGAACTACATATAGATCTCCATCTCAACTTTTGATTATTCAATACCCTTATATATCTAACATCAACCTCAATTATACCGTCATACTAACTTAAACTTTCACATATCTACCTTGATCCTTTAAATCATAGATCTAACAAGATCCCCGTATGTCCATACTCTCCTTTTGAGTCACATTACAAATAACAATCTCTTCTAACCTCCTTCATGCTCAATTAGAGATTAAACCTTTTATAAATTCATAAATACTCTAAATATCATCCTCTTAGATCCATAAGACAATTTTTATCCATATACATCATGACAACCATTTTTGCATTAGTTCACTACTCATTGGGTCTGTAAAACACCTAGTTCACTATCTACCAGACTTTTATCTTGATGAATCACCTTTACCTTACATAAACATGGTATAATAAGAATATGGACCTATGATACATGACCCAAAGGTCATTTAAAAATTCCTAGAGAAATCATACTCAATGCCTATGAGCATAAAACATATTTATAATCAATGCTTATCCACCATGCCTATTAGGTTTATCTATAATCAAAGATATTGTTCCAAGGGAATAATCTAGTCCTCTATGCTAGAGTAGAGATAACTCATGACATATTGATATTATATATTATTTATATTTTTTTAATCAATATAACTCCTTCATGTCCACAAACCTCATCATGACATCCTCATTGCATCATTTGGTCAACTAGGTTTGTGCTTACATGCTTCACTATGATAGAGCTTTGTCATAACTTGTATTATTCGTGACATGAAAATTAATATGATACAATATGTGAATTGTTCCTATATGATATTAATTTCATCTTAATTTACCTAGACCACTCAACTCTTCATGGTAATACCCTAATGAATAACTTTGCAATCTTAATTTATGCTTACTAGTTTTTCATGATTTCACTATGTTCTACTTATTCAGATCTTTATGATAGTATATCAATCATGTCATACACACTAAGACATTATTAATACATTCATATTGTCTTAATGAAATTTATGTCACTCTATTTATTTTGAACATCCATCTTTCATAATAAAGACAAAAATGACAACATTGTCAGTCATTTTCTCACTTATTGGCAATACCCTATATAGTCTTATTAGACCTTTAAGAAAGACTATTTTGATAAGTATTATACTTCACATATTTTTTCAATGATTTCATAAATTATCCCCATGTATCACATTATCCTAATATCATTTTTATTCTCATAGAGAAATTCATTCTTTTACTTCACAAAGGACTCTCTGATGGTTTATTGGTATATGAAGACAATAAACCCTCATAGGTGTATCTTGACTTTGGCTTGCATGTTATTCTTCATACCACATATGCTAATAATTTAGAACACATATTAATGCACTACATGACCCTAGGAACACTTTTAGACTTATTTACCAATTTTCTTCAAGTTAAAAATCATTCAAAAAAATATACAAGTAACCTTGTTAGCCAATGTCAAAAACCTTCATGACATAGTCAACTTTCATGATGATTTCCTTGCACAAAATACACTTATAGATCTGGATCAATGTATGAAAAATATCTACAAGGAACCAAGACAATAATACAACATTAAAAACATCATTTCCAAGGTTTTAGACCAGTTATAATCACATCTCTCTTTACTCAAGCCTTTTCAATTTTTCACAGTATGAGACCTTTGATTTTGAATTTGATTATACACTACTTATTGTTATTTTTAAATGTTATTGGCATAAATATTAATATGGTATCAGAGTTATGATTATTAAATTATGTACTCTTTTTTATAAAATGAAGATCAATGTTACTTTTAAATTTAGTTTTTGATTAATTATGGACTTACATTTACAAGGTAATTAATCTATGTTTTGTAGTCTAATCTATTTTTAAGATAGTTTTTTAAATTATTTTTTGATCAATTAATTATATTTTTCAGTGATTTTTTTACAATTCTAATGAAATATGTCTCTTTTGCTCTCATGGGCCTTAACTTGGCCATTTTATTTGTTTTTCCAAAAACTAAGCAAAACTATTTGAGATGAAGACATAGTTTCTCTTAAAGAACAAATTGAAATTCAAAATGTTACTATTAATATGCATAATTCATTTAATGCACTTCAAAATTATTTTCATAAAAAAGTGGATAATATGCAATATTCTATTGATGTTCTAAATGAAAAATTGACATTTTTTTCTCATAATAATGATGATGAAATTAATTGTGCTTCTCAAACACCTAATTATTATTTGAACACTTCTTTTACCAATCCCAATTTAAAAATCATGAAATATATGGGCTATTCAAATGGTACACTTAGTAAGTGTGAAGATTGTATTCTTGAACTTATTTTGCCTACTTGTAATACAAATTTTAAAGGTCTTGGTTTTACTAATTCTCATGTTTTTAATTCAAATTTAGAATCTTATTGTCCTCTGCATAGAAGGACTGATCATGTAACTTATATTTATTATACTATTTATAATGCTCTTGCTTTGGTTAAAAATGTTAAACCTTGTGCATATTGTGGAAAACATGGGCATTGCATAGTTAAATGTTGGAAATTGCATCCTTGTAAATTTCATGGTAAATCCATGCATGATACATTTCAATATTGTAAAATCCTTTAAGGGTATAACTAATTAGATTCGTAAAGAAAATGAAACTTCTAGATACTTTGATACATCTTCTTTCAATAATTTTTCTAATGCTTCATGCATAATATCTTTGAAAGTGACACATCTTCTTTGTCTCTACTTTGATTAATTTTTTTTAATTCATTCCTTGCTTTTTGTAAAGGATATATGTTTTATTTAGAGATTTTGTGACTAACTTCTTTTTGTGCATGTTTATGCACTTTATGATGGAATCTATCTTTACTCTATTTGTCTTTTTTGTAGATCTAATTTTATTACATTATGTATGTATATTGTATTTTTGGCATAATGGTTACTTAACTTGAAATATTGATGTCAACTTGCTTGTTTTTCAAGTTTGTGGATCATTAATCCTTTTAGTTGGTCTTTGTTCCATGGAAGATTGACCACCTTATCCAAAAAGGATTCTTGGAGATTCTTGGTGATCGCACTTTCTTCCTTGCAAATTTCAGTGGCACCTTTTCTTCTTTTGTCTCTCAATATCTTTTGTAATTTATCTTGAAGGAAGTTTATATTAAGGGGGATATTTATGTAATTTTAACTCCCTTATTCTTTAAAAAATATTTTTCTCAATTTTTATTACCCAAATTTAAGCTTAAAGAGGAGTGTTAGAGAATTAATCTTTAATTTGGGTCCTTACATAGGTTTATAGGTTCATACTAAGTCTTGATTATTTGTACATTTATTATATTTGTAAATGCATTTTATTCCTACCTTTATGTGGTGTCACTCACCTCCCTAATACACTTGTTTGATTTAGAGTTACATGAATGTAACTCTTCCTTCTTGACATGACACATACTTTTGTCTCTTTGTAAGGGATTATGACATAAGTGACACACATTTGGAGGGCTTGTGAGGTCATAATGGGGTTTTATGTAACTCCTATTTTCCTCATCTAGCTCTATAAAAGAGATATTCCTTTCCTATTTTCCTCACTAGAATATCTAGCTCTTTTTCTTCTTATCTTGTGCTCTTGATTCAATTTAATACTTGTGGAGATTTTGGTAGAAATCATTATAATAAAATCACATGGGTTTTTCTCCAATATGTTTAGTTTCCCACTTTAAAATCTATCTCTTTTTTGGTTTGGTTTATGAGAGGTAATATTGTTTCTTACTTTCATTAATTTTTTCACTCTTTATTGTCATTATTAAATGTTCTTAGCATAAATCCTAATATGTATGGATAGTCAAGAAATCTTTTCACTTGTATATTTTTCTTCATATTGTTTAGTTCATATTTGATTTTTAAACTAAATAGTTTTGATCAATATCATGGATTTTATTCAATTTTATATGCTCTTGGGTTCTTTAGCACACTAGTTCATATTCAAATTCAATGGTCATATTTTTGAATTACAATGACTATTTCCCGAGGGTTAAACTTGATGGTCTTTAGCACGTCTCCTATCTATAGACTAAATTTGATGGAATATATCTTAATATATAAGACTCCTTATGACACCAATTTTTTAGGATAACTTCTTGGGGCATTATAAATCATCTCCATGTAACCCTTTGACCAAGTTTGAATTTTTAGGTGCATTTAATAAAATCATAAACATGCTGGTCTCAGAGGATCTGCATGATGTTCAATGATGGTTTGGATGCTTGTGATATGCATTTTTATTTCTCCAAATGGAAATTAATATTTTTATAACCTCACCAAAGTATCTATGGGACCCTCAAACATCCTCTTGGCCATGAATGACCTTCACCAATGATATATGCCTCAAAACCAACATGTAACTTTGATATTATGATGTTAATAATTGATATACCTATAGATGAATGATCAACACGTATTTATAATCATCTTACTTTCCTTCTCCTAGTTGCTTCAATCCTTTATACCATAGAGGTATATGATCTACTCTTGATGTTTCAAATAAAGGCTCCCCATCTTTCTATATCATGATGTATGACCTTTGCTACATAGAAACCTTAAAACATACCTCCATGATGATTCTATTGAGTATTGAATTCCTCTAAGAATTTTAATAGAGATATCTCAATTCACATACATATAGAATAATGTGAAATCAGGGGATTCCTAGATTTCCACTCTTTTCACAACCAACTTGCAATCATGAGGCTGATAGTCTTTCTTTAAGATCCTCTTGGTTATTATTTACACCTTTGGCTTGATGTTTTCATCATCCTTCTTCTCTATCTAAGCTGATACCAAACACTCTTGCCATTCTACCCTGTAAATTAGTTCGCCTTGATCCATAGGATGATCATGACTAGTTCTCACCATATTTGGTCTCCATACCATGATTTGTCTCTTAGGATCTTCCAACATCTTGTTATGACTTGAGGACTTATTCAATTTGATCATAAAAAATCTTGAAATATGACCAACACATTTACACTCATAAAAAATAACCTTACTCTTGTTAGACATAACTATTTATTAATGTGGTTTATGATCTCTTCTTGGCTAGTTGCTTCCTTTGACATAATCCCATGAAAACTCATTCTTAGGTGGCATCCTTATATAGTCATTTGCTTTATGTCCAAACTAATAACAAGTAAAATAATGACCATGGGATATATTGGAATACCTTATGGAATTAAGTTGTCTAATTGGTCTTCTCATATTGCTCTTTATGTTGTCATTATTTTTGACTTGATTTGTCTTCTCATGACCTTTATCAGACTTGCTCATCTTGTCTATGAGTTGATCATGCTCAGCCTTCAAGAAACCTAGTTCAAACTTCAACTTATCACACTCAACTTATTTTTATCTCAAAATTATATTTGAAAACATTAACTAATTCTTGAGACCCTTTATGGTATTTTCATCCATTTTGTCTTCTTTGGCCATGTCACTCTTCAAAATATATATCTTATCTTTAAGAGCCTTGACCATAGATCTCAACTCTCAACACTCTTTCATTAACTACTTAGCTATCTTGTACTTTTATGATCACCTTTTAGCTATTAATCTTACTCCAAATGACCTTTATCTGATACCAAATGTTGGAAGAACAATGATTGATAGATGGGGTGAATTATTCTTCAAAACATCAATTCATTTTAACTTAATAATCACGAGCCATTCATATAGTACATAGATTTTAGCAAACATAAATAGCCATACAAGATCATGAAACAAGATAAAAATAATATATGTGTGAAAACCTCAAGGTGAATAAAACCCCCTAATATTTTCAAATGGACTATAGTTATAGGACACCAACTTTAACTAGCTAAGTACCAACCCAACTAGGCTTTAACAAGCACCAACTTGTAAGGAGACGCCAATCTCATAGATGAATCAACACCAAATCAATCACATGATTATTTTTATCACATTTATAACATTATGTTTCTAAACCAACATATCATGTCCACCTATTTGTCTTTTCACATTCTTATCCCTCTCAAACTACCTTATTGGCCTCTTCACTCATCTAGGTCTCTTCAAGACTGATTAGGTCATATGACCTTGATATTTATATTCAAACCTTATCTTATATATTCATTAATACACACACACACACACACACACACACACACACACACACACACACACACACACACACACACACACACACACACACACACACACACACACACACACACACACACACACACACATTGGTCTAAATTACCTCATTATTATCCTTAATGTGATCTTTCATTCACTTACACTCTCTTCACTCAAATACGTCTAAAACTACCTTGTATATATACAAGCATCTTGATCATATACCTCTTATTATAAATATACACTTAAAAAAATTTATTATCATTTAAATTGGTATTATAACACATTTAAAACATGAATAAAATAATACATTATGATAGCCACAACTTAATAAACCATATCCTCTTTTAGACCTTAATGACCCCTTGAAACAAAATAAAATTCATTAAAAAATAATATAATTTAATAAATAAATGAAATATATCTTATAAAAATTTAATTTAAATCCAAAACACCTTTTAGGTCCAACCACCACTTGAACCCCTTCTCAAAACATTGTTCACAACAGGCCTTCATACACACAAAAAGTCTATCTTAAACAATTAAACCATAAACAAAATGTTTTCAAACAAGAATAAAAATAAATAATATATTCAAAAATATCATGACATCATGTTATTAAAAAAATTCATTATATACTTCAAATTAGTGTATACATGCTATAAATCTTCTCTGCAAAAAGCTCACTCTGAACTGCCAACTAGCCTCAAAACATAATCATGGAAAATTGAACTTGTGACACTTGAAAGAACATAATGAATTAAAATTATCATAATACATCATTATAACAATTTACAACAAAAATATCATAATCTATAATTGAAACTATTAGTCTTATAGATCAATTTGTTGACCTTCCCTCTTACATACTTCACTCAACTAGACAAGCCATTTTAGCTTCAATATTTTCAATAATTTAAATAACTACCAAACATTATACAAATAATTAATAGGACATATAATTCCCAAAAACATATCCATACATTTATATCCATCACTCTTTCATGAAATCATACCAAAATCCATCTTTTAATACTGCTTAGGTTTTGCACTATTGTTCTTTATTAGGCCTACTAGCAACTGGACGATTTGGATCACCAAATTTTAATACCTAATGGATATAACTTGTCCATAAACCTTCATGGACTCAAACTACAAGTCTCAAAAAATTTCCTCTATACATTTAGTAATTTTGACTTGGTCAAATCTAACTGCTACAACAAATCTCTAAGAGGCAAGGCCTTTTCTATAGGCTCCACTCACTCACCTAAAGACTCAATCATTATTTTAAATGACAAAGAGAGTTTAAAATAACCTATAATCACTAAAATATCCATACTAATCCATTATGATCACTTTAGAAAAACATCTTTCATATTGGGTCACTATCAGGGTTCTTTGAGGTTTTAAACCATCTTCCATTGTTAGCAATCATTCATAAAGCTTAGACAATCATTCCAAAAACCAATTCATATAACATTGAGATAACATCATTAATTATATACCATTAATATGTTAGGTCCTCATGTAGATGATACACATGCCAATGAACACTTGAAAAACCTTTGCATGTAGATAACTCTTCATCTGGTGTATTTAAAAGACCTTAAAATAGTTTTGCAATCCTAAACATTCACAATTTAACCTCATAATTAGTAAACACATGTGTGAAAATCTATCACACCATTTAAAATTCTCACATTCTCATTCTTATCTAGAAATTTGAATCTCATACCTCATTTAGCCACCATGTCTCTCTTTACTCTCTAGACCTTGACTTACAAATCACATTAGTCCTTTAAATTGACCTTCTAAAAAATGCCCAAGATATTAATACCTCATATACATGAAATAAAACCTCTTACCATGATCAACCACTACCATATATATTCTCACATGCCTAAGACTACTCACCTCACCAAGAAACCAAGCCTATGCCTTCACACAAAGTCATTTCATGCCACTTGATACTTGACACAAATATTTAACTATTAAGTACTTATATCATCCCAATAAAAATCAACTGTCCAATTCAATACTCTCTTCAATCAACTCAAAAAACCTCATCATAACACTTTTTTTTGTTAAAAACTTGACAATTGACCTTGATCATCCTTCACTAGAGCAACATCAAGCTTGATCATATTTCACTAGACTAAAATAAAATTCGGAAATCCTTCCAATAAAAATTAAAACATTGATAAACAACCTTGACCATTGATCACCTTTGACAACCTCATGCTAATACCTCAACTATCCTTACTTACCTGGACATCAACCTTCATTCATGCATACCTCAAAGACCACTCACCAAGCATCTTCACCAAAAGCATCTAGACATCAATGAAAACATAATTTGACATAAATTGTATTAATTAAAATATTATTCTAACCTACTATATGGATTTGTATGGTCTATAGTGTTATAGGCTTGCTTTAGGCCTAATTGGGAAAGGTGGGTGTCGATAAAGTGGGTTTGCATTGGAACTTGAGCTCTAAAACTTGGGGTCAAGATGAAAGGGTATAAATGGTACTAAAATATACCCTTATTTCTCTTATAATCATTTTTATATCTCAAACCAATGAACTTTGTGTTCAAATAGGGCTACAAAGAATAAGCCTCCAAAAGTGAAAATGTGAGAATGATGAAGGAAATTATATAATAAATGTGGAGAGATGATGTATTGTATAAATATAAAATGTGTATAAGGTATTTATAACTTATAATGATAATTTTTCACTCCCTAATCAATCTAATGGGTGGTTTTAAGAACTCAAAGATGAGTCATCAAGCCAAACATAACTCCTATGCCACCTTGAGAGGATTTTCATCAAATGGAGTGAATACATGTTAAATATAAACTTCATAACTATAATTAGGTAGATTTAATTTTTTTATCTTGTTCCATGAGTTCTTGGAAGCCATCATTAGCTCTTGACACCTCTCTTCTATCTCTCTCTTTTTTCCTTCTCCTATATATATGCCTAATTTTGTCATTGAAAGGATCTTCCACTTGAGTATGGTGAAGCCCTACTCTTTTTTTAAGCCATTTAAGTAATAAATAATCTTGTTCTACCTTTTCTTATGATTGTATTTTAGTGTTTAGGAATGAATTATTGATCTTTTCTGGCATTGATTTAGTTCTCCTTGACATGTTATTTCATTCTCTCACCTATATGCAATTTGAACTCACTCTTGTAGGTTATATGGAGTGTTTAAGTAGTATTGTGAAGGTTAAGTGATAAAATATTCCACTAGTGTCTCTTAGACCTCTTGAAAATCATCCCTTATTAACTACTTATCATCTACCACCTTCATATTTAAATATTGATGTAAGAGGATTATATTAGGATTAATATATGAATATGTCAACTTCATTCTCATTATGAGTATGCAAATTGTGTGGTAGTGGTCAACAAATTTAGTGCATCACTTTCTTATTTTATTTTAATTTTAGTTATCTCTCCATTTTCCTAATCAAGTGATAGGTTTAGTGATAAATCTTAAGTGATGTAGTAAGGGATCTATCCCTAATGTATAGGTTTTATGTAATAAGAAATGCATCATGTATATAAATCAATCTTGGCTTACATAAGATAGATCATACCTACACTTCTAATTGGGAATATATTTTTTAAGAAAGATCATGATCAATATAGGGATTTGCTAGACTTGATTAGGGGATCACTTGTCATAATACACCATACGAGGTAGTGTTTCAAAGCTTATAATCTAACACAATCATGTAACAACCCTAAAAGAGTCATAAGGTTTGATATTTCACCTATGCTAATAAATAATAAAGTAAATCTAATCTAGTGCACACCAAATCTTGTAGAAAAATAAAAGGGGTTAGTAAAGCAATAAAAAATGTATAAGAGAATCTAAATTAATATAAGTATGATTAATATGATAATACGTGGAATATGAATAGTAGTATTATTTAAGCCAACATTTATGCTACTTCTATCTACTAAATAGAGTAGAATAAAGGTAGAATATACTTACCTAAATGTGAACCCATCAAGACTCAATCTCTCCTTTAGCCAAATGGGATTCACAAGAGATTGTGGTTTATAAGGATAATTGAGAATGACCAAATAATCTAAGACATTTCCAAAAGAATAGATTTTCCAAATAAGAAACCCTAAGATAAGACTCATTAATTATAATGGTATAAGAGCATATTATGAAGAAGCATGAGTGAATAATAACTCTTGATTTCATATTTGAAATAATGATGAAATGATCTTTTATATATAGGTGGATCTCACCCAAAATACTTATAAAATGTTGACTATACAAGGTTGGCCATGGTTGACCTTGTATAATTTTGAGGATAATTCACTAGGTCTAAGCTAGGTCGGTTGAAGGCTAACAAACCCAAAAAATGAAAAAAACCCTAAATTATATAGGGTCAGCCATGGGTGACCTAGTATAGTTGATAATCCAAAAGATAATCAAGGCAAAAAAAAGAGGATAGAATGAGGAAAAGACTAGAAGAGTGTGAAAGGGAGGAGAAATAGATTAGGGAATGGTTTTAAGAGCTAGTTGGATTGAAATTACTATGGAAATAAGGGACAACAATCTTATGAAACACCAAAGGTCTACCCACCCCTTTCCTAATGCACCCCTTAGGGCATGCACTTAGAGATATTTAGTCTTAATGGGTTCCTACAATATGTAAAACACTAGTATTTGATAAAATTCAAATATATTAAGTGTATAAAAATTCCCCACTCGAAGCTCATCACATGTCACTAAGGTACAATAGGGGATGGTACTTCGAGAAAGAATATAGTAACACACAATAGTCATTCTAAAAAAAGTTATAGTATTTTAAAGAATAAAATCATTGAAAGTAAATGACTAAAAGGGAAAATAACTAAAAATAAAATGCAATGCCTACCTTGGCTTACCCTTATCACTAGATAGTTTTCTATTGTATTTTAGTTTTGATTATGTAGGGTACATAGACTAATTTCAACAAACCCCAAAATATAAAACTAAAGAGAAAAAATAAAAAAATGTAATAAAAGCTTATATAGATGGTGCTATGAGGATGGGATGTACTTGGGAGATTTGGAAAGCTAGGGTGACAAGTGATATGTTAGACCGAATGACCAAGTCAAACAACAAGAGTAAATCAGGTAACAAAAAATCCAAGGCTACTAAAGACCAAAAAACTCAAACAAACTATCCTTAAGTAAGAAAGGAAAACTCACCAAATAAAACCAAGGATACATGTCAAATAGGATGGTAAAACTAATAAATCAATGGTAAAAATAAGAAACAAAATGGTAAAACAACATTGATGATTGATAAGTAACAATCCACACCTCACTCATCAATGGAAAAGGGTGCATAAAAGGGAAAACAACATTGTTAAGTGAGAAGTAACAAACCAACCTCACTCAATAATTAAAAAAAGGGTATGAAATTAATTGTCCATAATAGAAGGTCATAAAAAACAATGACAAATGGTAAAAGGAAAGTAAAGTAGGTGTATAAATGTTAAATCATGGTTAAAGAAACAATAGATTCTTAGTTTCTTAAACATGTTGTTTCACTCTAAGGATGCTAACATGTTTTTAAGAGGTGAAGAAAAAAGAATCAAAAGAAAAGGGAAAATGGAATTAGAATAATAATTTGTCTATCAAGGGGGGAAAATTAAATTTTTGGAGGGGAGAATGAATGAAAAACTAAGGTAGAGGAACTCTTTATTGAAGTCATCACACTCAAATTAAGATTTCAAAACAAGAGGAATTTCAACCTTAAGGACTCTAAAGAAATTATCTTAGCTCCACAAGTCTTAGGTCAACAAATGAAGTACATAGATCATCCCATGAATGTTATATGCATGAAAATTAAAATGGACCTACCTTCCTAGAATGTGTTCCCCATTCTTTAGGACCCCTTATATAATATTTGGTTTACTATGAAGATTGGTTACTTGCATGAGAAATTAGGTAGCACCATAGAATTTTTTTGAAATCCCTTAATCTAATATACTGGCCTACCATACCTCAAAGGACCTTGGCTCTATGTGAGGCTAATTTTGGAGTTTCAACTTTGATTAGAGATAGGAGATGTACTTGAAATAATGTATTTTGGTGTGATTTTGACTTTTGATATTTGTATGTTTCTTTTGAGATATCATTTCCTTTTATTTCTAATGATTTGGATTTTAACTTTTTTAATGGTTTGTTCTATTCCTCTATATAGATTTGGAAGACCAAACATGGGTGCTAAAGATTAATTTCATTTGAATACTTAAGACAAGGTTTCTAAGAGAGAGAAACTTCAAAGACCATGGGATTTAAGAGTCTCATAAATCCAGGTGAAATAAAAGTGTTATCTTGACTTTAACCTTATTTTATCTAATGTGGAGATAAAAGGAAGGGAAAATCAAGAGGAGTGACACATGGATCAATTTTAATTTCTTCAAATCACAAAAATGTGACAAATGGTAAAACAGGATAAAATGATAGTAAAGTGTGATTTCTTATCATAAAAATGAGGTAAATGGAGGAAAACATGCTAACATAGATTTTTTTGTAGATTTCATATAACAAAAGAAGAAAAAATTAAAGTTTGAGAACAAGGATCAAATGAGAAGGTGATAATTTTATGATGAGTTCTAGGTCCTATCCATGGTCTTACACTAAAACTACATATAATAATGAAAATATAAAGAAAATATATGGTAGTTTTGTGAGGGATTTTATGTGTTATCCATAGTCTTGTAAATAAACTCACAAAATAAAAACCCAAGGGATGCCAAAACAATATTGGCAAGAAAAAAATATGTGATAAAAATAAGTAAAAGATGGTGGTTTTGTGAGGAATGTCAAGTCCTATCCATGATATTACAAATAAACTCATAAAATAAAAACCAAAGGGGTGTAAGAAACAAGAGAAAATGCAAGAAGATAAAGAAAATTATGGTACATCAAGAAACCAAAAGACCAAAAAGGAGGACTAAAGTTTCTAAAAGGAATCAACTTTCTACAAACGGAGAGACCCATGATTAAGTAACCTAAAAAAAGTGTTAAATAGATGTAGATAGAAAGCATGAAAAGAAGGAAATGTTTAGGCAAATTACTTTTTAAGGAATTGAGCATTGGTGGGCTCTTTGAAAATGTGGCCTTCATTCGTTTGAAGGTAGTAGGTGCTTGGACCAAGAATATCTTTGACTAAATATGGGACCCAAAATTTTTGGGTGTATTTACCTTCTTTATCATGAATGTAGTCTAATTTAATGACAATATGACCAACATTAAAAGTATGGACTTTAACACATTTTTTATGTTGTTTGGAAATGAGAGCCTTGTATTAGTGATTATGTTGTGATGAAAAAATATGATGTTCATAAATTAGATCAAGGGAATGAATATGAGATTCACTCAATTATTCATCAATAATAATATCATGAAGAAATATATGAAGAGAGGGAATCTCAAATTCTAAAGTAAGGACTGACTCAACACCATCAACTAGAGAAAATGATGTTTCCCTAGTGGTAATGCGTATGCTAGTTTGATAAGCCCAAAGTGTAGGGTAAAGATTAAGATGACAATCCATATAGGTTTCATGAATTTTATTTTGAAGGATTTTGTTGAGAATTTTATTAGTGGCCTCAGCTTGGACATTGCATTATAGATGATAAGGCATGGAATTTTTTTGATTTATCTTTAATTTAGTATAAAGTTGTTTAACATGTTTGTTTTTAAAATTACCACCATTATCTAAAATGATGGTATGGGTAAAACCAAAGCAAAAAATGATTTTATTAATAATAAATTTGGAAATAGTAGGACCACACCACACTATTAATAATAAATTTGGAAATGATTTTATTAATATTATTAATGATTTTAACATGACCACACCATTAATAACATCCATCAACCTACCTATCTAAATACATACTAAAGAACCATGAAAGAATATTGAAGCACATTGAAGCAAACTTTGTCATTGTCATTATAACACACATGAAACCTCATCAATATCCTTTACCACCTTGGAGACATAATTTAAAACTCTCTAAAAATATCCTCCTTTGTCATTTATGTCAACACCAATCATAAATCTTATGCTCGCAATCTTTTTCTCTCTTCAATCCTCCTTTGACACAATGACAAAGTGGGCACCAACTGATCTTGAGGACCTTGAAAAGAATTCAAGTACCAAAAAAAAAGAAAGGAACACATTTTAGAGATAATAAAAACTCCACCTAACACTATACATACCTCTTATTACCTTGAAATTCTCAAACATGCTTCAAACATAACACTCTTTTTTATCATGCATAACTCTATAAAGATAAAACACACAATAACATTGGAAAATTCTTGAACTCACCTTGAAAATAGGAGGGACTCCCCCTAATTCACCGAAGGTTAGGTAAAATTTGAGTTACTTTAGACCACCACAAATCATGATGAAACAACACACTTGTCTTTGTACCTTTTCTCTCAATCCACCTTCATGATCACCAATAGATGAACAAATTAATATTTAAATAATAAATATTCACATGAAACCACCTAGAATACACTTGTACACATCCTCCTCATACTTCATATAAACCTTGCATTCATTCTTTAACATTTGACCTACTAGACCAGTCATCTAAAATTGAAAAAACCCTACCTTTAGAATAAAAGTACTTGAACACACTTTGATCACACATTTCACCACAACCACTGAAGCAAGCTCATAAACTTATTTCTCCCCCTTAACCAATAACATTTTCACATTATACTCTTTAATAGATTTCAATGAATAACTTTGCATACATGTAGTCAAGATCTTTAAATGAACAACTTAGAACCATTACAACACTGTGAATACCTTCATGGCTTCTATACCATGGAAACAATACTACTATTGACCATATGTGGTCATCAATATATCACTAGATCACTCAAAATAATGAAACAAATCATGAAAAAACATTATTGAAATTTATCAAATACACACTCAAAACCTTGATATGAAAACCCAAAATTATATCATCTTTAGATATTTGAACCTTATTAGAACATCTATAAACTAACATCACACCTCTCTATAACCTTATGAGATCAACATGACATCAAGATATCATTACAACTCATGATACTACCTTTAAGAAACACTATAACAACCTTCATCAGGATTACAAGCTTCTTGGGAAGCTACACCACATACTCATCTACAAAACTTTTGAAAACACTTGTCAAGTACTTACACTATGACAACTTTCTCCATAGAAACAACTTCAAGACTTAAAATAGAAAGAAAAAAACTCTCTCCTTGAATAACACAAGCCTTGTAGACAAAACTTCATTTCTCAAGAACCAATAATCTAATTTTGGAACTCTCTTTTTTATCCTGCAACATCAACCAAAACCCAACTAGCATCCATATTTCTTCCTCTTGTTGATAAGTTTCTCCTTGAAGCCTAGAGAGAGACCCCACCTTGACATAAAGAGACTAACATTACCAAAACTCATGAGATTCCCATATATCCATACTCTCATTTGAATTAGAATCCTACCTCAACATCAAATTGAATTTTAATGGATCCTTGAATTCATTCTTTTCTTCAAAATTGTCAACAAATTAAGTAAATAAATACTCTTGACTTTCCTTCTTGTCTATCATATCAAACAACCCATATTGATACTCATCTTGATCACTCCTAGAACTATTTGAAACCTTGGTTTTTATCTCTTCATTCACTACATGAGATAAAAAAGGAGAACTCTTGAAATACTTTCATACTTGAAACATCATACTTAAATTTATTATTCTTTGCTTTGGTTGTCTTAACTTTCTTCTCATCTTCTCCAACCATCTTACCTTATTGACCTTTGAGCTTAACATGATCTAAAACATGGCCTTCTAGAGCAACTTTTTCATGATCCTTTTGACTAGAGTAATAATCATAGACTACCTTTGGTTCCCAAACTTTATCATTTCTCAAAGATTCTATTAGCTCCATATCCTTTGGCATACCTTGAAGACCTAATAACTCCACTTGGATATAATTTAGAAAAGTGTCCAACCTTATGGCAATTCAAACAAACAATGTCTTTCATACCTTTTTCTTGAATATGGATGTGATCTCCATTTGAATAATTACTTATTATTACACAATCCTTTACCTTATGACCAACAAGATGACAAACAAAATAATGACCCATAAAATATTTGGCATACCTTGAAGCATTTGGTTGTTTGATTGGCCTCCTCATTTTACTCTTACCATGATCTAACTTATTGAATTTCATGATACCATCAAATTATTCATTTTACTCTTAAAATCAAATTATTCTTCTTCACTACCAAAACAAAATTCTTCATCACATATTATGTCTTCTTCCTTTGAACAATTTTCTTCTTTAGCCAAGAGTAGAATACCATTTCCAACTTGATTATAGTAATCATCATTTGAAACATTATTAACCAAATATTTAGTTGACTATAACTGACCTCCAAGATTCAACACCATTTCTATTACATAATTTTCTTTTTATATGAAAACTTCATCATCATAAATTTCATTATCATAAATAGATGAATCTCTCTGAACTTCACAAATAGCCTTATTATACCTTCGATCACCTTCAAGTGGTTAAACTTACACAGAAGGTCCTACTCTGATACCAATTGTTAGAGGTAAAATCACTAGAGGGGGAGTTAATTAGTGATGTAATATAATCTAATTCCATTTCCAAACCCTTAACTATTCAACACATATAATCATTAAGCATACAAACTAACCATTGTAATGAATAAAGAAGATAAATCAAGATCAAACACATAACACATGACATATGTGAGAAACCCTCTTAGGGGAGAAACCCACTACAAAATATATTTAAACTACTATCTTATAACAATAATAACCACATTTAGTGAGACACCCATCCCATAAGGAGCTACATCCCCTATCTAGTTGAGAACTCACATAACTATACTTTTACAAGCTTCACCTTACAAGGACGAAATAACCCCATAGAAAACCAAGCACGCACTTAGCTACCTTGAAACTTATATCACCTTAAAAACCTATTTTTAATCTTAAATTTATTATGACCTACTTTGTATTCACTCTTTCCCCTTTACACTCTTAAAAGCTTGCACACACAAACAATGCATCCAAAACACCCTTTTGGATCACTCTAGACCTATTTTATCATCCTCAATATAAAAACCTAAAAGTAAAATATTATGACATCATTATTATGACCTACAAGTCATACACACAATCCTCAACCTTCTCTACTCTTCAATCCATCCACTAGGCATTCCCACTCAATCAACCCTTTAGGCCTTCTCACTCAAATAGCCTCTTATAGACTCATTAGGTCTATTAACCTATATATTCACCTATATCACCATATAATACAAAAATATTTAGATATCCTTCTACCTTTGATAGTCCTCAATTACTTATACCTTCTCTTTCAAAGGTTCTCTCCTTCACTTAGCTCTTCACTCACACTACTAGCATAAATATGCCAATCTTATACCACATACTTGGTCTTCACTCATATTGGTCAACAAAGATCCTTAAAACACTTGAATTATATTATAAATAAGTTCATACACATTTTATATGTGATAAACACACACTATATGGGTCAACAAAATTCCTTAAGAATCAACTCCTCCATTAGGCCTAGTTGAGACCTAAAGTAAATAAGTCCAACCATGCACACATTAGAACTTAGGCTCCTTGATCCACCTTAAACTTTAATTAATACTTCAAAAACTTCATATGTAACATTAATATTTCCTTTATATCATTTGTATATATCCACATTACCTAAAAATATATTTCACACTTTGATCCAATCCTTTTAGCTTAATCGCCATTTAGGCATTCACACACACAAAAAAAAT
Source organism: Torreya grandis (assembly GCA_037957365.1). Classification (NCBI taxonomy): domain Eukaryota; kingdom Viridiplantae; phylum Streptophyta; class Pinopsida; order Cupressales; family Taxaceae; genus Torreya; species Torreya grandis. Next base: position 120,917 of record JARHVA010005708.1, read on the forward strand.
AGTCTTATAGAACTAAAGAATACTATCAATTTTATCACATAAAATCATGAAAAAATCAAATGGATAGGTCCTACATGACCCAAAAAACATCACCAAATTCATTTTTCATCATCACACAAGTCAATCAACTTCAAACCAACTCTCTCAATATGACCACTCAGACTGCTCACACAGTCAAAATATAGTCAAAGCATTTTGACTCTCCACATCTGATCAAGGACAAACTAGGACTTTAGATGAATTATAATTCACATTTTATAATTATATAATATATTAAAACTCATTATATAATTATATAATATATTAAAACTCATTATATAATTTAATTATACAAATAAAACTTCCTACTCACTCCTTTAAAATGACCACTCAGACTACCTGTAGCTTCTAATAGTACAGTCATGTAGATGTTCTTGTCTAGCACACAAAAGGATACTTTAATAGCATATAATAAACATCCATATATTATATGTGATATATATATATATATATATATATATATATATATATATATATATATATATATATATATATATATATATATATATATATATATATATATATATCACTCTTAGGTAGATATTTGTCTTATTTTATCATTATTCATTGGTCTAACAAATCAATTCCTCAAGTCACTATCTCATAGTCTTGTACACAAGAAAATCATGAACGAAAAAATAGTCAACTTATAAACATTTTTTCATACTAAATATGGATTTTTAAAACCTAAAAAATCCATAAATATGGTCTTCATGAATTATAAAATAATATCCAATTTATAATTCACCTTGAAACATCAAAACACCATCATGACAAACATAAACATCCTTCTAGAGTCACTAAGAGAAGATGGTCAAACCCATAGTCAACTTTGGAGCTCAATAAATTCAATTATTTATATATTCAAACCTTATAATAATTTTTTTATAATCCAATTGAATTCATTTACAACTTTTCTTTTTCCTCCATCAATAAATTCTTTCATATGATTAAGATATAAGTAAACCAATCAACACTTATTTTCCTTTTTTTAATTTGAAAATTCAAATTCTAATAGTCAATATTTAATGCAAAATATTTAGACACGTGTATTCATATCATGCCTCATGGAAAATTGATAAAATTTACTTTTTCAATATCCTCAATATTCTCTTATCCTTGACTTTCAATGCTGGTCACTATCTTTGATACATGCTTTTGAGATTGTGACACTTGGCAGCCCCACATGCCTTCTTTGTACCCTATTGTCAGTCTCTATTAAGTTAATGCTGTTATGAAACTTTGTAATAATTAATTAATTATATTTACCCTAGTTTTAGTCTAAATTTATTTAATTCTATTACACCACTTGGCATCCCCATGTACAATATGAGTTTATTGACTTATTAACTTGATTCATACCTTCGATCTCCATCTGTATAGTTAAATGTGTGTCATTGTTATTTAAAATGGTGCACATTTGATCTACATGATAAAATTTTCACCATTTATATGATGAAAATTTACCACATTTTTTACATATTTTTGACCTATTGAATTCATGCTCACCATTATATCTACATCTACACTATTGAGTGCTCATCTTTAGATCTTCATCTGAATGATTGAACACTCATCATTAGATCTCTGATCTAATCAAATGAGGTTTAAATACTTGGAATTCATGAATTAAAAATTTATCCTTGATATAATAAAGTGATGTTTAGACACTTGGTAGCCCTATATAATGGTCATTTGATATTGCAAATTTGGCTAAGTATAGAAACTAGTGAAATATACCTTAGAGACTAACTTTGCATTACCATAAATTTTACTACACACTATCTCATCACCTTAAACTTGAAACATAATATATTGTAACAAAATTTATCATAACCATATGACCAAATCCTTATAAATCTACCACATGTGTGAATTATGATGTCATTAATCTACTCACCTAACCTGCTCTGCTAAGATGACTAAGAGAATCTAGACATTCATGACTGCCCTGATGAATTCCTTTCACTTCCACAAGCACTCTAAGAACTCATAAAACCCCATAGGGTCTTTGAAACACTACCTCACCATAAATAACATCCATAAAAATACCTATCAAATCACATACTGAAAACCATGCAATAACACTAAAACATATTAAAACACACTTTATCATTGTTATTCTAACACACATGATAACTTATAAACATCCCTGGCCACCTTGGAGACATAATTAAAAAATATACAAAAATAAATTCCTTTTTCATCCTTCCTTAAATTTTATTAATCACACAAATTAGTATTCTTGAGCCATGACATGATTCCAATGAGAAGATACAATCACCTACAAGTATGCCTATAGGGTAGGATGCTCTAATCTCAAATTTGTAAGTGAGAATATTTTTATGAGTCTAATGGGTTGAATAATACCTAATAATAATATCTTAATAATTTAGAGTGTCATTAAACTCATATAAAACACTAAAATGGTCAAGAAAATCCTAAACATATACCTGTAAGTCTATCATAAGCTTAAATGGGAGAAACATTGAATGTGGTGTTGGATGGATGTCCAATAAATCTCATTTTAGTGACATATAACCAAGGAAGCCTAATAACCACCTATAGGCTAGTTATAAGTAATTAAGAGGGAAATTCCATATGGTGATGTCTAAAAGAGTGTCAAGAATTATATATAGGAGTCATAAAGAACATGAAAAAAATATACAATGCCTTCTAAGGACCATCAAATTTCTAAAAAATCTAATGTAAGGATCTACATTTAGGTTTACATTCAACATCCTATAAACACATACATGCATATTTTAGGTGAACTAATGAAAAGAGAATTGATGACTATTTGAAACCATGAAGTATATAAGAGGGTAAATAACATATTTAATTGAAATGTAAGTGCTAAAAATATCTACAATTATTTTCAAATATGATTCAAGGTAGTGAAGAGGTTAGAATGCCTAGGTAGGCCTAGAAGGCCTAAATGAGCACACACAAGCTTGAGTGTGCAAAAAATGAGTAAACATAATTTTTTTGAAGAGATTTGGAGATTTAGAGAGTTTCAAGGTGTGAGTAATATGAGATAGACCATTTATAATATTCCTTATTTGATTAAAAATAATTAAATGAGGAAGAGATACCATAACATAGCTATCAGGGTTAGAATGACAAGATTGCTCACAAACCCTTGAGGTGGGCAAGATCATATTTGAGGTCTTGTGATAATTAAAATACCTTAGAGTAGTGTTTTATAACCTTGGCATAGATGTTTTAAACCAAATTTACCTATTCCCAAGAAAATATAAATAAGTTGATGCTTATTTATTATAAACATACTCTCTTAACCTTTTTAATAGGCCTAAATAGCCAGGAAAGTCAACTTTCATCATGTGTAAATAATATGGTGAAGGTGCATGGGATCTTAATAATTGAGAAATGTGGAAGGGGTTATTTTAATTAAATTCATAGTGTTGGTTTAGACATTAAGGCCCATAAGTTTATGAACCATCATTAAGACTCCAAGTGACTTAAACCCTTTAAAATGACCCAATGGAGAATATTAGCCTTAAAAATGCCTCAAATGGATTGATATGGCCTAAAAAATATTTGAATAACCTCTACACACCTATATACACTTGAATGACTATTAAAAGCATAAAAATGTAGTTCTTGAGGGGTTTTCATGGAATTTGACTAAGTGAGACTTAATAGAGTCCCTTAGAGCCACCTATGACATGCAAAAGGTAGGGGAGGATGCTTATAAATACCCACAAAAATGTTTTGAATGACTAAAACACCATTATTTAGTTTCAAGATGCCTAGTGCTGATTAAAAATCATATCAAGAGTTCCCATTAGACCTAATGCGCCTATACCTCAGTCTCAAAGATGCTTTTCAACTTGAACAAAGGTAAAAGGACTATTTCTAGGGTAATTGAAATGTATTAAAGCTATGTTAGTAGTCTTAAAGTAAGTAACTAGGCCAAATATGTAAATACAAACTTGTATTTATGGTCTCCACTTGAACCAATCAAGTTTCTTAAGGAAATGTAACTTCTTATCAGTTTGAAGAATCTTGAAAATTGATCCTTAGCCTCACTAAGATGAAGGAGACATTTAAGTGGCCTAGTATGGCATTGAATGACTCTAAGAAACATGATCAAGAGTGATACATGGTAAAACATAGACTTATAAATCCTATACAAAGAATAGGCAATTTCAAATGAGGTCGATGAATCATCCTAAAAGGTGAAGAGTCATTCCACACAACCCTTGATGAGGGAGAAGATCACACCAAGTTGACACTTTTGAGGAAGATGTTATTATACTAATATTTGATAGTTTTCCTACTTAATATGCATTTCTTATTCCTCTCTCTTTATCCTTCTCACATTATCCTATATATGTTATCGTGAATGGCTTGTGTATCATTTGGATGAGTTTGGTGAAGCCCTGCTAAAATAAACACTTGTAGTATGCCTTTAAATGTTGAATAATTTTCTTTCTTACCTTCTCAAATATATGAAATTAGTGTACTTATGTGATTATTGATGAATGTTATTATTAGTTATTTCACTCTCTCTCATATATCCTCTCCTATCTCTTTGCAAATGGATTGTCTTCTTGAAGGTCACATGGTGAGTTTGGATAGTCTTTCATAGTTTAGAAGTGTATTTTAGTCACAAGTGTTTTCCTTAGGCCTATTGATTAACCCTTATATTCAACACATTATGTATGACCTCCATGTTGAATTACTCATAATTAAAGGTCCTTATTAAGTAGTGTGATCAGATTCATGCCAAAATCATGTTCTTCGTTCATTATAGTGAAGCAAAGGGTGTTAATTTTGTACACCACCTCCCTAGTTTAGTTTATTTTTAGTTCTCTCTCCCTTTCCCATCAATCAATAGGTATAGTATTAGTTTCAAGGTGATATAATTGAGGGAGATAAAATTATATAGAGATTCACCTCAGTGATTAGGCCACCCATAGCCTAGAGGTTTCTCCATGTTATCACTTAAGTGAGGAGGCTTGAAAAACCACCTCAAGGGTGAAACATTTTTTGGTAACATGACATTAATCCTACCTAGGGAAACTATAAATATTGATATTTTTTAGAAGTGACACCAAAAATACAATTGTGAGGATGAAATCAAATTTTTTATTTGATCAATCAATCTAAGATAATAATAATGTTTAAAAGATGATTTTTATGATGTTAATATTTATCAATAAGTTCATCTACATAGGTTTTAATGATTTTATGGATGAGATAATAAAATATATGAGCCATTGCACATTGGTAACTATCACTAAATATTTTAATGATGAATGAAATATTAACATAACAATATGTTCCCCATTTAGTAGTGAAATTATTTTTATGTTGATCTTCAGGAGTGATGTGAATCTAATTATATCTCAAAAAACTATCCATGAGAGATAACATCTCATATCTAGACATAGAAACAATAATGACATCAATTTATGGTAAATGAAAGTTCTCTTTAGGACATGATAAGTTGAGATTATAAAATTATATATAAATGTGAATGGCCACCATAAATTTATTACAAATCAAAAAAAATTTGGATATCCATTCTAATTAATCTATAGGTTTGATGAACTTAGCATCAAAGTTCTTGATGATTTCATTATGATGGTGTAGAAATCTCAAGAAGAAAATTTCTTTACTTTTAATGCACCAATATTTCCTCAAGATAGGTGATGATGTTATAGAAAATAATGCTATGATCAATAACATACATGTACTAATATGAAAAATCAAAGGCTTCAATACATTATTTGAAGAAGAGACTAAAATTATCTTTATCTTCATGAAAAACTTCATTAGAGATATTAATGGGTCTAGGAGAGGTAGTGGTGCCATAACTAATTATAACAATTTCCTCAACAAGCATGGCATTTCCATCTTGGAAGTGATATTAAGTTAGAGGAAGCATGGAAATAGGATGTGTTTTGGGATCAATGCTAGCACATAAATTACTAAAGCAATTATCCTTTCTCTAAAATAATCCAAGCTTGTGATTTGGGCAAGGAAGTTATGAATCTCTAGCATGGATTAATTCTAGGATAACATCATCACTGGGAAGTATGAGTAAATTTATATAGTATTTGATATATACTTCAATATATACAATATAATCTAATTTAATATAAAATTTAGAATGGATTTGGCTTATAGTTATAGCTTTTACATCTAAGGTAATGTTAGGAGGGGAAGTAGAAGGTATGAAAGTCTACAATTTAGTATCATCCCTATTTATATAGTTTGGTATAGTGGACCTAGGATGAACTATATTAATCTATTCGATAAAATTGGTAGAAATATTAACAATGATGAGGGAATCATATTGACCAATTTAGTCAACAAATAATTATGGGGGAAAATAAAATGAATTGGAGACATGATAATTCATCAATGCAATCAAAATATGAAGGTTGGATTGTATCAATTTAGATGATATATGCTAAAATATAAGAGATAAAAATAATAGTATCAAACTATTTTATGATATGTGGAGTATGTAGGATTGACAAAACAATATCGAGTGGTTGATGCCATAAAATTTAGAGATGGGAAAAAAATACTATATAACCCATAGTGTATCTATCAAAGGTGGTTTAATAGGATGGACATGACCTTTAGGTTCTAATTCAATATAATTGGACATAGACTCATTAATTCCATATGGACTCCTAAGAACATATTGTAAGATAATGGAAGATATAAAACCATATGCTTGTTGTGTATAATTTTGGCTCTAATATTGAGGAGGAGGTTGATTATCTGAGTTGGTTTGACCTATTTTGGGTGGAGGATTATTTTATTGAGGATTTTTAATATTAATTGCATTAGTTTAAGTTTGGAATTATTCTTTTATGAGACTATGATAAGGTTCAAATTAAGCCAAAAGGAAATCTCATCTTTTTGCTTAATAAAAGGCCTCTTCTAAGGTTTGGTGAGAAAATATCCTTTCATTGTATTAAAGAGAGGATTTAATGGTGGTAATAAAGAGTTTCAAGAGATTATCATCCCTCATATTACAGTCTACTTTGTGAGCTAGAGACTTCCAAAGTTTGATAAAAGTGTGGGTAGATTCATTAGGAAGTTATTTAGCATTGATGAAATAGATAAGGATATTTTTCAAGAAGATTAATGTGTTGAAATTCATTTATGAGAACATTGACTAAATATTTTAGTGGTAAAATGGAATGTCTATGAAGTTGGTTATACCATTATAACATATCTACTATGAAAGATTTGGTGAGAAGCTTAGTAGTAAAGATATTAATTTGGACCCATTCCTTATAAATATTGACAAAATTATTGAGGAAAATATCAAGATACTTATTCCCATCATATGTGATAGTTAGAGATATATTTATAATGTCTATGGGCATAATTAAGGGAGATAAAGGTTAATTCTTCAGATGTATCATTTTTATGCATGGGAGGTTGAGGGATGATATTCCAATTGGAATCTCTAAGAGCAAGGATAAAATTCCAATTTTTTTGAGACATGAATAATTGAGGTTAGATAGCCATTTACAAGATGTGAATTTTCATTCAAAGCATTTGAGAATTGTTAATTATTTTCATGATGTTCATTTGTTAAACAATTTTTGCAAAGATTTGAGTTATATAAAAGTTGGGATTTTACTATAAGTATTAGTGGGGGGGATTAACAACATTGGTATTAGTTTCCCTCATTGTAGTAGAGGAAGAAGTATAGATAATTGGCATTATTTTCAAGAGTGTAAATGGTATTATCATTAAATTTTTTTAAATATTTATGAATTTTCTAGATCATCATTTTGGTTAATTTCAACCATATTTCATGTAATAGATCTAGATGGATCTTGGGAATACTTGCATCATGAAGTGTTGGGTTCAGTAGTGTACAAGGTAGGTATGAAATAAAATACCATGTAAAATCTAAGTGGGATGAGTATATCAAGAAAAATAATAATAGATGATAATAAGATGCCATAAAAAGTTGAAATGTATGTGGTAAAAGGGGATGATTACATTAAAATTTTGTATCAAGCCTAGATAATGTAGTTAGTTTTTTAGTATATCAATGAAAATAGTATCAAGTTGGTTGATAAATTATAATGAAAAAGGTGGTGCAACTATTAGTTTAGAAAGACTAACTAGATCACTTAGTTTAATGCATTAGCCTAAAATTAGATTTGGATCACATTATACCAAACTAGAAAATATGCAGTACAATTTTGGTGATGTAGTCAAGTTAAGAAAAGTGAGAATAATAGGAAATAGACTGTATATCTATTTGATGTATTCTAAAAAGTAAATGGCTATAATATTATAAATATATAGATTGTATCAAAATTATCAATGTAATTAGGGATGAAAACACAAGGGAATATATATATATATATATATATATATATATACATACATACATATATATATATATATATATGTATATATATATACATATATATATATACACACACATATATATATATGTATATCTATATACTTGTATATATATGTATATGTATATGTATATGTATATACATATATGTGTATATATATATGTGTGTGTATATATACATATATATATATACATATACATACATACATATATATACATACATACATATATATATATGTATGTATGTATATATGTATGTATATATATGTATGTATATATATGTATATATATATGTATATGTATATATATGTATATATACACACACACACATATATATATATACACACATATATGTATATACATTTACATATACATATATATATATACAAGTATATAGATATACATATATATATATATAAATATATATATACATATATATATATGTGTATATATATATATATGTATATATATGTATGTATATGTATATATATGTATATATATATATATATATATATATATATATATATATATATGTACATACAATGAATGTATTCTCCACACATAGGTATCTATATCAATATTGGTCGATGGTTATAAAACACAACCTAAAAATCTATCGACACTAGATGATGTAGTATAAACTACAACATATAATAAAAAGTAACAAAATTATAATGTAATTATATTTTCTAAATATTTTTTCCAAAAACAATATCAGGTATATGTACCAAAAGGGTTCGATTGATAGTGTGGGTTCTCAAATATACTTACCAATTCATTAATTAGTGTCAACCCAATGTTTCAAATAAATAACTATATAGGCTAAGCATACCTATATCCTACTAACCCTATTTTAAATGATACACTTAGAGTAAATTCTATGAGAGATACACACCTCTCATGTGCACCAAAAAACCAAATGTATGGCTAACTTCCTAAGGCTCAATAAAAATGGAATCCTAGTCCTTTTTGATATATCGTGAGGCACATGGAAATTAAATTTTATGTTTACTATTATAATATGACTATGAATATTTGGGTAAAACCTTCATTCCATGATGTATATAAATATAACACCATGTTTCCATGCATGATATCACTAAGTAGTTTTAAAATTGTTGAAACATAGTTTTTAGGGAAAACCAAACAAATAGAAAATAAAGTTTGAAAATCAATATTAAAAACTAATTTGTAGCATTCAATGAATTGAAATAAATAGGATACTAGCTTGAAATGAATATTTGATTAGTATTTAAAATAAAATTAGTTTTTTACTTATGCTTGAAAAATAAATAAACATAATTGGATCAATGCTCATTGATGCAATTATACACTCAATATAAAACTATATTGAGTTTATCAAATCAATTTTCCACACACATAATTATAAATTTGGATAAAAATATATCAATATGATCGATAAAAGTTTTTTAAAAAATTGGTGAATATAAAATTGTATCACATCTAGCAGATATAATTGGTTGAGGGAGGCTGAAACTATCTCAAAATTATATCATGCTATTTGACACAATTAGCTAGAAAGTAAATATAGAAACATAATCATAAATAGGACTATATTGAGTTATTCAATATAGCTGTTGAGATTGGAAATTAATAGAAAACTATATCAAGCTAGATAATACATTTGGTCAAAAATAAATTTGAATATAGAATTGTATCATCTTATCTAATATAGTTGACTATAAAAGATGTAAGGATATAATTGTGCCAATTTGTTTGATATAGTTGGCTAAATAATAAAAATCCTAATAGAGTTATATCGACTTGTTTAATATAGGTTTATAAAAATAATATTTCTTCAAAAATGTATCTATTTTTTTTTTTGATATAGTTTGCTAAAGAGGTGAAGGTAATGGTAAGCTTCATGTTAGTTTCATCAAAATGTATGCAATGGGCTAGGATTGGCTTACAACTAGCCTATCTATAAAGATCTAGACTTAGAGAAGATTAATAAAAAATATACAGATGATATTTAATGATTTGGAATATGACCATACAGATACATAAACCTATAAATAGGATCACCTATAACATATTATCAAATTAATGGTTTTCAAAGGCTTCAAGCCAATAACACAATGAAATAGCTATATCTAGAACTATGTTTGTAAATAGATTAATATTATAAACAAATAATGTAAGTAATGGGGAAGATTTAGAAACATTAAAATGGGTAAGGATACATGGTATAAAAATAGAGGCCTATGCTACTTAAAATCGATAGATGGAAAGTTCAAGCAATATTATAGCCATACTAAGTGTAGAGAAAGATTAAATAAGGACACACATTCATTTAATAATAAATTATGAAAATTATATCTAATAAATGAAAGAGTTATATTATAATATACTTACCTTGAAGAGGACCCATTGAGCCTCAACCCCCCTTGGCCAATGGTGTTTTTCAAGATATTATTGTGATTATGAAGATATCAAAGGTTAAATCAATATCTAGGCTAAAAGGACTCCTCCTAATGAATCTCCAAGATTCCACAAGACAAATTTTTCTTCAAGTCATTATCCTAAGAATTAACCTCTCCAAGTGTAGATGAGGGAAGAATTACAAAAATAAAAAATCATAATAAATGTCTCTCTATATTGGAGTGAAATGGTAACGTATATTTATAGTGGTCTATTTCCCTAATCCATCTTGAAAGTTAATTTGATGCCATCATCTAGTCACAATGTAGTTTTAAATGGGTCAACTAACCTCAAACTATGTTAACATGACTGATATAATTATTTATATCAATCCAACATGTTCATAACTACATTTGTTAGTTTGATGTGGTATGGATGGGATAGGTGTAAATAATAATACATCAAACTAGGTCAATGTAGTAGGAAATATAGGTACTAATATATTTATAAGATGTAAGATGAAAGGATATAAGTATGTGATCAATTTTGAGGAAGCTAAAATGGGTATAACAATGATAAATAAACAAATATATCTCTTACAAAGAACTGAAGGCTTTCCCACCCATTTCCCATTGCACCCTTTAAGGTATGCACTTAGGGAGATTGAAGTTTGACATGTTTCTACAAGAGAAAGGGTCATTATGTTGTGTGAAAACAATATCTCAATCGTAATCTAAAAAACAACCATTAGAAAATTTGTATACATCAATTTAATTTATATTTACCTATATTTGGTTTCCACATCTCAAATATATACACATATCCATAACATTATTGTAATATAGAGATACATGGCATTTCATCACATTTCTTGTCATCTAAAGTGCACAAATTAAGAATTATCATGGAAAATAAAATACTAATACATAATGATAAGTCACCTAAATGAGCCATAATCTCTCTTTTATATAATAAATGTCAATTTTGAATACATAATGTCTCATGTATAATCACATGTGTAGAGGGAAAATGTGTCTGAAGTTTTAAAAATCTAAAAACCTAAATACAATAGTGACCTTAAGGTCCCACTAGAGGTTACTAATCACCTCCATAAATTGAATGTTTAGGATTCATACTCATTCTCCTATCAGAATATCCTAATACTAAGTATTGATTTGGGATACAAATCATTCTCCTATGACATCTCTTTCTCATTCTCACCTAGGAGGTTATCCCTCCCACTATTTATAAACTCAAAGAATCCTAACCTCCTCTTGACATAATGATCTCTTAAATAATATTATCTTAAGACTCTTAGCTAATAATCACACTCCTAACTCATATAAACTCCATATAAGTATGATAGGAAGGGTAAAACATCTATATACATACATGTAATAGAAAAAATACCCACATCCACCAGATGTTAATCTTAGCTTAGACTAGTACCCACATGAAAAATGTTGGCTAGAGTGTCTCTAATTATGATCCTCCACTGAGTAGTCATATCTATAATCACATAATAAAAATAGACATTATATCTCTAATTATATAAAATACAAATGATAACTAATTAAAAAACTAGAATGTAATGTGGTAAAGGACTAAAAGTAAATAAACACAATATTCTACTTGGATCACCCTTATTCTAGTTTGGGTTTGAGTCCTTAGTAGAGCTCATCTCATCCTATTCTAACTCTTTTTTTGGATCCTCTCCAACATGTGCCTAGTATCCTCCCATGACCCCTTATCCTCTATCTCTTTCCCCTTTATCCTATGCCTATTATTATAGATGAGGGTTTACATATGGTGGTGGGTGTTGTGGTGGTGGTTATACCTACTGCTATCCTTCCATTATCACTAAAACTACTACTATATCCTATATAGGTTGTTATCATACATGTATTATTCCTCTCATTACTCTTCCAATTTTATCCATTATGGGAGTCTCAAGTGTGAGGGAATGCAACCCTAATCTCTATAACCTAACATCTTTAATCTCTTTATTCACCTTGAGTAATACATAGGGAATGATAATTTTGGATACATATTATATCCCAAATTATTTGGGAACCATGTTTATGGTGTACACCTCTATTTATATACACTTGTCTCTCATCTACCTATCACTTCATAAGTTATGAGGGTGGCCACCTCATCTAACCATTACCCTGATATGATATAGCCAACATATTTATTAATTTCAATGTGCCCACTACTCATATAAATTATATGAACTATGTCATACATGTCCACTTGGAGGCTCTAATGGCCCCCATAGCTCTAATTTCAACCACTCACTAGTAGCAATTCATGCACTTGTACACCTAGATCATAATGAGTGTATGGTGATTGATAGATAGAGTATACAATATTTTAATGAGATAAAGATGAATGTATATTTGTGATAATACCTCTTAGGCCCATGTAAATCACCAACTCCTCTCCTCTATCCCTCTAATAATAGCTACCCAATTATATATTAGATTATGTGTCCCCTTGTATCCCACTAGTTTAGAGATAATGATCCCTGTGATCACATTATAAAGGGTTGAGATCACTACACACTCTACCCCCACTAGTTTGACCCTACACTTTACACCCACAATAGGTGTGTTAGTGTCTCCAAATTAGTTTTCCCAACTATTAGCCTCACCTCTATTTGTATCCTCTCTCAATTTTATGGTCTAAACTATAGAAAGTAAGCCTATTATATTATATACATTTATGAGAGTGATAATCCACTCTCTTAGGGCCTATGGGAACCTAAAAGTGTTATGGTATGCATCCTAATAGGTGAACAAGTTGTATAACAACCTGATCGATGGGGAAAAAACCCCAACCTACATAATCTTAAGTATACCTTCTCTATCTAATGTGGCAAAATCATCAACTACCAACTACCCTATAATCTTAGGAATACACTCCTTCTACCTCACTCTAATCCATGATATATACTCTCCTTAAAAAACACATGCTAAAATAATGAGGCCCTAATCACATTTCTAGTCTTAAAATTTCATCTAAAATTTTCCTTCTTTCTTTACGGAAAAATTTATTACCTTATGTAAAAATTGGTTATGAAACTAAAATAATATAAATGGAACTATTGCATGGTGGTTACATAAATGTCTTAGTGTTAATACTTTCACCATGATCGTTTACACAACCACCACATGTGAGAACATTTCTATGATGGTGAAAATGTAGTCCCTAGTTTACAAACACCAATAGTTTTGTCCCAACACTAGTGGTTCCATCTACTATCTGGGACCATGCCCTAACCCCTCTAATTAGCTCAAATTTAAACCAAAACATTATAAAAAAAAACATTTTCTTAGCCTAACCCTCCCCCAAGCCTAACCATAAATTATTATTTAAATATTATGAGATCTAAACAAGTTTCCAAGTATATTTTTAAATTAGGAAAAAAAAACAAAAAAGTGAGTGGAACTTACCCATGCCTTCCCCGATCTTGTTTCCCTGAGTATGTTTACCATCTTATCCTCATACTCATAGATTTGACTTCTCTCTCATCTAATTCTAATGTAAAAGAATCCATAGCTCAAATTTTATATATTTCAATTCTACAAATGATTTTCATTTTTAATAAATTTTCAAATAAGTTTTATGGATGAGTGAAGGTTAAGGAGAAGTCAAGATTTAGACTTGGATTCAGGAGAGAAAATTAGGCCTAAGACTATATAGTAGGATAATGTGATAAGATACATTAGGAATAGTCAAATTTGATAGGATGATGGAAGGAACACATTCACATGTATTGGACTCAAGGTTCAAGAACCATGTTAAAGAAAGGGTCCCACGATGGGGGGATTTAGTTTCTACAAGAAATTTCCAAAATCCCTCTTTTCATGGGTAGATAGACTACTGGGTAAGCATCTATTGAACCAAGATATAGAAAATTAATTTATATATCCCATAGTGGAAAATGATGAGGTATGTATAAGTGTCTCAAATTATACTATTAAAAAATATGATTTGAAACTATCAAATCCCATGCTAATTAAATTAAATGGGTTTACACTAGTCATTGATTCATTTAAGAAATGGACTAACTTAAAATGGAATACAAAGGTCTAATTAGAAGTCATGGATCTAGCTAAAAAATTCTTATTAGTGAATTTTAAAAACCTAAAGAACTACATCAAGGTTGTGACATGAGGTCCTTAGTCTATGGGAAAACCCAACCTTAGTCTAGGAAAATGGAAAGTAGGCACCGACCTAAATATTTTAGCATTACAAGATTTTCCTATGTATACGAACTTGTTACAGCTTCCATTTAAATAGTTGGAACTAAATTTTATCATGAGTATTTCTAAGGCTTTTATTCAACCAATTACAATAGATTTGGTGAAAAAGTCTTGAAGGAGAATGGTTGATACAAGTTTCAAGGTATTTATCCTAGATAACAAACTTCTATAACACTCCATTAAAATCAAGTCTAAATATTAGGAGTGGATACAAAAAATTGGGTATGAGAGGGATGCAGACATTTTTAAAACATATAATTTCTTGAGTCATTTGAAAAATGAGTCTCCCAAAAACAAATAAGTACCTCACACTAAAAATCTACTATGGGTAATGAAATCTTATACAATCCTTCCTAGGAAAGGTTCCACTCCAATGGAGAAACCTATAGAGAAGGTGAACTCCCTATTGAAAATAAAATTAATGGAAACCATAAAATGTTGAGACTACTAAAGATTCAATAAAAAGAGGACAGTAAAGAAATGAGGGACTAAGTAAAAGGAAATAACATCCCTAAAAATGGACATAACCCAAAAATTTCCTTGGGTGTATAAGGAGTTATTTTGATATAAGGCATAGGCACACCAAGAGAAATGATTAGATATCTAAGTTGGGGAATGGTATATTAACCATATACATTTGTCACCAAGAAGGTGAAAGTTATTCAAGTTAAGGTATTGATAAGGAGATGATCACCCAAAATCCATTAAAGGTCGATAACTTTATCAATTCCAATATAGATAGTTTAACACCATGTAGACAAGAAAGGTATCAAGATAATCTCAAGGAAAAATAACAATGTTCTTTTTCTAATAAAAAAACATGAAAAAGGGAAAGAGGAAGAACATTGGACTCAAATTACCACCAAAAAAGGAAATAATAAAGTGGAAGTGGGTGAAAAACCAAGATGTATATGTAGGTACCCTTCCCAAAAAACTAGAAAGAAGGGAATAGAGAAATAAGCAGAAAAGGGTACCCAAAATACCCTTCAAAAGCATTTTCAATGTATTAAAAATGAAGATTATCTCTTGGAATGTAAGGGAGCTTATAACCATGGCAAATAGACGCTAGTTAAAAATTTGATAAACATGCATAACATTCATATTTTTTTATTACCATAAATAAAAATTTCAGATGAAACCATTTCTCAAAGAAAATATGGAACTAGGATAATTATATAATACGTAGTTCAAAAGTAGCTGATAGAGGTATTGTGATCATTTATAATCTTTAGATTATTGCGAGGACTGTCCTAAATAAAAATGATAATTACATTTCCATCCTTTTTTAGTTATTTAATGAATAATTTGGAGTGGATTTTATCTAATATTTATGCCCCTAATTCAAAATAATGACATACAAATATTTTGAGGGAGCTAGAAAAATTTAGGAAAAATTGTTAGGATAGGAATTGGTTGGTTTCTAGATACTTCAGCTCACCCTTCTCTCCTATGGAAAAATGGATTAATATATGATATTAATGAAATTATTTTTGATCTAAATGAGTTCATTTTTGAAACAAGACTTGTGGGTGTGGACCATAAGGGAAACACCTACACTTGGCTTAACATAAAACTATGAGACAACTTAATTAAAGTGAGGTTGAACATATTTCTTGTTTCCATGAAGTGGGATATTCAATTTAGTATCATTTTGACCTTTATACCTATAATTTGGTCTAACCACAACTGGATTATGTTTACTAGGGAAATAATGATGAGAAAAAAAAATATTCCTTTTAGATTTTTAAATATGTGGACATTCCATCTAAATTTGGAAGATTCATTCAAAGAATGTATCTCTAGAACATATATGTACATGCTTGATATGAAGCTTAAAGTTTTAAGAAAAATATCATAATATGAAATACAAAAGTTTCTAGATTATTTTCACTCTAAATAAAATCATTGAGGAAGCTTTGTGGAAGATAGAAGAAGAAACTAGCAAGATTGGATCAAATTATCTTCTGCAAAAATAGGAAAAGGATCTCCTCAATGCTTGAAATTATCTATAATCAAAAGAGGAAGCATTTTGGAGACAAAATTAAAGATGTTTTTGGTTAAAATAAGGATACAAATACACTATTTTTTTCCATCAATCAACCTCTAGGAACAAACATTCCAACATAATTAGTGAAATTATTAAGGAAGATGGAATAGTTTATAAGGAATAAGCTGAGGTGGATGAATAAATCATCATGTACTTTAATAACCTTATTTCAAATAGTGACCCTACAGACCTTGGTAAATAAGACTAGATGTTAGGTCTTATTAAAAAACTAATAAGCCAATTAGTAAATTTAGCCATCTTCAAACCTCCTCCAAAATAAATTAAAACTTTAGTCTTCTCTATGGAAGGATATGAATTCTCAAGCCTTAATAGTTATCCCCCCTTATTATTCCATCAATATTTGGACTAATCCATGTATAGGTGGTGTCAACATTGATTCAATTCTTCTTTTTAGAGATTATTCTTAAGGAATTAAATAACACCTTTCTAATTTTAATTCCAAATAAAATTGGATCTAATTAGTTTAAATATTTCAAACCTATTATACTATATACTAAGTTTTATAAAATATGTACCAAAAATATTGTTCTACATATCTAAATCCTTCTAGACAAGATCATAGTTGAACACTAGGGTAACTTCATATTTGGGATACAATTCACAAATGGAATCATCATTACACATGAAACAATCCACTCAGTGACAAATTTGACTAGACAAAGCATGTTCCTAAAGTTGGATATGAACAAATCCTATGACATGGTTTCCTAGAGGTTGCTTGATATGGTACTTTACAAAATTGGCTTCAATGATGTATTTAGGGGGTTTACTTCAACTTTCATCTCTACCTTTATGTTATACATTCTTATTAATGGAATCATATAAGGATTCTTTCTCACTGGAAGAAAACTAAGGAAAGGATATCTTTTGTTTCCTTACCTTTTTATAATGCTGATAAAAACCCCTTAGAAAAAGTTTAAATAATGATATATCCTTAGGATTAATAAAAATATATAAAATTTACCCCAACAATGACTATAATTACCCACAAAAAATTCATATATGACCCTTTGTTGATGGGAGAGGATACGATAGGTAAAGTAGGATCCTTTAAGAATATTATCCTAGATTATGAGGTGGTCTTTGGTCATTGAATCAATTTCACCAGAATATCTTTTTTTATCAACACACCAAAAGGATTAAATAAGAAGTTGTCTATAATTATAGGATGTTAAATCAAAAATATACCTTATTCTTATTTAGGCTACCACTATTTATTTGGAAAATTAAATTAGACCTATAAAAGCCCCTCCTAGACATAATATATAAGAAATTAGTGGGGATGGAAGGGAAAACTACTTTATTAGGCATGCAAACTTTAGATCCTTAAAATCTCAATCCAAACTATTCCAATATACTTTATGTTACTTTATATTATTCCTAGTAAAATTTCAATAAAAATGAAATAATTTCAAAAAAAAGATTCTTATGGAAAGGTTCTGAAGATAGACTCATATTTATAATGGTAGCTTGGGAAAAGTTTTTTCTACCCAAGGGTAAGGTAATACTTGGTTTATGGAAAGTAAGGAATATGATTCAATCCCTAATTTTAAAAAAAAAAATGTTATAAAGGAGGATAACTAATGGACCAAGATCATTAAGATTAAATGCCTTGAGGGAAATAAAGATGGTAGTTTTTTAATTGAATAAGGATGGGATAATGCCTCTACCTTCTAAAAAACCCTCATAGGTAGTAGAATCATCCTAAATAAATGAATCAAATAGAGAGTTAGGGATGGAAAATGGACCAGTTTTTGGGATGACCCTTGGTTATTCCATTACCCATTAGGCTCCAAATCCCCATAGATGGATATCAACCATGAATTCAAGGAGTATATGGTCCAAAAATGAAAGATTATTAGAATAATTATTATAGTATATGGAGATATAAAGTGTTAAATAAGGATGAATCAATCAAAGATATAAATTGTTACATGCTCTTAACCTAAATATTCAACAAACCTACATTAATATATTTCTAAAAAGATATGATCTTGTGTGGACTATGGATGATAGTGGAGATTTCTCGATCAAATTAGGGTACTTGGTGTACCTAGACTTAGAGGAATATGGTTTCTATTAGAAGGAACTTTGGATTTAAAAACTCACCCCCAAGGTTATTATTTTATTTTGGTTAATATCTTAGAACAATATATTCATGATTTCCAACTTAGATAAGAGAAGGATTCCTAATCCCAATAGTTTTTTTGGTGTAAAATCAATGACTAAATAGTTAAAGATTTGTTCTTGGAGTGATATTTTTCTTAAAAATAATGGACTTCAACCTATATAAATTAAATAACTTTTGGGTTAAACTTGAATATCTTCTTAACTTAATATAATAATGAAAACCACCTTAGAATTTACCTACTTTGGAATTTATATGGTACATTGTTATACCTCATCTCTTTTGGGGAATATAAAAGAGTTGGAATAATTACCTCTTTAAAAATGAAACATTCTACCAAAAAACTATTGATCAACAAATTTATGAGGCCATCAATAAAAATTGAATATGTTTTCACCAAATAATGATCTTACACTCAATAAATCATTATCTATAATTTTGAATAGTTGGAAGATCATTCCTTTAAGGAAATACCAACCTTCAAAATTGGATAGATCCCAAGTCAAGTGGACAAAATCAGTGAAGCCTTAGTTGAGAATAAATTTTGATGGTGCATCCAAAGGAAGTCTAGGCACAATAAGAGGAGGGGTCATAAGAGAATATTAAGGTATAATGGTGGTATCCTATATAATACCATTGGGGGTGAAATATAACAATGTTTTTGAAGCCACAACAACACTATGGGGCATCCAACTGGTAGTGAAGTTGAAAATTGGAAAACTTGTGATTGAAAGGGATTAAATGAACACACTAAATTATTTTTAGGTAAAACTAAACCCTCACTGTCTATCCAAAATGAAATCTAGGATTACAAAAGGTTTATACAATAATTTAATGAAGTTTCAATATCCCATGTCTATAGGGAAAGGAATAAAGCTATGGATAACATGGTTGATATTGGAGTCTATAACACTTTATATAATCAATGTTATAATATTGAGGACATTCCTAGCTATGTAATAAAATTAATTTTGAATAGCATGGAAAAATATTTAAGTCTCTATGGGGGAATGCAATATAATTATTACTCAACATAAATTTTTAGTCTCATAGCCTATGAAAGCTCATGTAATGATGACAATTCTCATTGTGAGGTAATAAAAATAAGTTTCAAGCATGGAATAAAAGATCCTAGTGACTTAGTCATAAATCATTATATCACATTGGGTTTGGAGTGAGTGGGGGTTTCATTTATACCAAACTCTTATGGAGAAAAATTATTTATGAAATGAGAGGTGAATGAGATAGGCTTTAACCGTTATCTTGTGCCGAAGCTAAGGAAGACCCATTTATGTAGCAAAAACCTATGAAGGGAGGGATCACAAAATTTATGATGAGTGTTATCAATTTTGAACCTATTATTTATAAGGATTTATCTATGGTTTGGATGAGAGGGAGTTTAGAATGAGAAGCATGTGGTTAATAGTTACAAATGAAGTCACTAGTGAAGTCATGAGAATGGAATATGAAGGAATAAAGGTATTCAAGGATAAAAGGTATAAGGAAGAACTAATGAAAATTTCCTTAAATATTGATGAGGTTATTGAACCTAAGTAGAAATGATTCCTTAGAGTGGAGCTACAAATCCTAAAAAATGTCTCCAGATCATGATACATTACATTTGAGGGTAAGTATATAATAGTTTACTCCCATCACTTTTTATTGCTGAATCACTTTAAAGGGCACAAAATTATCTTGCCTTACTATCTGTTAATGTCATTAAATAATAATTTAAACTCATACAAGTAAAATCCTACCACTAAAATATTACATAATATTAATAATTATTAATAGGGGTGGCCCATTATGAGGGAAATATGCCATTAAACCAATATAATTTGATAGTGGAGAGGAGGATATATAAAAAGGTGATGAGGAAGATAAAAAGACTCAAGAGGAGGAGGATACCACAAAATAAGGTCAAGATTCCCAAGAGGATGATTCCTATGATAAACCCACTTACAATCATATTGGGAATAAATGTAAAGGTAAAGAGAAAAAAATGTAGGTGAAGGTGAATAAGTCTGATAATGAGGGGGTTAAGGAGAATAAAAACCTAGAAATTTACATAAAAGGAAAAGGGATGGATAATATATAAATGTTTGGGGAAATATTTGAGTCTTACATGGCTAGGAACGTAAAAATACTAGACTTAGAGGATAAATTAGAAAAACTATAATCTAACATTTCTAAAAAACATCAAATTTTTAGTGAGATGATTGAGGAATTAAAGGTATTAAAGATTCAGTTGACACTCTTAAATTTTTAACATTCCATCATGTGCAGTGGAGGGATAAAAACTTGGGACTTTGATAAAGATATGAATGCAAGGGAAAACACATTAAAATACAAATCAGTCTAAGAAGAGGTTCCATGAAAAGAGTGTTAAAGGTCTAGTTAATTTAGACAATAATAAATAAGGGGAAACTGTGGATAATATTTAGAGAAAAAACACTCTGGAAAAGAAGAATGAGTTAGAAATATCAACTAAAGACCCACACAAGATAACTAGTGAACACTACAAAAAAGAAGGAAGTAGGAAGATGAAATACATCACCAAGCCTATGGCACTACTTGAATACTCATACTTTTAGGATTCTTACATTTAACCTCCTAATGGTCATTTTTATTTTGTTTCTAATTTTGGTTGAGTCTTAGGTTTTCTGTCAAACTTTGGTGGAATGTTATTGAAGCTTTAGTGCATTTTTTGCTGAAGTTTGTCTTGTTGTTTTGGTTTCCCCTAGGGATATTGTTCCTTTTATGTTTTTATTTGATATTTTTTCAAATATATTTTAGTTATGTACTGGTTTTGGGACCCATTAAATCCATTTTGTTAACCTAATAGAATAAAAATTCTATTTTACTAGAGATTATGTTTTGAAATATTTCCACTTTTGGTAATTTTCATTTAAAACTTATATTTTTTCACTTCATAAAGCATATTCAACACCTAACTAATGAAAAACATATTAGGTGATAACATTTTTAAATAGATAAATATAGGGTAGGTTGTTTTATTTTTTTTCTTATCAACATCACTCCAAACTAAGCTTAGTCCCTAAATTATATAGTTTAGGTAGTATCCTCACCCCCAAATACCTAGTAAGTACATATGTCTATATTTTTATCAATCAGCATGTTTTTTTCTTTCTTTTTAAATTTTACTTGATTCTTATTATTTGCTCACAAGTCACAATCATGTTTGGACTAGATTAATTCACCACATACGTAAGTAAGTTAATATTTATAACCTTCCTTTTCCTTTCAATGTACCATTACTTTAGAAAACACCCTTACTAATTCATGGCCAAACATCTCATCAAGGGGGCAATATGTACGCACCTAAATTTTGTATGGTACAACTTTTCATGAAAAATATAATGATGATGCAATGATATCCACCTAAATAATCTCAAACCTAGATTTTTATTCCTTTTTATCCCTTTCTTGGCCTTTAATTTTGTTAAACTCCCCTTCTTTTAAGTGTTTTTCTTCAAATTTTAGCAATTTTAGGTCGATGACAAAACCATTGCAATGAAATCATAACTTCCATGGTAGTTTCATAAAACACTATGGTGTAAATATAACCACCATGATGGTTCCATTTTTTCCACCTATGTACACCATAGGTTCCATCATGATATCCACATTTTAAAATTAGTATCTGAGACTTCAATTTTCATGCATTCTAAATGCTTTCAATTGTATTTTTTAGTTGTTTTACTTGGAGTCACCTTCAAGATTGCCCAAATATTTCATAAATTGATTTTTATAAATCATTATTAACTTAAATTTAAAAATATTCTAGTCAAGATTCAATTAACTCTCTCTTACAAGTATATTACTTTTCCTTGGAATTTTGATCTAAAAATTATATTACAGATTGAATATTTTACATTTTAAAAAGCCCTATCCTACCTATTTTTTTTTTGGAGAATATTTTCCTCAATATAAAATCATATTATTATCTCTATATATAATTTTGGAGAAGTTAATTCATAAAATTTACAACCATTTATTTGATGTTCATGAATAAGTCTAGCCACGATCCAACTACTCTCTTTTTTATAATTGTGCCTTTATTGATTATATTATTTTTTCATCTTTTCATTTTTTTTTGAGATTTATCATGGTTTATATTGATAAAATGACTTAGATACTTGAGGATCATATACACCCAATAAATATTTATTCACCTTAACTTGTTCTCACCATTGATCAAGTTAGAGGATTTGATTTTAGACTTGTTTTTTATTAGAATAGATAAGATTAGTTTTTTTATTCAATCATTAGATTCATATTTAAAAAATATTAAAATACAATAAAATAAATCATCTTCCTCGCTATTCTTTTATAAATAAAAATTAGTTCTACTTTCTTTAGTTTGTAGTTGCATATTAAATCTTTAAAGAACGTAGTTCTACACTTAATCTAGGGTAAATTAGTTGAAATTTATAATTAAGTAAAACCACACAATTTATTGAATTTTTAGTTTACCTCTAGCACATATTCATTGAATTAATAAATATAAATAGACACACATGCACAAAATCTAGAAAAATGAAACTTGCATGCTAAACCTAGTTTATCTCTTTCATGTATAAGCAAAACTTATAAAAAAATAGAAAAATAAGAATCCCAAAACGAAAAATTTCTAGTAATATAATTATTATAAATTTATACAATCACCAAAAATATCAAAACCTTACAATATAGCTTTCATACTAGATAGGATCATAAGAAAAACAAGAAATTATATAGCATAAAAAAAACCTTAGTTTAAAATTTCAGGTTCATTTACATATTTAAAACATAAATTAAATATCATATTTCACTTATTTTTATTCAAAAATAAAATAAAAATAACATTAAATTTATTGCATGTAGGAAAAACTTTGCATGAAAATAGGAAAAACCAAAATCAACACTTAATTATTCATTTAAAATTTAGTTTTTAGCACTTTTATTCATAAAAATATTGAAAAGAACAAAAATAAAAGTATTATCCTTCAGTTTTACTTTCATATATTTATTTTATCATTGAAAATAATTTAGTTTCATCAAGTGGTATAGTTTTAATTTCCTTATAAAAGATTATTAGAAACACCAAAAAATAAAATCAAAGAAAGCCTTTTCAAGACACATACAAGTCTAAAATCTTTCTCCTAAACATCCAAAATATCAAGTACAATTTTAAAAATCATAATCAAGACAAGATATCTTATTTTAAAATTTAAAACAACACTACCATTTTCATTCGATGATGCTTCAAAAATGACCATAACTCCATAGAGTAGGCATCTTTCATAGAGTTATATCTCTCATTTACACTAGAAACATTGAAAGTGATATCAATGTTGAGATTAAAATTTTATTTTCCACTTTTACTCCCATTCCACACATTATAATTATCTAACTTAACTCTCTTTATGAACAATACCATGTATAAGTGTCACCAATAGTTAGACCCCATCTTATGTTAGGTTGTTAATTTAATGATCTCTAAGTTTAGACCTTCACTCTTATTTTTCTTCCTCATCAAGACTAGCCTCATCATATTTTCATTTTCTTTGTATATTTCATTGACCAGACATAGTCATTATAATAGAATTAACTAATTCTCTCAAGTTATATAGCCTAATTATTCCCAATTCCTCATACAAAATATTGACCATGAACTTTGGTATATTATCTTTATTCACACTAAAGGTTCTAATAATTTTGTCTCCTCTCAATTAACCACTCTCAATGATAAATGTGATGCATGAGAACTTTTTTGGTATCACCATAAGAACCCTTTACCACTTGTCATCCAAAACCAATTGTTTTCACCTTAACTTAATAAACTAAACTTATAGACCTATCATCCTATCATATTTTCATCAGTGGTCCTATCCAGACCTCAAGAAGTTGAGTGCACAAAATTTATCATGTCATTTTATGCATGTACATAAATTGGCGAACCATGTGAATGGCTTATTATTTTTAATTTTCCTCTTTTCATTTATTTCTTGCACCTTATATACTCTCATACATTTATTATATGGGTATTTATAAACCCAATAAATATGTATGAATAGGAATTTGTGAGATGTTTTGACCCAAAAAACTATATGAAGAACCATAAGTTCCAAATGAAGCCTCCTTATTTAGTTGGAACAATAATAACTCCACTTAAAACATGGATAATCATTTTACAATACCTTCATGTTTAAACTCAAAAAATAGGTCTAAGGTAGTGATTAAATAAGTGTGGGATCCCTTTAAAACCACTAGTAATTACCTAGACTCTAAAAATATTACTTTTGCCACTATAGGTAGGGACTACCCCTATGTTATCACTAGATCACATATTATTTTGTAAAGCCTAGACATAGAGAACATAGGGAGATTTTATTAATACATTGAGAGAATCAAAAATATATAGAATGGGTTGAGAAAACTATAATCATCTTCAAATCCATCTAGTTATAGCTAAAACATCTCTATCTCACATGAAATCCTAAAACTCTTCTTGAATCCTATAACACTATCAATTTTTCCATCCCAAATATTCCACAAATTAATTTCTTAACTATAATACCACTTCCTTAAAAAATTAACTCCTCTATACCTTGGTAGGTCATAATATTGATATAGAGAGAAATAAAGCCTCTTTAATTCAAAGGATGGCCTCTAAACATTATAACCAAGCCATTATTCCTCCATTCCCATCCCATTGGTAAATTACCAACCAATGAAATATCCATTTAGCCCACATCTCACTAAATAAACTTTAAATCAATATCTCAAGACTGGGATATCATAAGTTTTACATTTTAATCAAGAACACAATGATTTTTTTGCCCATTTCATCAATATATGGCACCAAATTTTACATTAATCTAACAACACACCATGCAACACCAAATATAACTATTATATCACTTTCTACACATTGTTAACAAGGAAATGAAGGAAAATGTTCAAAATTTACCTTAACATTCTTGTGAATAACTATTTAAAATTTTCTTGAGAATTTACCAAGGATTAATTGATGATGGACACAAAAAATATGGAACAAACATGAGACTAGTCACTCCAAAATAAAATCATGTGGGTTATCAAAATGCAAACCAAATCAGCCCCAATAATCATGACCCAAAGTATTATAGGGAACTTAACATAACCAAAATGAAGGATCATTTTCCTCTTCCTTTCATTGACTAAGTTTTTGACTAATAGAATAAACACTTATTTTTTTACGGGTTTAATGGGTGAAGTTAGATTAGAATAGAAACTAACAACTAGGAGAATACTACCTTTACATGTCATTTAGGTACCTAGGCATATTTTTTACTCCCATTTAGATTATATAATACTCCTCCCACCTTTCAAAAGGTTATCTTGAGAATTTTTTTGACATATCCCATGAATATGTATAGGTTTATATGGATGAATTCATGGTTTATGGGGATACATATGAAGAATCAACTAATAACCTAGATAAATTTCTTTAACATTATCAAGGCAATCGACTATTCTTAAGTCAAGGGAAATGTTATATGTTGATGACATAAGGCATTTTACTAGGATACCATATCTCCCATCAAGGATAGAGGTATATCTAACCAAAATTGAATTAATAAAAAACCTACCAACCCCACATAAACAAAAGGAAATTTGAAGTTTCCTAGGACATATTGGATATTACTATTGATTTATTAAAGACTTTAGTAAAATACCAACACCTCAATCTTTTTATTTTATAAATATTCCAAATTTATATATATTGATGCATGTTAAGGAGCATTCCAAGACCTAAAATATAAAATAGTAAAAAATATAGTCATGTAGGGTTTGGATTTCAAATTACCTTTCCACATTCATTTATATGCTTCTAATACAACACTAGGATTTATCTCAGGACAAAAATAAGGAGTTTTGAGCTATGTTATACAATCTATCAGTAAGAATATTCAAATATCAAAGTTTAATTACACTATGACTAAAAAATAATTCCTTGTGATAGTGTATGTAATTAATAAATTTAGACATTATATTATTGGATATAATATTTTTATTCACATTGAACTTGTTGCAATTAGGTATTTCATGAATAAACTAGAAATTAATGGTAGAATAATTAGATGGTTGTTGATACTAGGTAGGTACATGGAGTTGAGGGACAATTTTATGGATGTTTTCCATAATATAATGCGTTATTAAATAACCCAATCATGTTATTAACATAATTGATTTTGTTATTGAAATTATAGATAAAAAATTAACAATCCATAATGTGATCAAGTTAATACATAATATGATCATGTTAATACATAATGTGATTATGTTAATACATAACATGATTGTGGTATTATAAAAATAATAATGCAATAAAATTACTATTATTTTTCACATTAAAGTTTTTAACATGTATGTGGAGGGAATGTTGGTTAATACATAACATAACCATGTTATTATAAAAGCAATAACATGATCACACTCCTATTCTTTTCACATAAAAGCACGTGGACATGCACATGAAGCCAATCTTGGCTAGAAGATTATATTTACTACTCTAAATGTTACAATTATTTACATAGACTTTAAATTATATTGTTACATTTATTTATTTATAATTTAAATTTATTTTACTAAGTATAGGAAATTAGGGTCACTCTTCATCTGATAGAGTTGGTCTCAAATCTACATACCTTATTATGTGGAAAATATTTTTTCCAAATCTTATCTAGTTATTACTTAGGCACTTTTAGCGTCTAAATGTTGAACCTAGGGATTTTATGTCTTAAATTTTGCAATTGATGTCTATTTTTGGTAAAAATATAGTTATTTTTTAGGTTTTTAAGCCTTTTGAATTGATTTTTGGCATTTTTGGGAGTCTCATGCTTATCAAAATTGATGTTTTCAAACCACTCACTTTTAAATTGATGTAAAGTAGTGTAATTAGGGTATCATAGGTCACATTGATGGCATGCACACATCAAAGGACCACTTTTATTTAATTTCACTTATTCACCATCCCTCCCTCATCCCTAATCACTTATTACTCATGCCTCATCACCCATAATCACTCTCTCATTATTACTCATTATCCCTAATCACTCCCTCATTTAACCTCACTATCCCTAATCATATCTAATCACTCCCTCATCATCCCTAATTACTCATTCATTAACCCTCTCTATCCCTCATCATCTCTAATCTCTCACTCCTCATCCTTCATCATCCATCACCATTCTTTCATTAATACTCACCATCCCTCATCATCTTTAATCACTCCCTAATCATCCATAATAACTACATAATTGGATCTCACCATCCCTCACCATCTGTAATCATTCTCTCATCATCCCTAATCATCACTTTATCATCCCTAATCACTCCTTCCTTATCTCTCATCATCCTTAATCATTCACTTATTGACCCTCACCATTCCTCATCATTTATAATCATTCCCTCATTATCCCTAATAAATACCTTATTGAACCTCACCATCTCTCATCATCCTTAATCAATTATTCATCATATATCATCATTTATAATCACTCCTTCATCCCTCATCACCCCAATCAATCCCTCATTAACCCTCACCATCACTCATCATCCCTAATCACTCCCTCATCCTCCCTAATCACTCCCTCATCAACCCTCAACATCCCTCATCATCCCTATGAACTCTGTCATCATCTCTACTTAAATCCTCCTCATCCCTAATAATATTTAATCACTCCATCTAATACCTTGAAGGTGGTATTTTTTTTGGGTTTAACAATGCTAGGAGATAAAAGTGGAGAGTTAAGTATTATCATGAAATATAAGACATAGTGATCAAAATGATGTGGAATCACATTTGAAACATAAATATTTATCACCTATGAAGAGCTATGGGCCTATTAAAAATGATGTATTTCATAATTAAAAATCTAATATAAAAAGAGAAGCAAGTAAAACCACCATGACACAAAAAATGGGTAGTAAATACATGAGGATCACCAATCTATGTGATTTCTTGAAACCAATCAATTAATTTCCATATGAGGACATTTTATGATCTGAATAATTACATTAAAGGCCTTCTATTTTTATATATATTGATTGATTCATCATACTAGAGAGTGGAAAATAATTTTAAAATGATTAGAATAAGTAGTTCAAGATCATAAAGTGGCATTTAATTAATAACTTCAATATTCAATCCAATGAAGAGTGTCACACTATGAGGATCTATACTTGCACATCTTGAGAAGTGGGTACAAGTTATCTATCATTATAAAAAGGTAAGTATATAATATATTATGAACCCAATGATATGGTTAGTAATAAAAACATCTCTTCTTCCCAAAACAAGAAATTATATGAATTAAAAATATTATTTCATTAAATAATGTAGGTCAATTTTGAGTGCATACACTTCATAATTTATAATAGAATTAAGAAGAATTTAAATTATTCTAAAGTATATTTTCAAAAACTAAAATTGAAATTTATACATCATCCATAACCATACACTAGTGTATGGTCTAGTTAGGCATTGAAAAATGGATCACCTAGTAGTGTAACTTGGTGTAAAAAATAATTTTTTTAAAGTTTCAATACTTTGTGACATATCACCATTAGAGGTGTGTGATGTTTTACGTGTGGTAAACCATATATTTATCATTGACATTTAGTCTATGAATTAAACCTTGAAATGTTGTGATAGATTGTCATGATCTAAAATACCATATATCATAGTTATTTCATAATCTTTCTATCATTAGTCCCAATAAATGTAATAATCTTGTAAGTTATAGTAATAAGTATAATATTGATGGTAATAATTAAATATAATAACATCCTTATGTCACCATATCATAGTGTGGTTTATCCATAAATAATAAGACAAAAATTTTGAACCATAAACTAGATGAATACAAGGACAACTTTTAGTCACCTAAATAAGTTCCTACATATTTTACACTAAACAATATTATTGATTTGATACCTTAACTACCGCTACCTCAAACCTCTTTATGCAACATATCATTTATAGAGAATAAATATATCAAGTGGTAGATCTATGAAATAATGGATAATGGACACATCATGCCCAAATCATTGCCTTGAAGAATCCAAATTATGATTTTGCCAAAGTTGTGAATTAATCAAAAAAATATCAACAAGATTAAAGTGAAGAACTATTATCCTCATCTAGATAATAAGACATTTTTCTACAATATCCAAAGTGTATAAGTACTTTATGAAATTCATCTTATGTTTGGGTATCATCATATTCATGTTAGACCTTTAGACATTTGGAATATAGTCTTAAAAACAAAATAAGGATTGATTTACTAGTTGGTTATGCCTTTTAGGTTAATTCATGTAGCAAATTCATTAATTGGGATATTGAATGACATCTTTAGGCCCTTTACCTATGTCATTTTTTTAATCTATCTCGATGACATCTTAATCTTTAGAAAACATGGGATGAACATCTGCACTATGCTAAACTAGTGTTTCACATTTTATAGAAACATATTATTATGATAACATGAATAAATGATCATTTTTCATGCAAGATAAAATATTATAGGTACATACATACATAAGGAGCGTATATGTGAACTTGACAAAGATTAAAGTCATACAAGAATTGTAAATGCTAAATAACTTTTCATGTGATTCAAATTGTCTCATAATTATAAAATTATACAAGATATTTGTGTTTAATTTTTATCCTTTAAAACAAGCCACCAAAGGTGAAACCAAATAAATTTTCATCTAATCATCTACACAACAAAGATAATTTGATGAACTAAAATTTATACTATATTTTATGTCAGTACTTATGTTACTTGACTATAAATTTAGAAGATCATCTAATTCATTTAGTAATAAAATTGACCATGAAAAATGGGTATTGACAGCACAAGTCCTAGAAAATAGTTAATTTCTATTATAATGGATTATGAAACATATTATTGTGATCAAAGCTAACTTTAGAGTATATAATTATGCTAGATGATGAGGGATAAATTAGGGAAGATAAGGGATGGTAAGGGTCAATGATGGAGTAATGAGGGATGGTGAGGGATGGTAAGGGGCAATGAGGAAGTGATTATCAATGATAAGGGATGAGGAAAGAGTGATTAGGGATTATGAGAGATAAGGAAGGAGTGATTGGGGATGGTGAGGGATAGTGATATTCAATGAAAGAGTGATTAGGGATGATAATCCCAAGTGATTAGAGATGATGATGGATAATTAAGGTTAATGAGGGAGTGATTAGTGATGAGAAGGGATGAGGAAATAGTGATTAGGGATGATGAAGGATGAGGAGGAAGTGATTATATATGATGAGGGATAGTGAAGGTCAATTAAGGAGTGATTATGGATGATAAAGGAGTGATTAGAGATGATTAGGGATAGTTAGGGTCAATGAGGGAATGATTAAGGATAATGAGGAATGATGAAAGAGTGATTAGGGGTAATGAGAGATGAGTAGGAAGTTATCAAGGATGAGGGAGGGATGATAAACATGTGAAATTAAAATAAATTGGTCATTTGATGTGTGAAGGTCATCAATGTGATATGTACTACCCCAATCACACCACTTTTGATCAAGTTCAAAGTGATTAGTTCTCAAAATTTAATTTTGACAAAATTAGGACTCCATCATGCTAGGAAGTGATCTGGAAGGCACAAAAACCTAAAAATTGACTTTGTTTACCAAACATGGATATCAATTACAAAATTTATGTATTTAAATCCCTAGGTTTAATACTTAGATACTTAAAATGCCTAATTAATGACTTGATTGGATTTTGAAAAACTATTTTCCACATAATAAGGTGTGTATCTATGATACCAACTCTATCATATGTAGAGTGACCTAAATTTATTATATTTACTAAAATAAATTTAAAGTATAAGGACATAAATATTTATGTATACTTAAATTTTAGAGTAGTAAATATAATATTTTATATTTGCATGTCCACATGATTTTATGTGTAAAATAATGAGAACATGATCATGTTATTAATTTTATAATAATGAGATCACATTATTTATTAACCAATATTTTCTCCATGTACATGTTCACTACACTAATGTCCAAAACAATAGTACTATGATCACAATATTGATTTTATAATAACATGATTATGTTATCTATTAACATTATTATTTTATACACTAATTTTATCATACTATAAAATTTTAAATTCAAAAACCATGCCTTTTAGCTCGAGAATGGCTTGGATTCCCTAACCAAACACTTGGACCTATAAATCTACAGCCAAGTCTGAGAGTTAAGATAAAAATTAAAAAAAGAACTTCAATCACCTAATACACTATGAATTCAATGGAAAAATTCAAAACATTAATACCATTTTGATGATCATGCTCTCCTATTTCTAAAAATATGATTTTTATATTTTTTTTGAGTAATTTAAAGTTTCAAACTATGTTGATTTCTAACTATACCTTTTTTAGGACACTACATGCCACAAATATACATGCCTATACATTTTCATGTCATTTTTTTCAATCCAAGTGCAATACAAGTTATATGGTCATAAACTAGGCCTAATTCTACACATATTAAAAAAACTAATTTTCATTCTTTTAGGTAGTGAGGCATGCCGTATGGATGGCTATCTATATTTTTATCAAATTTTTGTATCTATTTACTTGAAAATTTCACAAAAATGTATTCATTGCAAAAATATAAAACCATATAGGTCACAAACTATAGTATCTTATCTAAATTTTCCCCAAAAGGTTTCAAATAATTTTAAATGCTACTCAAAAAATGGTGCACCACATGACCATCTATCTACTCTATTTTCTTTATAAAAATAAGATTTCTTCTTTAAATTTTATATATTTGACCTAGTTATACTTAACCATTTCTAAAAACAATTAATTTTTTGAAACTAGACTCTAAATTATACATTTAATGTTCTTACACCATCTTCAAATTTGGAGCGTAGATATCTCAAATTATCTATAGAAGTTTAGATTTCTGAAATTTCAAGAAAATCATGTCCATGGGTAGGCCAATTTTTATCCCCCAACTTTTTGCACTTAACCTACTACAATAATTTTAAATTACTATTTTATATATATATATATATATATATATATATATATAACATTCAAAGATAGTTTAGTCACATAGTTTATATCAATACTAACATCATAATAACATATTCCATTGTTAAATGACTCATTTCCTAATGAACATATTTTTTCTTTGTTTATTAACACTCTTTAATTTGCAAATATCACTAGATATCTATTTTTAAGGCAAATCATACAACATTTATCTCCAAGGTAAAAATACCACTTGGTGGAGATAGGCCTTCCATACTCAAATATATCTAGGTACCTATTTTACACTAGGCCTAACTTGGTCATGTGATGGTGTGTAAGGGAGGATGAAGTAGTTGACATTATTCAAGAATATCATGATGAACCATACAATGGATGTTTTTTAGTCAATAGGGTTGCCTCCAATAAGCTTACTATAACTAATACTGACTCACATTACATAGGGATGTTGTAACATATACATCCTAATGTGATAAGTGTTAATTTATGGGGAAACACACACATTTTGATGAAAAGTCTCTCCATTCCTAATTATCCTTGAAACCTTTTTAAAAATGAAAAATTATTATTTTTGGTCTGATAGACCTAACATATAACAACAAGGTATTAGTATATTCTAATTTACTCATGAAAAGGGTAAAATTAAGATCCTTAATAGAGGGATAAGAAAATAATATAATTCCTATATGAAAAGATACTCACAATGCATAAAGTTCTAAGGAAAATAGTTATAGATCAAAGACCACAATTCACATCTGATTTTATTATAGACCTTAATCAAGAATATGAAATCAATCATACTAATTTCACTCCATAACATCCACATTCTAATGTCTAAGTAGAGGTTACAAATAGGGAGTTAGAAAACAATCTTACAAAAATAGTATATTTGCACCATTATGAATAAGAGGTACACCTTTTAGGGCATGTGTGGGAATATAGAACTCCATGGAAAAAAATAATAGGGTTCAAACCATATGATATGGTATATGTTAATAATTTTTTTCTCCCCATAGAGCTTAATCATAAAACTCTAAGGACTACCTTAGAACCTGGCATAGACTTTTCAGAAGCATAAACAAAGAGGATTATACAACTTAACTCCTTTGATGAGGTTCAAAGGGAAACATTGCAACACATATAATGGTTAAAAAATATCAAATCAAGTGGCATGATTAGTTCATCAAGGCATGATAATTTAATATGAAGTTTTTTCCCTTATATATGAATTTATGTACAAGGACAAAAAATGGAATCTACAAACTAGATATCTTGGTATTTATGACATGGCTAAAGTGTTCATGAATGAAGTTTTAAGCTAAAAACAATTGAAAAAATAATAATGTATATATTAGTCAATGGTCACTAACTTAATCTATATAATAAAATAATCTCATAACATTAATTAATAAGGAAAATCATTGAGGAAGAGAGACCTCGCATGGATATAGAGCTATCCAAAACATTGGATGAGCATCTTACCTCAGAATTAGACCCAAAGGGTATTGTTAAATTACTAGTTGATAATTACAGCTCATCCTCTAATCTGTATAATAAGGGATTAACACCATTTACAAGACTTAACCATAAATCTACCTTATTGGCTAGCCAAGGGTTAAATAACACTTTTGATTGAAAAACTATTTTTTGTTCAAGAAATTATATTTTTAAATATATATATATATATATATATATATATATATAGGGATAAATGATTAGAATGAACCTATATTGGTTTGTGCACCATATCAAGATGTTGCGAGCAATCCTCTTTGGCTAGGTAGGACTACCTACAAGTAAGAAGGCACTACCATAAAATGTTTATTAGTAGATAAATGAGTGGGCTACCAAGCTATGTGCTTGTTATAGGAAGTGTGAAACTTCCTTAGAGATGATAGTCCACTTTTGAGAGATAAAATAGTAATAAATAATAAAAAGAGAGGTAAAGAGAGAGTGAAAGATAAATAATGTTATCATTATTCACAACTTGAGTGTAGCAGAGAGTAATAAAGTGCTGGTAGTATATTCTCTTATATTTTAGAAGTTGTTTGGTTAGGTTTTGGAAAGGTTATGGAATCCATAGTCACTAATTTTAGTGGGGAAATGACTGATATTGATTATGCTACCAAGGTAAGTGGGTGGAGGTGACCGATGTCGGTTAGGCTACCAAGGTCGGTAGGGGAAATAATTGCCTAGGAGCTTGCAAAAGGCTTTTCTAGGTTTGGGAAATTATTTTGATCAGGTCTAGGAGGTTGGGGAGAGTTATGAGAGATATTATGATTTGGGTTGATTTGGTTAGAGGTTTAGTATGTTAGGTTAAGGGGAAATAAGTAGGGAAGCTTTATAACTCCCTCACAGGGGTTCAGTCAAGAATGTGTAAAGTAATGAATAATAGATATAAAGTGATAGAAAAGTAAATCCTTAAAATACATACAAAATAAGTGATGTACTTATTTATAGGGGTGATTGAATGATAAGTGCCAGATTGATAGCTCCTATCAGGTAGTCTAAATCAATGGCCTAAATAGAGAGAACAAGCAGGTGCTGCTAGTCCTGAAGATCCTGGTTCCTGATCATGATTGACTTATGAAAGATAATAGTAAGCTAGGATGTCCAAAGTTGAATTCCAAGAGCTTAAATGCAATTAAGAACTATTTTTTTTATTTTTTTAACCTGAACATCAAGTTAGAGTTTGGCTTATATCACTGATGTCGGTGATCTTGATGATGTCAACCATGGGTTGACTAATGTCAACGGCCTTATAATAGGTAAAACTACTATTCTTGGCTAGTTTTTTGTTGTTCCTTGTGCCAAATATGGCACCATTATAAAATTTTAAAAATAGGACACTAAGAAGGATGTAGTTGATTAATAATTTATTCTTTAGGTGAGAATAAGTCTTAGGTAGTTAGGATAAGGGGACTAAGTCTTGAGGTGACTCATCAGGTGAGATTCAATCTTGGGATGAGGTGGATAGGTAAGGTAGAATAAAGGGGTTTTAATTAAATTAATTAAGTATTTTAATTTAATTAAATGTGTGAGGGGTAAAATTATGGGTTAGGGAGGCTAATTATTATTATTAAAATGGGGCTCAATGGGGGTTTTGACATAGGTAGTTATGCACATGTGTGTGATGTAATTTTTGTGTCTACATTTGCCCCTATTTGTCTTTTAATTTATACTAACAACTTTTAAAGACAAAAATAGGAGTTATATGCTCCAAGTATTGGATGAGGTATCCCCCCTCAAAATGAGAAAAGATGGATGATAAACTGGAATCAGGTATTGATTTGATAATAAGTGAATTGGGTAAGTAGAGGAGAATATGGTATTATTTGTGGTGTGTATACTATTGTGATTTATAGTTGACAAAGTCAATAATAGGTAAGGTTTAGGAGGATTTTAAATATAAATACCTAAAGCATAAATTGTGAGTGATAGCTGAGAAGGTCAAAATAATCAAAGTTATAGCTTCAATGGTCTATGTGTGTTAGGTATCTAAAGTAGGAAGTGCCCCTAGGAAAAAAAAAAGGGTTTCAAGTGATAGGATGAGATTTCTTGCCATCTAAAATGCCTAATATACATGCATGTGTGAAATAGCCAACTATAGTAGAATAGCATAAGTGTTCAAGACAAGCAATGCAAGGTTGGTGTAAAAGGGTTAATGAACAAGGAGAATTCATGAAATTTAAGCAAAGTCATTATGGGTAGAGACTTAAGTGATCTCCAAGGGTAGTTGTCATGGTTGGGGATATATATGTGATCTCCAAGTTGGTGGTCATGGTTAGGGATATTTACTTGATCTCTAAATTGCCCCAAAGGATGGGTAAAGTCTAAAAAGTTGGGGTTATTTATTTGGGAAAACATTAATTTAATGGTGTCAATGTCAGTGACATTAACAATATCAGTAATAAATAGTGTTGATGTTGGCATATTAGGGTAACATTACCAATGTTGGTAGGCAAAAGTGTTTACATTGATGGATTAGGTCAAGCATGCCAACATTAGTGGCTAACCAAACCTAACCAATGGTGGTTTGGTAACTGACCAAACTCATTTACAACTTGTGATTGGAGAAAAATAGAGATATGAGAGTCACTGAGATGGCAGAGTAAGGAAGGGACCTAATGAGAGGTGTGCCACCACAAGAGTTAGTTATGCTAGCTTAGAGGAGATGGAGAGATGATTTAAGAGTCTTTGTGAGTTGTTTTGTAACTTGATTTTGTTATTTTGAGTTTTTAGGCTTTTTTAGAGGTGGGGGGATAAAAAATGTTAGTAGAGGGGTAGGAAATGGGGTAGGGTATGTTTAGGATAAGTTGGGGGGAATTTGGGATATATTTTTATGTTAAAATTTTAGTTTTAGGGATGGGTCATTTGGCCTTGGGGCAAAACTAGTCCTCGACATTGATGGGGTCCACTGACATCAGCCAACATGGTACTGAGATCAATAGGTATCTACTAATGTTGGTTGACATGTATGCCTATAAATCACTAATGTCATCATTAAAACTAATGTCGATGACTATGAATAACCAAAAAATTATGAGAAAAGGTTATTTTAGATCCATAATGGTAGTAATCAACTAGCCTAATGGCTAAACTAGCCTCAAAAGACCTCATGTCAACTGAGTGCTACCTATATAACCTAATTTAGTGCCTCAAGCTAATGTAGTTCTCCTAAATTCTAGTGAAAAATATCTAAATTATGGTTTAAAAAGATAGATTGAGATAGGTTAGATGACCTAGGGCTTAAAATTTAGGGCATAGAATTAAGGGGTAGGGATAGAAGTCATGCAGCTTAGTGTTATGATAGGCAATGGGCCTAGGGTTGAGAGAGAGAGGCAAAGAATCCTAAAGTAGAGAGGGGAGAGTAGGGTAGATAGTTAGGTGGGTATATGGTTGATGTATCCTTAGAAGAACTCATGTTAATTGAGTGCTACATACATATATTGGTGGAGGGCCTCAGACCAATGTAGTTTTCCCAAAGAGAAGGGAAAAAAGGTGATAGATTATATTAGAAAGTATGTGACTTGAGTTGTATGTGTATGGATGAAAGTGAGGATGGAGTTGACATTATAATATCATCTACTAAGGATTTTGACATGTATGAGGAGGGATGTCACTCTAGACAAGTGGGAGCACATGGTAGCTATGGGGTTAATAGGAGTGTGATGATATTGTTGAGTCACCTAAGATGTGAGCCTTATGATAGCATTGATTAAGAGATGGGATCACACTACCAACACCTTCCATCTATCGACCAAAGAGTTGATAGTGACCTAGAAGGATGTCTATAGGATTTTATGGATACCACTATAGGGTGATGACTTCTTTACATGCTGAAGAGAGGAGCATGATATCCATATGGTGGCATTGTATAGTGAGCATGTTAGTGAGGTGATTTATCATTCAATGAGGTTTACCTACAAACCACTATATATGGCTGATGAGGAGAAGCATTGATTGAGCATCTTGATGATGATAGGGATCACATTGTATGCATTAATAGATGTAAATGATGGTATATTTTTTATTACATTGATAGGTGTGATTGCATATATGGTTGAGAAGTGGACTATTTTTGCATGGGGTCCAACATTTTTAGCATAGTTATATAGAGAGATGTGGGGTTTGAGACTGTGATGGTGATATATTTTATGTGTTGACCATATACTACACTATTGGGCATACAAGCAGATCATGGTGACATGACCATTGGTGTTACCTACCATAATTCTAGCTGACATTAGGGTTGGTTTTAGATTGTGGAGAGAGGGCATGGCATAGACTTAAGTGGATTGCATAGTTCATGGCATTACCTATTATAGGTGCATAATTGAGGGTTTGATCCATGTGGATATTTTATGGAGACCCTACTTGACATACCCCATATTTAAAGGATAGGCATAGTAGCTGGTTGGATTATAGAGCTCACTGTGGGTTAGGGGGAGATGAGCTGGTGAGTTGGAGATGGTACCCATGGTATGGTTCAGGAGGTAGTTTGGTTTACTATTGGATATACCACTTGCCTTCCTTTGATATAAGAGGGATGGCATAGAGGCACCCCTACCATTACCCTAGGAGATAAATGGGCTAGATTTTAAGGAATTTCTATTAAGGCCAAGTGTTGGAGATCTAAGGTGCACAATGGCATATATAGCTTGGTAGGCAAGTTTATTTCCTATGGTGGAGATTAGGAGGCCACCACAAAATTTATAGGGGTTGGTGTGAGAGAGGGATGTAATCATATAGGCATGAGATGTAGTATTGTAGGCCAAAAATATAGCATAGGCATAGGTATTAGCCTTGCGAGGGTAGGTGGTGATATTATAGGGCTAAGTTAGGGAACTACATTGTTGGGGAATCAAGAACAACACACCTAGTTTGATCCCACTTGTTAGGATCTTGCTCCTTAGAAAGAACACAATATTATTACCAAATACAAGCAATTAAACATGTGGAATTAACTAGAAGCAATAAGTAACTAGAATTCACAAATGACATAGAATATGAGAGATAATACACTATCTTGTATTCAATACTCATATAGAAAAAAAATAAAATAAAGAATATGCCACTTCTTCTTCCACCTCTCAGAAGCTTCAAGTGTTTAGTAATTTTCTTCAAGAGTTCACTCTCCTACCAAAAATGGTCCCAACACACAATTCAAACACAGAATTGGTGTTCACCTCCAACTAGTTAGTAATAACCTTGCCAGTACACAAGTACTCAAAGTACTTCAAGTAGATCTCCCATAAGCTTGCAACAACCTAAAACTCAAATGATCATACTTACACATGTAGATCTTCAAATGTGGCCTTGCACACCTGCTGACCAAGATCTTACAATTGGAAGAAATCCTTTTCTTGCCTTTAATTACAATACATGCCAATGGGACTATAAATAGATCCCAGACTTAAACAGTAACTTAGACTCTTAATTTAGACACGTAACTCAAGACTTGAAATAGCCTTTACATGCAAACACTCAGTTCAATGAACTAACTGTCCATGTAACGAACAGTTTTGGAACCACCACAATTGACCGACGTCGGTCCCTGTCTACCTGGTGCTGACCAATGTCGGCCAACTCCCTACTGATGCCAGTTGCCTTCTACATTCATCATGACCGATGTCGGTTATACTACCGATGCCAGTGTCTCTAGAACTTCAAAAACCTCCTCCATGTCTGCATAGTTGAAGCTTTTAGCTCCACAACCTAACAATTTCCCACTTGGATATAAATAGCTACAACTGTACATGTACCTATACATCATCTAGTTTGTTTCCTTGGCTTTGTATCCATCTTCAAGATCACTCTTGAAGACCAACCACCACACACCCTGTGGTGCAACTCCTATCATCCAAATCACCTACCACATCCGCATCTACAAACCCATGTAGAAAAGAACTTGACCCTGCATAGCATGTCGACCTGCTGCTGGTCCCTCTAAGAATCCACTGAACTACCCTCCAGTGTTTCTTTCTCAGATTGGCTCCAAACTTGTGACAAATCCCACTACTTGGGAAAACTCAGGTCTACTACATACCATGCACTTAACCTCATTATGTGAATCAAGACACTGTTCTGTGAACTGTCCAACCATCAGCATGCTAACCGGTCTCACACAATCATCCTAAAACAAAGTCAACCTGTGACCTTCCATGTCCCTAGAACACACTCATGCCAAAGAATCTTGTTGCTCCTGGATTCCTCATGACACACCTCTAAACTAGCTTTACCTTTAGTTTAACAACTCCCTGTATATGTAACCCTGCAACAAGCACATCATACAGTAACAAGATAATGTAGCTAATATTATCCAACCTAGTAAAGAGAAACACAATGATCAAACCTCCATTGTCTTGCAGCTTACTCAAGACCATATACCCTAGCCTTCTATCTCACATGTCCATTTACGCTCTTCTTTATCCTAAACATCCATTTGTCTCTCAGTGCTTCCTTCTAGTTGGTAACTCCACCAAAAAAATCTTGTTTGGTTCTTCTCCAAGGAATCACATCCTTCATCCATGCCAAGCTCCCACTGTTTCCTAGATCTACCTACTCTACTTATTTAATAACTTCTTGGTTCTTTACCATTAGTGAAAAACAAGTAGTGTATAGAAGGGAAATGATGAATTTGAGGCTTACTTACCCTTAAAGTCCTCCATATGGGTGCTTGAGACTCCTTGATAGCTTGTTGTCTGCCCAAAATCTGTCTCAGTGATCGATGTCAGTCACATCTCAGTCTGCACCTGATCGACGTCAGTTATATGTGACTACCTCATCATCGACATCGATTTCCCCTAATTGATGCCAGTTTTTATTTATTCTTGAGTCATCGATTCAGGCTACACATAGCTGACATTGGTCCATGTTTAGATGCTGACATCAGTTTTCTAACCAATATCGGTCTCTGTGTTTTTCTTGTGAGAAATGACTTTTACCCGTGAACTCTTTTTGGATCAAACCCTTGTCCAAATCACCCTTATTCTACTTAGAATTATTTAGCCCCTTCTACTGATCTCTATCTGTCACCTTCTCCTTGAAAACCAAGGCTTTCCTATTCTTGTCATGAACATAGGATTCCTCAAGAAACGTTACCTTCTTCTGCATAAAGAAATCTCGATTCATGCTTTTAAAATCCAAAAACATACCCTTTGACTCAAGAACATGCATCTCCTTATTCATGTGACCAAGCCTATTAAGCCACATCTTCAAATCTACAGCTGAAGTAGATAACCCAGAAAGAGAATTAGTAATACAAGTAGATAGATAAAGCGTACCTCCTTTCTTACCTCTTGCTACAATAAGTGCACCCTTGGTAACCTTCCAAGAGTCCACTGTGAGAGTTACTATGTAACCCTTATCACCCAACTTTATTATAGAAATCAAATTCTACTCCAAAACTGGGACATGCATGACCTCCTTCAACACCCATGTGTTACTTGTCTACAATTTCAGCTTCACTTTTCCTTTGCTAACCATCTAACAAGGCTTACCATCCCCTAAATAAATTTCTCCAAAGTCTCCCTGGACATACTCATGAAAAAATTCCCTATTTGGGGATGCATGAAAAGAGGCACCAAAATCTAAAACCCAGGATTCTAATTTATCTAAGGAACATACCAGAGCATCCTGTGCAACATCTACTTCTTCATGTCCTTCATGCTAATCTTCATTCAACCAATAATCTCTCTTTAAGTGCCCTTACTTTCCACATTTCCAGTAGGTTATTCTGCCATACCTGGACTTAGATCTCCTGCCTATCTTTGACCTTGATCTCCCATGCTCGATCTTCTCTCTTTGCCTTCCCCTACTTTCCATACTCAAAGCATTTCCTGATGATTCACATGTGCTTTTCCTGTGAATTTCTTCATTCAAGACTACACTCACAACATCATCCACTTTTAAGATTTTTGAAGCAGACGCAGTATTGCTAACTGCCATTACCAAACTCTCCCAACTTTTAGGTAATGAGCATAAGATTAAGAGAGCCTTAATTTCATCATCAAATACAATATTGACTAAATTTAACTAGTTTACCAAACCATGGAAATCACTAAGATGACTATGTACAGATCCACCTTCCAACATTTGCAAATTAAATAATTGCTTCATAAGAAATACCTTATTCAAAGCTAAGGGTTTTTCATATAAATTTGCCAAAGATTCCATCAACTCTACCATTGTCTTAGCGTGTGATAAGTTGGAAGTCACAGACGATGCAAGACTCAACCTTATAGATCCCAGAGTGTTCTGATCAAGAACCTCCCATTCTTCATCCTTCATTTCTCAGGACTTGCAATCAACCCCACCCAATGATAAGTACAAATCTATCTGATATAGATAATCTTCAATCTACATCCTCCATAATTGATAGTTCTTGCCATTAAAGTTCTCCATTCGTAGCTTACTTTCTTCTACCATTGCTCTACTCCCACTCAAAAAGAAACCCCTGTGAGTAACTTGTAATCAACACACACTAACCAGATCTAATACAACCTGTTAGTATCCCAACCAAATGCTCTGATACCAATTGTTGGGGAATCAAGAAAAACACACCTGTTCTGATCCCACTTGTTAAGATCTTTCTCCTCAAAAAGAGCACAATATGATTACCAAATACAAGCAATTAAACATGCAGAATTAACCAGAAGTAATAAGTAACTAGAATTCACAAATGACACATAATATGAGAGACAATACACTATCTTGTATTCAATACTCATATAGAAAGAAAATACAATAAAGAAGATACCACTTTTTCCTCCACCTCTCAGAAGCTTCCCACACCTCAAGTGTTCAGTAATTTTCTTCAAGAGTTCACTCTCCTACCAAAAATGGTCCCAACACACAATTCAAACATAGAATTGGTGTTCACCTCCAACTAGTCAGTAATAACCCTAACAGTACACAAGTACTCAAAGTAATTCAAGTAGATCTCCCATAAGCTTGCAACAACCTACAACTCAAATGGTCATAATTACACCTATAGATCTTTAAACATGGCCTTGCATACCTGCTGACCAAGATCCTACAACTGGAAGAAATCCTTTTCTTGCCTTCAATTACAATACATGCCAATGAGTCTATAAATAGATCCCAGACTTAAACAATAACTTAGACTCTTAATTTAGACACGTAACTCAAGACTCAAAATAGCCTTTACATGCAAACACTCAGTTCAAAAAACTAACTATCCATGTAATGAACAGTTTTAGAACTACCATAGGCGACTGACGTCGGTCCCTATCTTCCTGGTGCTGATTGACATCAGCTAACTCCCTATTGATGTTGGTTGCCTTCTGCATTCATCATGACCAACGTCAGTTATACTCCTGATGCCAGTGTCTCTGGAACTTTAGCAACCTCCTCCATGTCTGCATAGTTGAAGCTTTTAGCTCCACAACCTAACATACATGGCTAGGTTGTAGCATTACAGGGCCAGGTCAGAGTGTTACAAGGTTAGGTGATTATACTGATAGTGGAGAGGGATAGCTTGAGATCAGTAGGTCGAGCTACTCCTCCTCCACCACCATAGGGACCATTATAGGCTAGGCCATTAGTAGGTGCTATGGGACTATAATAGACTCTATCTTTGGTGAGATATACTATAACCCTTAATGATATTTCTTGTTATGAGAGGGCCATTAGGGAGTTTTTATAGAGTTAGAGGTAATCTAAGTTTAGAGATCAAGAGAGAGCAGTGACACATGACATGGCTTCTAGTTCATGTAGATGTAGATGAGCAGAGAGTGGTGATGACACTGCTTCTCCATGACTACACAAAGAGCCTCAAAGACTTTGAGTGCCAGAGTTTGTGTTTTTGTTACATATGTTATATATATCGGCCTGTGAGTAAAATATGATAGATGTATTATTTTGAAAGAGAGATGATATTGTGATGGTGTACATTTGTTGTGATTGTATATATATGAGATGTTTCTTTATTGTGATTTTGAGATGTATTTACTGTAATTGTGATGATGATATTAAGATAGATGATGATTATATATATATATATATATTAAATAGATGAAGATTTTATGTTATGATAATTTGATGTTA
This sequence comes from Torreya grandis, assembly GCA_037957365.1. NCBI lineage: Eukaryota > Viridiplantae > Streptophyta > Pinopsida > Cupressales > Taxaceae > Torreya > Torreya grandis. The sequence continues at coordinate 165,859 of JARHVA010005708.1, forward strand.
ATGTAGATCTTGTTAGCTGAGGTGTACTTAGTATTTTCCATATGTGTGATGATATATGCATAGTTCATTGGTTAGCTTCGTCATAGAATTTTTCCATATTTGTGATGGTGTATACTTAAAATGAATGGGTTGGTTATGTTATTTTATTTCATCATTTTCCATATTTGTGATGGTGTATGTGTAAAGTAAATGGAATAAGATTTGATAGTGTTGGTATGACATTGTTTTTCATCTCAATAGAGAGATTGACATGTGGTTTGGATGGGAAAATAAAGAGGTAGAATACTCATGCAATATAAAATACCATAATTAGAACATAAATAGGCTTAGGAAAATGAGCCTCTTTTATGCCATATATCTTTGAACCATTGTGTTTGTTAGAGAAGCATCATGTTTAACTTATGTTAAGTGAGCCTCACATCCCCTCGAAATATTATGAGGAAAAAAATATGAAACGAGGGAAAATGTTTGGATAGCATAACTTATGAAATGGGGATGATATGCCCCTATTATGGGTGACCTGAGAGATACTATAAGCATGTCCATGTCTTAAAGTTTTTTTTTTTGTGTAAGCTGATCAATGTAGAAAGCCTATAATGAGATTTTGAATGGGTTAAGGTCATATAAAGTTGATCAATATGAGAATTTTTTTAATTCATATTTACCTTTGAGAATAAATCTTGGCTTAGCCATCCTTCAAGGGAGTGGTCTAAGCATTTATTTTTAAGTTTAAATAGATGTCCTTCAAGGGAGTAGTCTACATTGAGAAGCATGACCTAAGAGTGTATAACTTGTCATCTATCCCATTTGTGTTTTTTTTTTGTATCTTTTAGAATTTAGTCATGGAGAAGACTATAGATACTTAGTGGTTATCCATTTTGATGGCAAAACCATACCAATATGTATGCTAACTAAGTGTATAGGAGTAAGGGTGAAGAGGAAGGATAATGAATGTAATATGGATGCTCAAGGGAAAAACTCAAGTTAAACATGAGGTGAAGTGATACTTGGTTAACAAAATAATGGTTAGAGGTGTAAGGAATATAAAGGATTGGTTTTTCACCTCCCTTCAAGAAAAGACAAGTGATAAGTTCTTGAGCCATACTTGTGATTTATGATATAGGGTCCAAGCCAATTAGGAGCAAACTTACCCTATATTCTTTTCTCCATGTTCATCACATGTTTATTTTCTCTTAAGATGAGATCTCTAATATTTAAATCTCATTATTTGAGGTTTTTATTATAAGTGTATTTGATATTCTCTTGATAGATTTAGAGGTGGTTGAGGGCTATGAGAGATAGCTCATCAATCAATTCAAGTTGAGCCAAATGTTCTTGGTGAAAGTCATCATTAGTAAGTATGTATTGTAGACAAATGTGAAGATAAGGAATCTAAACCTTAAGAGGAAAAACAACCTCTATCTCATATACCAAGGAAAAATGTGTAGCACCAGTAGGGGTTTGCATGCTAGTGTGGTAAGCCCATAAAGTAAAAATAATGTGTGTGTGCCAATCCTTACCCATATCATTAACTACCTTCATGAGAGTTTTGGTCAATGTTTTGTTAGAAAATTATGCCTATCCATTTTCTTGTGGATAGTAAGGTGATGAGAAGCTTAATCTGATTCCAAATGTATCAGAAATTTTTTAAACAGTCTTATTTTTGAAAGATTTGCCATTATCTATTATAATTTTATGGGGAACACCAAAATTATAGATGATATTATGGTTGATGAAGTCAACAATTTTTTTATCTTTAGTGGATATGAGATGTATGGCCTTAACCCACTTGGTTAAGTATTCAGTGGTAGTAAAGATAGAATGATGATAGAGGGATGAGAGAGGATTAATCTCCTTGATTAGATCTAAGCCCCATTGGGAGAAGGGAAAAAATTATTTGGTGACTTGTAATGCATGATTAGAACATGAAGGAGGTTAGAATGTTATTAAAACTTGACACAACATTGAATGTAATCAACATAGTCTTGATGGAGTGTGGGCTAGTAATAGTCAAGTTGAAGGATACACTTGGTAACTATGTGACCATAGAAATGTCCACCACAAATCCCATCATGGACTTACTTAATAGTGAATGGAGTCTCAGTACTAGTGAGGCATCTAAGAAGAATACCATAAAAACCTTTATTTTGGAGAAGTTCCCCTAGCATAGTGTAATGAGTGACATGTTTTATGAAGGCACGTCTCCCATTATCAGAGAGATCAAAAGGGGTAATAGAGAAGGAAAGGTAATCCATGAGTTATTTGTATCATAAGTCATCTGGGTTAGATGTGAAATTTACAATGAAGAGGATGTTGGTTGATACATAGGAAGGTAATTTTAAGTGATGTGAATAGTGACATAGATTTTTGAGGAAGAGGATGAAGAGGGTATGTGTGAAGCAAGTGAAGCCATTGTGTCAGCAAACTTGTTTGTAGATCAAGGAATAGTTTGTAAGAGATAAGAGTCAAATAATCATAAGATCATATCTACATGATGTTTATACCATTTCAAAATTTCATTTTTACATAGGTAGGAAATATTAACCTGGTTAACTAATAGTTGTGAATCACTGAAAATGGTTATGGATTTGATCCTAAGAAGAGAGTTGTTTGAAGTCCTAAGATCAAAGCCTCATATTTGGCCATATTGTTAGTTCATTAAAAATATAGTTTAAATTAAAAATACATAGGCACCCCCATCATATTGACATTTAGACCCATCGAAGAACATCATCATTTGATTGGAGAGCGTTATGATGGATCCATCAGGGATTTTGAAGTTTGAAGGTTGGCCATCAGGTAAAGGGGTAGAAGATAACTGGTCAGTGATTGTTTGCCCCTTAATAGAATTTTATTGAATGAATTGAAATTCAAATTAAACAAGAAGCATGAGCCACTGAGCTACATGTTGGTTATGATATGGCTTGGAATGCATGTATTTGAGAAGATCAATATGGGTGACTACATAGGTTTTGTGATTTACGAGATAATGGTGAAACTTGGAGGTAGAAAAGACCAATTCAAGGTAAAGTTTTTTAGTATGGGTATATAAAGTCTCATAATCAATAAGTGTGTAACTTATGTAATAAACCACCTATTCTCGATGTTGGTCATCTTGATGTGCAATCATAACACCTAGAGAATGGTCTGTTGTAAATATGTATAGGTAGAAAGGCTAATTTTCCTTAGGTGGAATAAAAACTAGTGGGGAAAGAAGATATTGTTTGATTGTGTCAAAAGTTTCCTAGAAATATATATTCTAATGGAAGGAAACAGCTTTTTTGAGGAGATGGTGATAGGGTTTGTAATGATATAATAGCTAGGAGATGAAGCAACAATTTGATTAAATTTTGCCCTACACATTGTGGAGTTATTTTATATTAGTAGGTGGAAGCATCTATAGGATTTCTCTAACCTTATAAGGGTTGACCTCAATACCATGAAGAGAAAGGATAAAACCTAAGAGCTTACTAGAAAGAACACCAAAGACACATTTATTTTGGTTTAGTCAAATGTTACATTAGAAGAGATGAGTGAAAATTGTTTTGAGAATCATCAAGTGGTCTTGGTGAAGTTTAGAATTGTTGAGTAAGCCATCCACATAATCTTCCATAATATTGTGTAAGAGATCATGGAAAATGTAGGTCATAACACATTGATAAGTGGCACCAACATTATTCAAACCAAAAGGCATGAGTTGAAAACAAAAATTCCCCCATGGGGTAATGAAGGTTGTCTTATGTTGATCCTTGGGAGTGACTAGGATTTGATTATATCTAGAGAACCTACTTATAAGTGATAACATCTCATGGCTAGATGTTAGATCAATAAGTTGGTTGATACTTGACAATGGAAAGTCATATTTTGGAAAAGAAAGGTTTAAGTCATGATAGTCGATGCAAATATAGATTTCCCTAGTCAATTTTGTGATAGGAACAATATTGGAAATCCATTATGTGTAGTTGATGGGTTGGATAAAGTTAATAGAAAAGAGGTGTTAGAGCTCTTCTTTGATAAGGAGAGCAATATGATGATGCATCTTGTGAAGATTCTAATTAATATGTTTAGCATCTAAATTGGTGACAATGTTATGGGTGATGATAGAGGGGTCAATACTAGGCATGTCATTATAATACCAAGTGAAGGCTTTACCATGGTTATTAAGAAATGTGGCATAATCAACTTTCTTAGAGGAATCCAAAGATTAGCCAATCTTGAGGATGTGAGGGTTATTATGAGAAGGTAGATTGATGTCAATGGTTGATTCATTTAACATAGCTTTTATTTTGGATTGGAGTGACCATTGGATATAGGAATCATCTTCACCCATGTATGTGAGAATTGCATCATCATCTTGACATTAGATAGTGTTAATAGTGGGAGAATCTTCATCAATTATTTTAAGATGAAAGAGAGGAAGGGACCTTATTTCCTTACCCTGGTGATAGGTGAGAGGCTCTAAATGGATGGAATTTATTGAAAAAAATTGGGAGGTATAGATACCTCTAATTTGGTAGGTGATGGTGAAGAAGAACGTGGAGAAGGAAAAACTAGTTCTTCAATAATTGGTACATGGGAAGTTTTATTGAGTTTAGTTGGTTCATCATATCTCACTCCATGCCTCTTTTTGGCATTTTCAATGGTTTGGCTAGTGGGATATTCAATAGGCATATAGACACCTTATTCATAATGACCCAAACCAAATCCTTTCTAAGCACATCTATAGAGATAGGTGTGAGTGAACCTAGGGTTACTACAGAAAGAGAAGTCACAGGTAACTGGTTGTGGTGAAGAAGATGGATTACTGATAGTGAGAGCCTAATCAATTCCCCTATATGTGAAATTAGTTCAAAGGTTAGGGGGGCCATAAGGGATGACCATCCCAATGTGGGGATCATTATTTGTGTGCATGTGAATATTTCCATACTCTTGTGGAGTATAGAGCATGTTTAGCATCAACAAATGATATTCATTGAGTGATAAACATTGAAAAGTCTCCTCCATAGGATCCTTGTCAGGAATTTATGTTGCCAGTATCTATGTAACTAGGGGAGTGGAGCTTGTGGAAGCTTTAGAATTATCATGTAGAGAAGATGATGTTTTCAATGTAATGAGAACATCATTGGGACTATAAGTCATGTTGCATGTTTTAAATAGAGGTGGGTTAGTGGGTATAACATGAACTTGTCTATCATGTTCAAAATTAACATAGTAGTGAAATTTTGAAGGTACAAATGCCATATCATATATCCAAGGTCTCCCAAGTAGTATGTTATATTAGAACTCTCCTTCTACAACATAAAAGAGATTTGGAATTATATGGGGACCTAAATGGATATGTAAGACAATAGTGCCCACCATAGTAGCTGTGGTATTGTTAAAGGAGTAGAGTACTATGTTAGTTTGAGACATGCAATTATTAGGAAGTGCTAGTTATTTGTAGGCATTGGTAGAAAAAATATTAATACTAGGTCCCCTATTGATCATGACTCTGTTGATATAAGTTTGATTAATATATGTGGTAATAAAAAGGGTAGAATCTTCATCTTCAGGGTGTTGAAGTGGAATTTCTAAATCATTGAAAGAAATCAGGGAGATGAAATTAAGGGAGCTAACCAAAGCTATAGGAGGTTAGGTATCCTCAGGTTATACCTCAGTAGCATACAAGTCATTAATAAAATATTGATGGTGTTGGGATGAGTTTTGGATTAACTCATATAAGGACATCTTCATAGGAGTTAGGTAAAGTTGTTTCACCATTAGGCTTTGAATAATGTCTAACGATGTTGGTTTAGGGACACCCAAGATGGAAATCTTATGATTAAGAGGAGTGTCTTTGGTGAATGGATGAGCCCAAGGAGTAGTGGGTTTTTCCTTACCTTTATCCTTTTGGTTTTGTGATTGTGTAGCCACATTAACTGTGTTGATTTGAAATATAGGTGAAGGAGGTGTTAAAGGGGTATGACCAAATCTTTGCATTTGAATTTAGGTAGAATAGTAAGAGGCATTATGGATGCTAAAGGTGGAATAATATGAAGGTTAATAGGAGTATCATCAAAGAGAGTGTCAACATCAAAGTGTTGTTAAATGACTATTGTGAGGGATTTACAACTCTTAGTATCATGTCCATGTGAACAATGATATAAACACACTTGTGTAGCATCAAACCAAGAAGGCTTAATTTTAAGAGGACTATAAGGCTTAATGGGAGGAAGATTTATTATGTAAGATTGTAATAAATTATGTATGAAAAATCTTTAATATCTTATAGGTAGGTTTGTACTTGTGTAAATAGGAGTAGACACCTTATTTTGTTAAGGTGTTGAAAGGGTAATTTTACATGGTGCTTTGTTTGGTGGTAGTGGAGTTGTGATTTTACTGACAATTTCTTAGTGTTAGGTATCTTGGTGTCAGAAGTGAAAGGCCTACCAAGTGGAAAAGGTAGTAGTGGAGGTAACTTAACCTTTTTTTTTGCTTGACTCAGCAATATTCCAACTAAAGTAGAGGGGTGTGGTCCTAAAATAGATGGTAAAGTTGAGGGTCAAAGAGGGAAGGGTTGGTAAGATATAGGAAGCTTAACATTTTTGTATAATTCAAGTCATGAAACTCCAACTTGTGGTTGAGGAATTAAATCTAATTTCACCTTTGGATGAATTAAATTAGAAATGGGGTGTGTGCCTAATAGCTTGATCTACTTCAATGTGGTAGATGTCTATGAGGGTGAGGGTGCTGACATATATGGTTGAAATTTAGGTGATTTTGGTGAGGAACATCTAGATTTTTCAAAGACCTTGGGGTAAAGGGTAGTGAGAGGGTTGGCGGTAAATGTTGACATTCATTGTGTTGGATAAGGATTTTTAAGCCAGTCCTAAAATGCCTCATGATCTAGCTTCGTAGAGTCAATAAATTCTATACTTTTCACCAAGCGTGAGAAGCATTTAGATGAAGTTGATGTAGGCCTTATAGTTGTGTATTTAGAAGGCTAAGGTGTTTGGGAAAGAGGGAAATTATTGGTCTCTACTAATTTGGACCAAATAACATAAAAAACCATAATAGGGTCTTCTTTGATAGAGATGGGAGAAGAGACATGGCTTGCCATGGGTGAAGGAAAGATAGGTGAAGAAGGTTCCTCAAGGGGTAAAGCATAGGTATTATTTCTCCCTCCAATAGTGGGTTAGTAATGGGTAGGGTGTGGTCCTCCATAGTTAAAAGAAGGGATAAGAGTGATACAATTGGAGTAGGCATAATATGTCTCTCATCCAATGTAGGACTGGATAAAATTGACTCTTCAAGGTGCAAAGGTGGAATGGATGGGGTACTACTCTCTATAATTGGAGGAGAGGTAGGAGAAGAAGGTTACTCAAGAGGGTATAATATAGGAATGATATTACCTTAAACATGTGGTTGAGGAATAGGTAGGGTGTGGTATTCAAGTGGTAAGAGGATAGGTAATATTGGTGCAAAAAGAATTAGAATTATAGGCTCCTCTATTGGCAAAAGAAATGGAAAAGGATGATCTTCCTCATTAGGGAGTGGAATAGGTGAAATAAGCTCTTCTACCTAAGGAAGAAAAATGGGAAAAATAAATGCCACTAACTGTGGGAGAGGAGTCAATGAAATGGGTGTCTCTTATGGAGGGGGAGGTGGAACTCGAGGTAAAAGAAAAACCATATTAACCATATGGATATTATGATCACATAAGTTAGTTGTGGTTTGAACAATATTTTGATTGGGTTCATGGTTAGTAAAATGGTGTTTGAACACATCCATGCTTTGATTATGGGGTACATTAGGACTATCCAAGAGATCACCTATATCAAGTATATCTTGAAAAATGTTCTTGAGTGTCTTATAGCTATTAGAATGTGGCCTTTAACTCGATGGTAGCCATAAAACTCATCTTCCTTATACCAATTTGGAATAGGATAGGAGGGGTCAAGCTATATAAGAGGTTTGATTTGAGGAAGAGTTGTGACACCTTGTTGTAATAATTTCTCCAAAATGGATGTATATGACTCTCTAATGGGAGTATATTGTCTTTGTTCATACCGATATTGGAATTACTTGGTCATATTTTGGGAAGTCACGGAATTCAATTGGTTTGTGGTTGTGGAAGAAGCTAACTTAATGACCACTATGTTGGCAGAGCCTTTATATTTTTGGTTAGAAGGAGGATTTTTAAAAGAGGGGGAGTAATTTTATTTGGAATTGGGATTCTTACTACACAAATTGATTTTGCCTTCATCTATAGCATGAATCTTTAGTTTTCATGCAATTGTAAAGGCCTCATCAAATGTGTAGAAATATTGTACCCAGAGTGTGGATGAGATGTACTTAGCATTTGCCCTTGAGAAGAGCTCAATAATCTTAGGTTGGGGTAAGGAGAAAGATAGTTGATTGATCAAGCCTATCCAATGAGTGACAAAATCTATGATAGACTCATTATCAAATTGTCTAATAGAATAAAGGTCTGCAATAGAAACCTTATTAAAAATGTTAATAGAGAAATGGTCTAGGAATATTTGCATGAGTTGGGTAAATGAGAAAAGGGAGTGCTGAGGTATAGAGCTATACCAATCCAAGGTAATACCTGAAAGATACATAGGGAAAGTATAGAGTAGTAATGCATCATCATGCCCTATTAAATAATAAACATGTATAAATTCTCACAGGTGCTACTATGGGTCCTCTTTACTCTAGAAATGAATAAAATTAGGGAGTTCCCATTGGCTTGGATAAGGGTAAATAGGCATAGAAGGATGGATAGGTTCATTACATAATTGATCATAAGATAATACATTCTTTGAACCAGAAATGGATGTCTTTAGATTAGACATCTTGTCCATCAACATCTTAATGAGGTTTGGAGGGGGATTAGTTTAGGGGATACTTCCTAAATTATAGGGAACTTGACAGGAAGTAGAGGGAGCATATGACATAGCTTGCTAAGGTTATGTTGTGGAAACATAAGGATAATGAGTCATAGGTTGGGGGGTAGAAAGAAAAGGGGCTTGTCCCATGGGTTAGAGACTATACTTTGGTTGGATGTTATTATTATAGGTTGGGTTATTGGCATGGTTAGACTAGATGAAGGGTGAGTCATAACTCAAGTAATTATAGGCACAAGGGTAGATGGAATAGGTAATAGTAAATTATAAAATGGGGTGTGACTTGACTAAATTGGTTGTGATTGTGAAAGTAGGGTAGTCATGTTAGGGTTTAGGTGGGATTGGGCAGTTGGTGATGCTACACTTTGGACATTGTTTAAAGTTGGGTTCCTTGTCAAAATGGTGGTTTGAGTAATCATGGGGAAGATAGTAGAGGCAAATAAAAATAAATTTTTATCCATTAGAGAGGTTGTCATACCATAGATTGAGTCACCCAAAGAATTATAGGCTTGGCTCATAGTAAGGTAATGTTGAAGGGTTGCCACATTACAATCAAGAAATTTAGGAAAATATTGATCTCCCTTAGGCATAATTGGAATTTGGTTGGGGCTGGGAGTATGATTTGTATCTGAAGTATGTTCCATGATAAAATTAGAAGTAAGAGGGGAAGGTGGAAGTGGTTTCTAGCTTGCATAATCAGTAATAATTTTGGCTTTGTTCACATTGTACTATGTAAGAGAAAGTATAAATAGTCTTATTACTCTATATTAGTGATATAATAAGGAAAAATCAAGTTTCGATGTAGGTCAGTGTGTTGTTTTATCTTGTTGTTTTGAGAAAATTATAATTACACAATCACCGACATTAGTCACTTGACTGATGTCGGTAGTAAAATTTTACTGATGTCGGTGAGATTAACCGATGTCGATAGATAAAATCTACTGACAGTGGTAGAGTTGATTGATGTTGATCACTATGATATCTTGGGAGATATAAAATCCAATGTTTTAGAAACCTAGAAGTTAAAACTAGGTAAAATAATGGATGAAAGAGGTCTTTGTAAGAAGGAAGAACACTTATAAAAACTAAGATAATAGGTTATGCAAACTAAGTTTGATTTTTTGAATCAATAATAAAACATCCTTACCAACTCCAAAATATATAAAAATAAAAAAATTACATACAACCAATAACTATTAAGAGATTAATTTTTATTCTTATGTTGGCTTATGCCTTAATAAGATAGTGAAAATATAAACTGGTTATTGAAGGTACTAGAAAGTAATTTAGAGGTAATTTCAGGTTAGTTTTAGTGCAAAAGAAGAAATCTATGTTAGACCAAGTACATGAATTGTTATAGGGGATTGTTCCCCACACTTCATGGACCTAGATCCAAGCTAGACTGCTTAGCCAAAATATACCTTCTATCTAGAGTTTATACTCTGCTAAAGAATAGAGTGGGTTGTCCCTTGGTGGTGAAATCCAAGTAGGATAGCTGAGTAGGGTAAGGTGATATACTAGGTGATGAAATCTTGATGTGACTTTTCTTAGGTGAGTTTAGATGTTTTTTCGTGTAAATGTGATTTAGTTGTGTAACATAGGTGCACTACAATTTATTCATAATGCTTGTAATTAACTAGGTGAGCTAATATGCAGTAATCAAATAATGAAATGCAATAAGTTTTAAATCCAAATATGAAATTTTTAGATTGAATTGAAAACAAAGATTAAATAGGAGTAGAGAATGAAATTCACTATCCTAATGTGCATGAAATAAAAATTAAAGAAGAGATTCTTTTTAACTTGTAAGAAAAAATGATAAATTGCTTTTAGAGGCAAAGAGAAAAGAAAGAAAATTTTAGTTTATTACTTTTAAACAAAAAATAAAATGTTCAATTATTTGTTTTAAGAGAGAAGAGAAAAAGAAAGTGCAAGAAATGAAGTTTACACTATAATGCACCTATATGAATTCTTATGACAAGTAATGAACCCAAGGAAAACTCCAAGGTCCTGCTAGGCATTCCAAAAATGTTTCACTAAAATTTGTCTATTTTAAGTCTAAAGAAAAATAGATAAGAATGATAGGGATAAGTGATTAGAATGAACCTAGACTGGTTTGTGTAATGCATCTAGATTTTGTGATCACTTTCATTTAGCTAGGGAGGACTACCTAAAAGTAAGAAAGCACTACCACAAAATGTTTATTAGTAGATAAATGAGTGGGCTGCTAAGCTACGTGCTTTTTCTAGGAAGTGTGAAACTTATTTAGAGATAACAGTACAATTTTGAGAGACAAAAGAGTAATAAATAACTAAAAGAAAATAAAAGAGAGAGTGAAAGAGAAATAATGTTACCATTATTCACAACTTGAGTATAACAAAGAGTAACAGAGTGTAGGTAGTATATTTTGTTTTTATTTTAGAAGTTATTTGGGTAGGTTTTGGAAAGGTTAGGGAATCCAAAGTCATCAAAATTAATGGGTAAATGACTGATATCAATTATGATACTAAGGTCAGTGGGTGAAGGTGATCGATGTCGATTGGGCTGGCAAAGTTGGTAGGAGAAATAAGTGCCTAAGAGCTTGTAGAAGGCTTTTCTAGTCTAGGAAATTGTTTGATCAGGTCTGGGAGGTTGGGGAGAGTTATGAGAGAGAGATTATGATTTGGATATATCTGGTCAGAGGTTGGTGTGTCAGGTCAAAGGCAAACAAGTAGGGAAGCTTTGTAACTTCCTCATAGGGATTTAGTTAGGAATGTGTAAAGTAATGAACAATAGATATAAAGTGATAGTAAAGTAAATGCTTAGAAGACCTATAAAATAAGTGATGTACTTAAATATATGGGTGACTAAATTATAAGTTATAGATTGATGGATCCTATCAGGTAGTCTAAACCAATGGCTTGAATATAGAGAACAAGTGGGTGCTATTGGTCCTCAAGAGCTTGGTTCCTTATCGTGATTGACTTACACAAGATAATAGTAAGCTAAAATGTTAAAAGTTGAATGTTGAGAGATTGAATGCAAGTAAGAATGAATTTTATTTATTTCTACTAACCTAAACATTAGGTTGGAGTTTGGTTTATATCACTCACATCAGTGATCCCATCGATGTCGGTCATGGGTTGACCAATGTTGATAGCCTTAGAATAGGTAAAACTACTATTTTTGGCTAGTTTTCTATTGATCCTCATGCTAAATGTGGAACCCATTACAAAACAATAAAAATAGGAGGCTAAGAAGGATGTAGTTGATTAGGAATTTATTTTTGAGGTAAGAATAAGTCTTGGGTAGTTAGGATAAGGGGACTAAGTCTTGAGGTGACTCATCAGGTGAGAATCAGTCTTAAGATGAGGTGGCTAGGTAAGGTGGCATAAGGGGTTTTTAATTAACTTATTTAAGTATTTTAAGTTAATTAAATGTGTGAGGGGTAAAATCACGGGTTAGGGAGGCTAATTGTTATTATTGAAATGGGGCTCAAGTGGGGTTTCAACATAGGTAGTTATGCATGTGTGTGTGATGTAATTTTGGTATCTACAATATGTATAATCCCTTTTTCTCTTGTTTTTCCACCCAATGATATCTCTCTAGAGGATCTATATAATTTATATGGGTTATCTATAAGTAGCTATAATTTACATAAAAGTTTCTATGAGATGTTTTCAAGTAGCTACTATTTACATAGAATTTGTTGAGATATATAGAAGTAGCTATAGGTTTTATCATAGTTACTACATGTTATTTTTAAGAAGCTAAGGGTTGTATTTTAATGTCTAAAATTTGTATGAAATCACCTAAGATATTTATATTATTTATTATGGGTGATAAATTAGTTTATACAAGAAATATAGTAGTTATTATAGGCTATAAGTAAATGTTACAAGTTGTTATTAATTATGATAGGTTGCTATAGGTTAAAGGCAAATACTATAGGTTGTACAAATTTAGCTAATACAAGTTAAATGCATATGTTAAAAAACATATAGTTTCTATAAGATGTTGTAAAGTGATGAAAGTCTCATAAAATTTTATTTAGGTTTCACATACATCAACCTACAAACTCCTAATAGCTCCTCCTAGAAGCAACATAACATTATTTGACTTACCAAACATATAACTAGACAAATTCTATCACTACATAAATATCAACACAAGTATTTGTCCCTTGTCAACTCATGAATACCTATAATTATGTATTTAATAATTCTAATCAAAATTAGCACCACTTTTAGATATCATCACCAATATTAATGATATTTTCAAATCCTTCAATAATAGTACACACCAAAAAATTATTATTTCCTCTTTATCATGTATGATTGTTGAATAACCTCCTATAAAGATTTTTGATATTTTATAGATGAGTATAAACATTTGTTTTTATAGGTATTTTTAATTAATATCAATAAAAAATTCCCATACAAATTACAAATTAGTCAACTATTGAAAGTATCACCCTCAGTTCTTGAACTTACAAAAGTTGATTTCAGTAAATAAAGTCTTATTTAAGTCTCACATCCTCCTCCATGATTACCTAAAATTTATAGATATTGATATAAACATAAAAATATAATAATTATATTAGAGTATACAAAATCAAATTCATTGGTTAAGTAATTGGTAATAGGTAATCAAATTATATTTTCATAGGGTAATCATGTTTTTCATACTAACATTTCAAGTTATGTCATTAGGTTTTATTAAGTAAAATTTTCTAAGATACGATCCCTACCCATGGAAAAAAATTACCTTTTGGTATAACTTCACATTAATCTATCACTCCATTACATACCCAATCATCCTTAATCACTCACATTTGTGATATGCCTTTCTCCACATGTACTGACCATTATAAAAAGACAATCAAAGATGACTAATTTTGTGGTTGGGTGGAGGAATGATTATCATGATGCTATAGGAAATAAATTAATAAATTTTAGGGGAGATCTATCCTTTCATAAATATTATAGGCATGTGATAAAAAATCTTAGGTTATAATTCATTGATGGATAGATAAGTACAAATGAACATCACATCAACAAGACAAAACAAAACATGCATTTATAATATTATAAATTTATTGTTTTATTCTATAACCTAAAAATAATTTTTTATAGAGGAATTAACAATAATTATAAATGGGTGGAGACATGATTTTAATGGATTTTATATAACTCACATTGATAATAAGGAAAAAATATTTGATTGACATTTTTAGAAATGCAAGATGGTCGAGTTATTTCAATAAATTGGTGGGATATGATGAGAAGGTAGCCAAAAAGTTTTTAGAAACCCTAATTGATGAAGTAGATACTATCAAGGATATGTGTGTTTTGATTATTGAAGAGCTACTATTAGAGGTTATTGACCTTCCAAGGATAGGAGAATTAGGGAAATGAAAATAAAGTGTTATAACATCAAAACATGAATTCTACTTAGTGTACGAATAATTAGCGTCTTCCAACCATAAGAAAATTTGATCTTAACTACCTTAGTTTCAAGTGTATGGTGTTTTATATATCATAAAATAAATATATTGTGAAGGGAGACACTATTGATCTAATAAACCCATTTTAAACTCTTGAATCACCCAAGACACAATAGTCAAGTTAATGTGCCAATTTTTTTCCTAAATATATTGAGAAGAATGACATAATATTAATATAAGGGAGAAATAAAGGATTTTTCTCACCATTTCTTAATCCATCTTATAGTTTAGAAGTGTCTAAGGTATTGACTATCTAATTTAGCATGGGAAGACTTCCTAAAAATGTAACAACTACCAACATAAGAACAAGAAGGGAATATGGAAACTAAAGAACAAGAATATAATATGAAAACTAAATAAAAATTAGATAATGTGATAATATATTAAATTTATAGAATAAGGATTCTAATATTATCCCATTTATCCTTAAATCCTCAATAAAATGGAGTGCAATGAGTTCTAAAATAAAAATTAGAATATATGTCTCCATCTTCAAGACCTATAAAAATACAAAGAGTTCCCACACTAAGTGCTTCCAAGAGGAAATATTAGAAACTTAGATGTAGGGTATAAAATTAGAAGACCCATAAGACCACTAATTTTTTACACATTTAGAGTGGATGCTATTCTAAATAAATGGAGGAAACCATGGAAGAAGACACCAAAACTGCTAGTAACAGTGGAAAATAAAAGTCCACCTCATTCATCTTAAGGCTTGGATCCTTCACATAAATGGAACATTGGGGTGTTTCACCTAAGGTATTATAAGGAGTGGAATAAACAATAATTAAATATAAATCCTTCGAAAAGGAAGAGGTGGTATGGAAATAAAAAACCTTCTTTTTTCAAACAAATAATAAAATTAGGAGTTGTTAACTAACCTAAAAAATATTGAGTCAATTAAGCCATAGATTAGGAACTAGTGAACCAAGAGAATATGTTGTATTCATTGTAAAGTGTGGTATATGTAGATAAGAAAAACATCCAATTACCCATAACACAAATTTTAGCAATGTCACCACCTATATTAGCAAGATATTCTATGGTAGACTAGGTCCCCATAGTAAAATGGCAAGATCCAATAGTTTTTTTAGCTATCGAGGAACTTACTTTAGCATCTTCTAATATTTATATGGTAAGCATTGACTCTTAAAATTTTTTTTTAAAAAAAAAATATTATATATTGGTATTTATTCCATAGGATAAATAAAATTAATCATGATTGTATCCATGGAAACCATTCAAAGAAATTTTGAAATTATTTCCACCTAAACATATAAACCTTACCAATATGAACTATTTGTAAAAATAGATTCAAAGATTAAATCCCTATAGGTATAATGGTATATCTAGTGTAATAAATTATTGGAGGAGAATAATAAAATGATGGAAAAAGTAAAGGGTATAAATGAAAAATTAAAATTCAAAGAAAATAAATTATTGAGTTGAAGGGAAAAGTGGAAGAATTGATCTAACTAACTATCTAGATAATAGTGTAAAGAATAATTGTAAGGTTTTATGCCATTTACCTTAAGCCATAATAGATGAAATTAAAATTATTTCAACTCTATATTAATATTATTACAATGGTAAATGATCTTCACACATTTTTTGATGGCTATGAGAATAGTACTCATGATATTAACATTATGAATTATTTCTTCATGATTGTGATGTCATTTATGATTGAGAATGGAATCCAAATATTTATGTGGGGGATGTGCTAATTATATACTTGTAATCATATATTACCAATGAATACAATAGAGGTAATGATATAACTAAATATCATGAAAATGAGGAGGCTAAATTAATACTAAGGGGAGAGACCACTAGACTAGAAAAGATAGTAGAAGATTGGATCACCCTAGTTTTATAAATATATGTGGCCATTAATTTTTTTATAAAAAAAAATCAAGCCCAAAATCAGTATTTGAGACATTTGGAGAAAATTATTAGACCAACTCTTTCTTCTTGCATAATAATATGGGATGCATCAACCCTTGATTTGAGAAGAAAAAATGTTTCTATATATATAACATAAAAGTATCACTCTAAAGAGTACATAAGTATATTAATGTATTAAGGAAGTAGAAAACTCACTAGTTAGATGTAGCATTCCATCATCCTCCATTTGGGTTTCATATTCCTAACTAGACATGAAAGGAATAGTTAGATTAGTCTAAAAACATGAATAGAATAAGGGATTCTACATGAGGAAAGGAGAGGGTTCATCTATATCCTTTGATTTTCATGAGATATGTGCCTAATACATGATGAGATTTAAAGAGATTTAAGTGTCTTGATGATGAACAATTGACTAAATTGTGGTGTATGACCTTATAAACCCATTTTTATTGATCCCTTTTAATCATCCCATAAGCATATCAAAGTTGCCTTTTGTATCCATTTTTGTTATAAGGTATTGAATGAACATATTGTATATATCTTTGTTGTTTTATGTTTAAACTATTTATTTTATGAATAATATTGTATAATTTACTCTTATTTATATTTTAGATTTATTACTAATCTATTACATTTAGATCTCAAGGAAAAACTGTTAAGTATAGTAGGTACCCATAGAAAGTAGACATCACAGACAGATCACTAATGTACTTACCCCTAGAAAATAGGTATGTTAACTCATAGCAACTTTAAAGTGACATATAGAACCTATTCTTAATTCCATGTTGTGACTATGAAAACTAGTTGATAGATTGAATTGAATTTCCTTCATGGTCTGAGGTTTACATTGGGTCTTATAATCAAGTAAAAGGACAAGTAAATGTTAGAGTTCCTTATCATCACTACTTAACTATTAGACTATGCCTCCAAGCCTGTTTCAATGATGGAACACATTATTATCCTCTTACATCATATTTTATATTATTTTCTAATTGTTAGTTATAATTATGTAAAAATAATGTGTAGGTTGTTTTTCTTGAATTATTCTAGCATACATAAAATGGTTTATCCTTTTTATTATAATTAAAATATCCAAATAAGAACATGCCCTCTATTGAAAGAGTAAATAATATGGCATAGTGTAGACATATAAATTTGGTCATATGTACTTGATAATACTAATTATTGGCACATCCTAAACCACAATACTTGCATTCAAATTCATGAATTTTACTCCCCATTCCTCAAAGCCATTTTTCTATATGCAGGATCAACCCTTTATTTACCATCACAACTACAAAAATATTCCAAATCCAAATTATAAAAATGAATAATATCACCCTTAGGATTTCTCTATCTTAGGATAATTATCTCTTATCTCTTGGGATAGGTATACGCTAGGTATGCTAGAGGGATGTCACACTCTTATCCATCTAGACTAGTTACATCACATGCCAAATAATGTCTAGTTTACAAATTATGAATCAATATTTTGGGTATTTCTACACATTTCACAAGGTCAACTATTGATATTATGAATATATACCTACTCTTTTCTAATTAAATATCATTCACAAGAAGTAACCATATTGCAAGTTTAAATAATGCCAAAAATAACTCCAGAGCTATCATTTTCATGTATCAAGTCCATTTCTATAATTTTATACACATATTCAAGGAGCACAATTTATTAATCACTATAGGTGGGAGAACTAAATGTACTTCATTTATATCCTTAGAGTATTAGATACATAGTTAATGGTTAATCATCAAGGGGGTGATTGAGGTCAGCTCATCCCATGACACTTCCATTTATTTTTATGGGTTTCCAATCTTCCAAAGTGCCATGAGGATTTTAAAGGAAAGATAAGGAAATAAATGAAATCATCAAAACACAACCTAAATTAAAAAATCTTATCCCACTCAATAGATATAGGTGTAAAAGGTGAAATAATCATATTTTTATCACAATCCACTAGGATAAGATCATGGTCAATGGACTCAAGTAGCCTACGTTTTTGTCCTTTGTAGTAGTCTTGCCCATAAATACTCTTTGATATTAATTATTATCTATCTTCATCAAGGTTATAATCATTTCTATATTTTATTATCATTCATTAATTATAATCTACTAGGACAAGTCTATAATCAATAGACATGATCAACCTACACTCTTGTCTTCCTAAAGTGGTATTGTAAAGAAGTAGTTTCATATTATATTTATGACCTTAAGCAAAAAAACTCACATATTTTACTAATTTCCTTTATTATATATTTGAAATTTTTAACAAATATATGTTTTTAATATTAGTATGTTTATTCTTAGTTTCTTCCAAAAATAATAGTTTTCCATATTTAACAAGTTTAAAAATAAGAATTGTTAATACATTTATTTAGTTTTACATATATTAAACAAAAATAATTTATTATTTTATCAAAAACAAGGAAAAAATATTGGTGAAACCATACATTTTCAAATATTGTTTTTTAATTTTTATCATAGGGTTTCAAATTAATTTCTAATTTCTACATACATAAATTTTAATTTTTGATATGGTTTTCAAAATTCATTTTGTTTTTATCTTATTTTCCTAGAAACTATGTTATAGAAGTTTAAAAACTCATCAGATGCATAATTTTTTTATTTAGGTCAAAAGGAAGTTTTTAAAAAGGGACTATACCCTTGTTTTAAAAAAAAAAATCCCATGTCTTAAGAATTAGAGTTAACAAAAAGGGCTTGCACAACCAACCAAAAGTAAAACCATAGCTAGAACACAATTATATCATGGATAAATCACAACAAAAACAACACAAAATAACACTAAAATTATAACACAAAAGGCCTAATCCTATGATCCATACCCTTTAAGGTTAGGATTCTAATTTTTCATCATCTCCTTTATGTTTTATTGTATGGTAATAAGCTCTTGGTCTCTAATATTTGTTATCTCTTTACCTCTCTTTATTTTTTCCCCAGAGCCTTCCTTTTCATAATTCTTTTTGAGAAACTATAAAATACCTACTATAAATTCAAGTTAATTACTAATGCAGGACTTTTTATGATTCATAAAAAATTGAAGATTTTGTTTTAGATTCAAATTTTCCTCTTTTAAATTGTTGATCATCTCTTTCAAAGCTTTCACATGAGTAAAAATCTCCTGAATATTACTCTTTATTTCATTTGGAAATCATTTATTTATGGATTCCTTTAAAAAGCATTGGTACTTATTGAAACATCACAAGAGGGCTCTATGGAGATCAATTTCTTCCCATATGGCTTTGAGGCTTTCATTATCCTTATCAATCATAATGGCTTCCTTAACCTCCCTAAATTTTATTTTATTTTTGACATAGTCCTTCTCCTTATTACTAAAATTAGATTCACATATCTCTACAATATTGAGACTTTAAATTTCCTCTTTTAGGCCATCATTAATAGTCCTCAATAGACTACCCTCTATAATATCATGAATCCCTATAGTCTTTTTTAGCTCTCTCCCATATACTTTTTGGGATGAATTTATTTGAGATCTATGAAGTGTATTTGGGGTATATTCAAGGATTTTTTCTTATATTCTTCAATTCCATAAGGCTACCTCAATATCATCCTCTTAAAATTCATGTATATCCATAAAATTAAAATAATATTAGTGCAGGGGAAATTTGCCTTTCCCTTTCTTTTATTCCATAACCAAGATCTCTAATGAACTAATAATATATAAAATGATGCTAACCTAAATTTGGTGCCTAAATAGATTAAGAAAAACAATGTGTAAGAGTTGGATAGAGTTATACCTATCATTAAGAGTGATGAATTTCATGACTTGTTTGGTTACCAAATTGAACATGTTAGGGATAAAATCTCTGAGGTATCCATGTTAAAATGGAATGAGAATCTCCCCTTCGACTAGGAACTTATTTATTTCATCCTTCGTATATATGTTATATTTTTATAACTTCCTATTGATAGTTTCTATTCCAATGGCATTCTCAATTATCTCCTCTATAACATTGAATTTTATATCTTGAATCTTGATATTATTTTTGTTCTACCCTTACATTAAAATTTTAGAGACATGCATATCATATCCATCCACTTTTTAAATGAAAATTTTGAATCCAATTGTCTTGAGGATTTCCCATAAATATAATTTCCTATCTAAGGTTTTTGTTGAATAAAGTTCAACCCTATAGATATCTTCCCCCATCTTATTGTTCAACAAGTCTTCTTAATCTAATTAAGGATGTATCCATGTAGGGTGTGATGAGTCATCCACTTTAACCCACTTATCATGAAAAGGCCTTCACTTTATCTCACACAAGCCTAAGTAATTGACATTATGATCTCACAATCATGTTCCTTCCAAATAATGAATATTGGGTACTCATATATCTTCCTAAGGATGATGTTTCTCCATAAGGTTTTTTGATCCCAATCATTAATCACTTATATTCTAATAATTTCAAAAAACCATAAGGTAAAAAACTTGAATAAGAGAAGGATATATAACAAAACTATCATCATATAACCAAAACCTAAGATCAACTCAAAGAATTAAACACTAAAGGGATGGAACTTGGGATTTCTAATTTATTCTTTGGATGATGACATCAGTCATATCCTCCTTAGATCTCTATTTTCTAAAATTATTATCTTCCACACCAAGATTGGCAAAATAATTTGGTAGTTGATTTCACTCTCTATAAATGTGTTTAATTATAACACCTTGAAAGGATTTTATGATTTTTCCATAATGATAAATCATAAAAGCTATTATTATGGAAGAATTAGTCTTCATTTTTACCTGATATGAAGTGTGAGATGTATCATCTCAATACTCAAGCCATTAGACAACACTATATATAGATTTAAATTTCTACATAACTCATATTATATGAGGAATTCCTATGGTTATTTTCCATACATATGAAGCCTTTGACCATTTTTTGTTTTTATACACCGATAAACGGTTAGCATCAAGAAGTTACTCTCAACATATCATATAGAAGGGATAGTATGGCTACAAGATGGTGGAATATTTTGTAGCTAGTGCCTTTTGGGATGCATTCACTATTTATTAATGGGATTAGTATATATGAGAGCCTACAAAGTAAATACATGTTAACTAGTTAGACCCCTAATCCTTGTTTCACATTTCAAAGTTTTAAATTCAAATCATGATAATAATTAATGAATTTTATTTAAATCTTCTAAAGTTAATTATTAAATTTTATGTTACTTTTAAAATTATTATTTATATTAATTATATATGTGTATTTATTAAATACAAACATCACAAAAGGGATAAAATAAATAATGTATAATTTCATGCATTTATCAATTCATATTATTTCAACATCTAACACAAGATATTACATTTCACCACAAAGCACTAAAGGTTATGTATGACTATTTTTTTTATAATCCTAATCTAATTATCCATCCAAAAATCATATTGAATTTGTCAACACTATATGAGGGAAGATATCTCATCCACCATGATAGAAAAAGGGTGTTAAACATGATCCTCCTCATCCCCTTCCACCTCCCACAAGGTAGGTCTAATACCTCAAAGGATATGATATCATTTATTAACTACAAAATACTCATTTTAATATTTGAATGTTAGAATTTATCCAAACAATGCCAATGTATACATATGCTTTATATGAAGCATTGTGCAATATAATTTTTCTTAGTAACACATAACCCCCTTATTTTGATTCTAATATAAATACTTTATTATGGAAAAAGGAAATTATTTCTTTATAAAAGGATGACTTACCTCTAAATCATATCATAGATCAACATCTCCCTTTATATATCTAGGTGTATTTACATAATAAAGTTGTTAAAAGTATTATTTTTTATAATGTATCTATTAAAATCTAATTTGGACAAGAGGATATCCTAATTGGGTAAAATTTTTAAGGATATATAAATGATATGTCACAAGGGTGAATATTAGATCTACAATAGGCCAATTAATGTGCTAAACATAGATGTACCATATGATGAATATATTAAATTGAGATAGGCTATAAATGGAAAGTAAAATAATGTTATATATACAAATGACATAAAATAGAGTATTTATTTATGATTCTAATACAATGTTGTATTTGGTACAAGTGGGAATCATGAAAGAAGACAAATCTAGATTAGTCTTCATATTTTGTATATAGAGCCTCTAGCTCTATAGACACTTATATTAGCCGTGGATAGTTATGTTGATGCTAGTGTGTGAGTTATATACTATTGTCTTGCACAAGATATTTGATCAAGAAATATGGGACCACATGGATGCTTTTGGGTTTGGATTCACCTTCACTCTAATATATTTATATCTAGGTCATGGGTTTGTCAAGTGTACAAGAATTAGGTTCTATATAATCACAAAATATCATCTATTTTTTCCCCCATTTTAATATAGTAATGAATTTGATATTTTAAAGGAATGGAATTAGTACTTGGGTGTGTGTACACACCTTAGATTTGCTTGAGTTGAATTTTTGTGTTTTACTAGAGCTAAGTTTGACTAGTTTAATAGTGATTGATGTATAACCAATATGTTACCATGTATCATCAGTGCATATAATCTAGGTCAAAAGTACATAAAATTGATTTAAATTGAAAGAGAAAGGTTTAGGATTACACTTTTGTGTCTATTTAAACACCTTGCCTATTAATAATCTATTTTTTCATAATGTGTCTCATTTTAAGGTTATAAAACTAAGATTAGGATAAATATAGATAAATATTTAAAGTTAATATATCAAAGGAGATATATATATATATATATATATATATAGAGAGAGAGAGAGAGATTGGAAGGCATATGCCCCCAAATTTGAAGCAAAATCAAGTTTCCACCTAGAAGTTGAGATTAGCTATAACATGCAACTCAATGATACATGTAACCTGGTGAGTTTATATGATCAAGTCCAAAATTTAAAATTTGGCATGATTGAGTGATTTAAACACCCCAACCATGCCAAAATGTGAAACAATTATTATAATAAATTTACTTGATAAAGTCTATCAAAATTTGTTGGGTATCATTATGTATAATAATTTTAGAATTTGAATTTAACTTGGATTTTTAAATATTAGGCACATGTTTAATATAATTTTCACCTTAGATTTATATCATGATGAAACTATGTATAAAAATGATATTATGTATAAAATTATGCCACAAATGTGTATCAAAATCAAATAACTATGTGCTTTAGAAAATTCATAAAACTATGTAAGTGTGGAGGACATGATTCTAAAGTATACCCCCACTATATATTGAGAAATTTAAAATTAATATATGTACTAATGTGGAGGACATGTCTCTAAAACATTTGCCTACTATAAATTGGAGATGCTAGAAAATGAATAGGGTGGAGAACATGCTTCCAAAGCATGCCCCCACAAAATTTGTGAATTATAAGTACCATTTTGAATAAATATGGATAACATGATTCTAAATCATTCCCTATTCAATCTAATTTTTTTGAATGTGTGGAATCCACGTAATCATTCTATGCCTCCACTAAATCTACAAACTAGTTTAAGTACCATATAATGTGTGAGTGTCGATAACATGATTCTAAAGCATGCCCCCAATGATTATGAAAACTATGAAAATGTGGAATCCATGTCACCATGACATTCCCCAACTAATATGAACCCCTTTTGAGATGAGGTAAAAATAATACTTATTAGTTAGTTCACTTTAAAAGGGTAAGACAATTATAAATCTACAAATGTAACCCTATAGGATATAGAAGTAATAAGTATAGGTAATGTATAAATTTTTTAAGTGAATAGAACCAATGTGATCTATTTTAGGCTTAATATGTATGATAAATATCATGGCAACATATAAATAGTAAAAATGTAATCTCAATAAGAAAACAAACACTCACATAAGAACACTCAAAATTAATTCAAAAGGAAATGGTATAAGGAGATCACAAACAAGGGAAATATTAAAATGGTTAAAAATAAAATGTAAATGAATTAGTCAAAGGTACACAAAATTAAATAATGACATATTCAAATTTCCATATATTGAAATGGAATATTCAAATGTCCAAGAAAGAAATCATAGGAATAGGGGCTGGATGCAATAAATCATTTTCAAATGCTTGAATAAGAAAGATAATAGAAAGGTAAAACACTCAAGGAAGTGTGTAAAGGAAAAACATAATTAGGCATTATAGACATGTCATAGTGTCCCATGGATAGAATATGTTTAGAAATAAATGTCAAGTACATAGCATATCATGTACCCTATGTAATGTATAATCATGGATAATAGGCATGTGTATGTACATATGCAATTTCAAATATGATAGTGTAGAGTGATCATTGAATCATATAATATGTGTATCAAGATATTAGAAGATTGATTCCCCTAATGTCTTGATGATGTGAGTAGAGGGAAGGCCCAATGCCCATAAGTTTATAATGTATATATGTATAACTCTGTATATGTGTATATAGGATTAAATGATATTCTATCCCTCAATATGGAACTAGAATATAGATGCCAAGGATCTAATGGAACATATAGGTACCAATAATGTTTTCAAAATTTTGAATGTTTTTTGGTATTTTTAGAAGATGAGGAAATATCATTCTATGATTTCATCTAATGGATGGTCATATATATCTCCCCCCATTATGAGTGTTACAACCTCAAGTTGTATATTTGTCATTGTTTGCATCATGATTAGCTAGGTTTAAAAGGGACATTGCATGAGTAGTAGAAGATGTAATTCGATCATTTGAAATATGTATGAATTTTCCTTCATGAGGAAAATAAATACCTTATTTATTTTGGTAAATTTTTCTTCCATTAAGTATAGCCAAAGAGTTATAAGTCTAAATTCATATGGAGACATGGTAGGAATAACCAAAACCCATGTTTTTTAAAAATTGGTATCATTATGTTACCCAAGTATTCTTGCCAAGTGACCTTATTTTGAAAATGTTGTAAGTTAAAATAAAGTTATTGAAAATTCTTTATGATACAAGTGGTTTTGGTTTATGTAGGATCAATATGGTTATTCCAATAATAAACACCACCCATGTATAATGTAATTGTTAAATTCTGGTGCTTCTTGCACTTTGTTATTTATTGTGAAGTTAATTTCTTTGGAAGATCTTAAAATGTAATTTTTTGGTCATCAATAATATACTGGATTTTGCATTTCAGGGTAAATCATCTATTGTTAGCATGCCTAGGGCTATGGTTATAGTCACAATAAGTATTTGCATCATATATTTTATGTAGAGCTCTATTTACATCAACCTATATAGGAGGAGGAAGAAATATAAGGTGACACTCTAGCAATCATGGTAGTAATGAAACTAGAAGTTCAAGTAAATGTGAAAATCACCTCCTTGGTGCATTAGATAATATAATATGCTTAGGATTTTTTAATGGAGTAATTTAATTTTTTAATAAAGTGATATTTGAGTCTAAAGACTGATGTTACTTTTGCAACTTGTGTAATAGCTTTCTCATATTTGTTAATGGATCTTTTGGGGATTCATGAGTACAATCCCTATGTATTTAAAATTAAGCATTCATATGTGTACCATTAAGGAATGTTTAAATGGTTTTATGGATTCCCATTTTTTGTATAACAATATGATCCACCTTACTATTTGAATAGGAGATGACATGAACATAGTTAGAGGGGTGACAACTATCATCCTCCTTAATTGTTGAAAGTGGAATAATATCCTCTTTACCCTTTTGAAATTTAATAAATATCAATATGAAAACTAAATAGGAGAGGCATACAAATTATAGAGAGCACTCCATGTTGAACATATTTTATGACAATTAAGGATTACCAATAGGAAAAGAAATAAAAAAACCCTAGTTAACCTAGGGAATGATGTTTAAAGATTGGTTTTACCAAATTTTTAAACTTAATTTGGATAAGGGGATATACTAATTGGTTAACATTATTAAGGATATATAAATTGTAGGGCATGAGGGTGAATACCAGATATAAAATAGGCTAATTAATATGTTAAACTCAGATGTACCATATGTTGAATTTATTAAATTAAGATAGGCTATTAATGGAAAGTAAAAATATGATAGATATATAAATGATATAATATTTATTATATATTTTTGATGATAATGTAGTGATGGATATAATATAGGTGAGAAGGAGGTAGGAAGATAGTTCTAGATCAATTATCAGATTCTAGATCTCGTGCCTCTCTCTCTTTGGACACTTTCATCATCGCTAGATAGTTACATTGATGCTAGTGTCTAAGTTTAATGGTATTGTATTGTATGGAATATTTTATCAAATAGGATGAAAAACCTATATTATTTTGGTTTTAGATTCACCCTTTCTCTGGTGAATTTAGATTTGGGTCATGGGTTTGACAAGTGTACAAGCCTAAGGTGATTCATAATCACAAAATATTGTCTATATTTTCCCCATTTAATCTATTAATGAAATTTCTAATTTAAAGGAAATGAGTAAGTAATTGGGTTTATGTACACACATTATATTTTCTTGAGTTAAATTTGAGTGATTTATTGGAGCTATGTTTGAGTGATTTATTAGTGATTGACCTATAACCAAGAGCATGTTAACTTGTATAATCAATGATAATAATCTAGGTCAAAAGTACTTGATATAGATTGAAATTTAAATATAAAGGCTTAGGAATACACCTATGTGTTGATGTAACCACCTTACCTATTGTCAAGGTATTTTTATAAAATATGTATCATTATAAGGCTTTGAAACTAAGATTAAGATAAATATAAATAAATATTTAAAGTACATATATCCAAGGAGATAGAGAGAGAGGTTAGAAGGCACATGACCCCAAATTTGGAGAAAAATTAAGTTACCTTTTGGTAGTTGAGATTATCTCAGCCATGCAACCCAATGATACTAGTAATTTGGTGAGTTTGGATGATCAAATCCAAACTAAAACTGTGGCAAGATTGGTTGTTTTAATCACCCCAACCATGCCAAAAGGTGAGCCAACTACTATAGTAGATTGACTCACTAAAGTCCATAAAATTCCATTGAATATCAATATATGTAATAGTTTTATAATCTAAATTTGATTTAGATTTTGAAATATTAGGCACATGTTGCATATCATATGCACCTTAGTTTTGTCTCATGCTGAAATTTTGTATAATAATAATAATAATAATAATAATAATAATAATAATAATAATAATAATAATAATAATAATAATAATAATAATAATAATAATAATACCATATATAGAATTCTTCCACAAATGTATATCATAATCTTATAATTGTGTGTTTTGGCCAATTTAGAAAATAAAGTAAGTGTTAAATATATGATTCCAAAGCATGTCCTCACTATATATGGAGAAATATGAAATTGATATAAGTACCAATATGGAGGAGATGTTTCTAAAACATGCCCCCACCATAAATTGGAGATGTTTAAATTTGATTAGGTGTAGAAAACATTCTTCCAAAGCATGTCCCCACTGAATCTATGAATTATAAGTACCATGTTGAATAAAATTTGAGAGCATGATACCATATCATGCCCTCAATAGATCTAAAAATTGTGAATGTGTAGAATCCATGTCATCATGACATGCCCCCATTGAATTTGTAAAATGGTGTAAATACCATATACTATGTGAGTGTGGAGAACGTGATTACAAATCATGCCCCCACTAAATATGAGAACTATGAAAATGTGTAATTCATGTCACCATGACATGCCCCCATTAATATGAACCCATTTAAGGTGATGGAAAAATAATATCTAATAATTATCTCACCTTAAAAGGGTAAGACAAATGTAAATATGTGAATGTAACCATGTATCATATAGAAGTAATAGGTTTAGGTAAATGTATCATTAAATCACAAAGAACCAATGTGATCACATGCAGGCATAAAATGCATGATAAAGATCATGAAAACATTTGGATTGTAATAGTACAAGCTCAACAAACAAACAAGCACACACATAAGAACACTCAAAAGAAAATCAAAAGGCAATAGTCCAAGGAGACCAAAAAAAATGGAATGTTCAAATGCCATAAAATTGAATGCACATGACTTAGTTAAATTTCCACAAAATCAATGAATGAAATATTCAAATGTCCATATATTGTAATAGAATATTAGAATGTCCTAGAAGGTAACCATAGGCATAGTGGCCACATATAATGGATCATATTCAAATACTTAAATAAGAAAGACAGTAACAAGAAAAAACACTCTAGTAATGATGAAGAAGGTTCTGTGGGTATGGAAAAAGATAAAGTCAATACAGAGGAGGATTCTGTGACCAGAACAGAAGAGATGGAGGAAAACCAGAATGTTGAGGAGGATGTCATTGTCCAGGAAGATTCTGGTGAGGACCCAACGTCAAAGAATGAAAAGGAAATCCCAGTCCAGGAAAATATTCAAAACATGGAGATGGAAATTGAAGTTGGACTCAAGGAGCGGGAACAAAAGAGCCAAGAAGACTTTTTCAAAGAAGCTAGAAATAGCCCAAACAAAAAGCCTGAGGATTGGAAAGGGAAGAATCAGAATGAGGAAATACACATTCCTTTGACTTGGGTTAACAGTAAAGCTGAGTCTTCGTCCCAATTAGATTCCTGGTTGTGTAGGGAGATCATTGATCTCAAGAAAAAAGTGGAAACTTTGGAACAGTCTCTGAAAGTTGCTTGGAACAAAGTAAACGACATGGAAAATTAGTTAAGCGAGATCCCTGTGAAGCTCAAAGCTTATGAAATCAATCTCTGGGAGCTTATAAAGGATAACATAAAGAAAATGGAGGAAGTAACTTCCAACATTTGTGCAGCTGCTATCAATATTGGGAAACGAGCAAATGAGGAGACCAAAGTTCTAGAGGGTCCTTGAAAAAGGACAAGGCAAAGTTCCAGAAAGAAAGACACACAAAAAGGAGCTCTGCAGGAGGCTTCCACCCAGGAAACTGCTTTGAAAGAAAAAGAAGCCATGAACTTGATTTTGGAACTGGATGAATAATCTGGTCCTTTGTGTTGGTTAAGAAACTGGTTCTGATCTTTGTTTTAATTTTGCAAGTTTCTGTTTGTTGTTCTTCCAGACTTTTGTCTTTGGGTTTTGATCGGTTGAATCTCTAGGGTTTTTGGACCCTTCTAATACTATTTTTACTACCTTTCTGTAGTGTTTTTTAGGCATTGCCTGTGGGCTTAGTTTGCTCTTATTCTGCTCTCTGTAAAAGGGTTTTGGGGCCCCTTCAAAACCTGCTTTTACCTCTAATCTAAAACAAGAAAAAACACTCAAGTAAGTTTGTAAAGGAAAATCATAAGCAACCAACATAAGGATGTCATAGTGGCCCATGGATCAAATGTGTTTAGAAAAAAATGTCAAGTACATAACATATCAATTACCCTATGTAATGTATATTCATGGATAATAGGCATGTGTAAGTACATATGTAATCTCAAACATGATAGTGTAGAGTGATCATGAAATCATATAACCTATGTGTATCAATATCATAGAATATGGATTCCCCCAACATCTTGACAACACGAGTAGAGGAAAGGCCCAAAACCCATAAGTGTATCATGTATTTGGGTATGCCCATATATATGTGTATGTAGGAGTAAATTATATGTTATCCCTCAACATATAAATAACACATATATGCCAACAAGACAATATAACATGTAGGTACCAAAAATCTTTTTGGAATTTTAATTTTTTTGGTATTATTAGAGGATGAAGAAAGATCCTCCTATGATGCCATCTATTGGATGGTCATAGATATATCCCATCATTGTAAACCTTGAAACCTCATGTTGGATATTTTTTATTATTTTCATCATGATAGGCTAGATTGAAAATGGACATAACATGTTCCTCTTCATGTTTTGCATGTGTAGTAGAAGATTTAATTCTATAATTTGAAATATGTATTGATTTTACTTCATGAGGAAAAAAAATTCCTTGTTTATTTTGGTCAATTTTTTATTCATTTGGTATAGTCAAATATTTACAAGTGTAAATGCTTATGGAAACATGGTAGGCATAACCCAAACCTATATTTGAATTACATTAGGACTATAAGAAATTGGTATTGTTATGTTTCCCAAGGAATATTTCCATGTGAATTTTTACAAATATTGTAATTTAAAACTAAGCTACTAAAAAAAATTATATTGCAAGTGGTTTTGGTTTATGTAGGATCAATATGTTCTTACCAACAATAAGCACCACCCATGTATAAGGTAATTGTTAAATCTTGTTGTTGTGTGCATTTTTTGATTTATTTTGAATCTAATTCCATTTTAGGATACTCAGATGTAATTTTTTGGTGATCAATAAGATCTTAGATCTTGTGGTTCAAGGTAAATCACATATTTGTAACATGCCTAGTGCTTTAATTATAGTCACAATAAGCATTTGCATCATATCCTTTGGGTAGAGGTCTATTTACATCAACCTCTATAATAAGAGGGAGATATATAAGGTGACATTCTATAAATCACAAGAGTAATGAAACTAGAGGTTTAGGTAAATGTGAAAATTATCTCCTTGGTGCATTAGATAATATAATATTCCTAGGCTTTTGTAATGTATTAATTTGATTTTGTAATAAAGTGATTTATAAGTCTAAAGATTATTTTTGAATTTATAACTCATGTAGTAGATTTCTCATATTTGTTAATGGATCTTTTAGGGATTTAAAAGTACAAGCCCTAGGTATTTTAAATTGAACATTCATATGTGTACCATCAAGGATTGTTGGAATGGTTTTATGGCTTCCTAATTTTTGTATAACAATATGATTCACATTACCTTTTAAAGATGATATAACATGAACCTAGTTAGAGGCAATGAAAACTATCATCCTCCTTGAGTTTTAAAATTTGAATAAGATCTTCTTTGCCCTCTTTAAATGTTCTACATATCAAAATGAGGACCAGATAAGAGAGGCATACAAATTATAGATATAACTCCATGCTGCACATACTATATGACAATAAAAAATTACAATAAGAAAAGAAATCATAAAACCCTAGCTAACCAAGGTTTTGGTTTTCAAAGATTGAGTTCACCAAAAGATTGAGTTCACCAAATGTTTAACCCTAATTTGGATTATAAAAATGATAGGGCATAAGGGTGAATATCATATCTATAGTAGGCCAATTAATGTGTTAAACTCATATGTATCATATGTTGAATTTATAAAATTGAAATATGATATTAATGGAAAGTACACTTATGTTTGATATATGAATGACATAAAAGAGAGTAATTAGCTATTTATAACACTAATATAATTTTGGATCTAGTATAGGTGGGAATTATGTAAGGAGATAATTTTGGATCATTTGTTAGATTCTAGATCTGGTACTTCTAACTCTCAAAACACTTTCATTGTCAACTCTCAAGACACTTGCATCATCCCTAGACAATTGTATTGACACTAGTGTTTGAGTTCAATGCTAGTGTCCTGTATGGAATATTTTCTAAAACGTCATGCAACTACATGGATGATTCTAGGTTTATATTTATCTTTGCTCTACTACATTTAAATATGGGTCATTGTTTTGCTAAGTTTACAAGACTAAGGTTATACATAATCATAAATTATCATCTATAGTATTCGAATTAAACATCTACAATATCTTTATATTAAATCTACTAGGTATACAAGAACAAGATCTTATTTATTCATATATGAACATTTGAGGCTTAGAAAATATTACTCAAAAAGTTCTTTGATAAACTACATTGCATATAATCATGGGCCCTCATATGATATCCATAGTTTGTTAGGTCATTCCTAATTATATTAACTATAATATTATTTTAGAAAGAATAGTTACATGAGATGAATATATTTCCATATAATATACATGCATGTTTAAATTTTATTTGTCAATGATACATATATACATTCCATTTGGATCAATAAACATTTAAGTTCTATAGATTAACACAACAAGAGGATCATTATATTCTTCATATGCAACCATGTGCACAATAATTTAGATCAATAGAACCACTAACTTTTTATTCCGCTTCAATCACCACATTATCAATAGATTATAATCAATATTATTTGGGCTTAAATATTTACAAAATATGGGATATAAAGGAAAAGGATTGAAAAAACACACAAGGTATTATTAACCCCATTCAACTAGATCATTTGAAAGGATGATAAGGACTTGATTATTAAGGAAAATCAAATCAAGTAACATATACACTAGATATTATATGTACACATTTCCTCTAAGCTAATCCCAAACAAGAACAAGAATTTTATATTACATCTACATTACAATTATTATATCCTAAAATGATTAATGATATAGCTTCTCTAGAGATTTAAATATTAAATAAATTTTCAAATGATAAGTATCTCCTAGAATACATTGGGACATATGAGGAAAATTATTCCTTCTATCAAAATAATAGGTTCCCTCATTCTACAGCCACCCAATCATATTTTACAAAAAATGAAGATACTATGACCCACCTAAGAACAAATGGTATAGATATTATTCCTATCACCCAGTTTATAGACTAAAAATGAAATCTAATTAATTAAGAGACAGTATAATTTTAGTACAAAATAGATAAATCTAAAAAAACTAATACTAGTTTTGAAATTATTAAATAAGAATGAAAATAAAAATCTTCAACAAGTTCTACATGATTACCTAGAACTATTCATATTGGATTAAAAAAATATGCTTGAAATTCAACCTATATTTGCTATACATAATATACCACTATACCCAAATTCCAAGGAATTCAAACAAAAAAATAGAAAAATGCATCCAAAATTAGTCTTGGTAGTAAAAAATGAAATCAATTTTTTTTGGATGCATGTTTTATTTAAACTAATAATTATCTTGAGTCGATCTCTAGCATAGTACTAGTTACAAATTCTAATGGAGACACTTGATGGTATATTTACTATCAAGATCTAAATAAGCTCAATGTTGTATTGACTATTGGGATTTAAACAAGGCATGCCCCAAAGATAATTTTACATTATAAAATATTGATATGATTTTGGATTCTACTATTAGTTATAAAATTTTATCATTTATTAATGTTTTTTATAGATATAATAAAATCAATATTAACTCCATATATCAATAAAAACATCAGTTATTACACCACGTGGAACATTTCTTTATGTTATCTTCCATTTTAGATTAACATGTATGGGCCACTTACTAGAGAGATATGACACACAAATTCCATGACTATATACATAATATCATCAAAGATTGTGTATAAGAATTATTTACAAAATAATAACATCAATAAGATCATGTTATATACTTATGGAAAATATTTTAGAGACTGAAAAAACTCAATGTACATTTAAATCCAAAAAAGTGTGTATTTGGATTTACATCACAAAAATTATTTGGCTATATCATTTCTCAAAGAGGCATCAAAGTAGATCCAAAATATATAAAAGTTACCATAGATATTCCTCCTATAATGGAGTTGAATAAATTGTAGTCCCTACAAGAAAAAATCAAAGCAATAATATGGTTTTTAGTTTAGTTGACTAACAAGACACAATATTTCCCTTAATTATTGAATATAGATACCAAATTTGAATGAGATGATAGCTATCAACAAAGTTTTGATGTAATCAAATAATATATCCTCAATACACCTATCCACATGCATTAAATAATATAAAGGCCTTTATTATTATACATATCAAATACAAAACACACCTTATGATATTTACTCGCACAATATGATAATGATCATAGAGAGTGCATCATTTACTACATTAGTTATATATTAGTTGATTATGAGACAAAATACAATACATTGGAAAAATATGGTTATCCTTTGTGTTCACAGCATATAATTTTTGACATTAGATGCTCAACAATGAGAAACAAGTTATTGAAAAATTAAGTCCACTTTATTTTTTCATGTCCAATTCACATTTATTAGGATGAATTTCCATGTGGTTTAATGTTACTCATATAATTTCACTTAAAATTTGTGTTAAGGAAATATGTAAAGGGGAAACTCATTGCATATCACTTAGATAACATTACATTATTGGATACATCACCAATAAATGATGATTTTCCTAATGACTTCACTACATATCACATTGATAATGACACATGGATCATTTTAATTTGACAAAAAAAAATGCACCACTGGTTCTGAAGCATGGATAGTCTTCATTACCCCTCAAGGTCAAACATTATGATTTACATTTTAATTTGGGTTTTCTTGTACAAAAAACATAATATAATATGAGAATTTAATATTGGGATTATCTAATACACGTGCTCTAAAAATATAATTTCTAAAATCATATGAATATTCTTAGTTGGTGTCTAATAAGATTTTATATATTTCTCTAACTAAATAATAAAATTTAATCCCATACAAATAAATGATACAATGATTATTAATGCATTTCAACATATTTTCAATATAAAACATATCCCATAAATCCAATAGACAAACTGATGCAATGACCAATGTCACTTCCATGATCCCTACTGACATCAATTATGAGCATGTTACTATCATTATTCATCAACTAAGACACCATAAAGTTACTATATCATATTTAGATAGTTTAAAATCGTTGTAAATTGCTTGTGGTTTAGTGAATTTATAATGGTGTAGTGATATATAAAATTTATTATAGCATATTACTATCCTAGAAAATGATACAAAAAATGATAAGTGCAAATTACATCATGAAGCAATACCATATCATTGGATGGGAAACTAATTCAATGCTTAAATTATTAAGAATCTAAAATAACATTATTTGAGGGGTGAGTTTATTGGTAAATCCATTTCTTAAAAATTATTATGATAGGGTTATTATTGGCCTATAATGGAATAGGAATACAATGTATACATAAAAAATTGATCACAATGTTATTAAAAAAACACCTAAATTATGATCCATCATATGAATTAAAACATATTATTTCATCTTTGCCATTCTCTCTTTGGGGATTTGATTTGATTGGAATGATAAATCTAGAAACATTAGATCATCACAAATTCATTATTATAGCCAAAAAATATTTTAAAAAATGGGTTGAGGACATAATTTTACAATATAATATAGGAGAGGATATATGTCACTTATTGTTGACAAATTATTTCATAGTTTGGATTACCATCAACTATTACAATAGAAATTGTATCATCCTTAGAAAAAAAATTAGGTTATTATGAGATAAATTCAATATTAATCACACTTCCTCTACTCCATATTACCCACAAGGAAATGGAAAGGAAAAAATGACAAATAAGATAATCATTAAAATAATAAACAAAACTATTACAAAACATGGCATAAACATGCATAATCAAATTATCTATGTAGTTTGGGAATATCCCACAAGTGTGTGTACGCCAATGAAGGCTACATCATATTATATTTTTTACAAAATAGAAAAACACTACCTCTAGAGTTATAAAATCATTCCTTTAGGTATCCTTAAAATACATCATTAAAAAAGAGTATAGGAGGAAAATACATGAATTATAAATGATTTATGGAAAGTGTATTCAAGTTATTGAACATATCAAATTCTATTAAGATCACATAAAAATAACATATGTAAGTCATATTCATAATTCTGAATTTAAAATTAGGCATTTAGTACTAAAATAAAATAAAAATAATACTAATGCAGACAAAAAAACCAAATGTAATTTTAAGCCCAATTTGTTGTGTCCATTTATGGTTACTAAAAATGTGGGTACATGAGCTTGTCATCTAGTTACACTCTAAGGTAAAATTGTGAATAAACCTATGAGCATCATTCCATTATGTTGATATTATACAGACAACAACCTTTCAAATATTTAAAAAATAAAAAAAACATTCAAAATATTTTAAAAAACTCCAAAAAATCAAATATTAAAAAATAAAAAAACATTCAAAATATTTTCAAAAATCATTAAATTAAGACTTGAGAACGAATTTTTTTCTAGTTTACTTCTTTACATATATTATTTATCACATATTTTGATAGATAACATACTAGTTTTCTATACACATGCATTTCATGTGGTATATGAGTGTGATGTATGATATACTATATATGGATTCTTAGATGTTGGATTTCCTTCTACCTAGTGGCTATGCCTATGTTGGGGAAATATAATTCTATAGATTTCATTATAATATTTTATATCTTTTTATGACCTCTGAGCCATGTCAAGCTATATATCTTACAAGTGTCTAGCTAATTTCTCCTACTTTATATTGTACTACATGGAAATGTTAATTTTTTATAATATGACATTTATACATATGGATGGAATATACTATTTTTAATTTTTCCTATGCTCCTTTAATGTTGTTGTTTACTTTCTTACATGTTAGGCTAGACATTGATTGTTTATTATGTGTGGCCCTTATACCTATTTTTTTGTGAGTCATTTGAACATGTACCTTGTTTGTGACATTCTTAATGTCCTTTATGTGTTTCCTTTGACCTTGTATTATGACATGTTCATGTCCATTTTATATGGATTATCCATAAATTATGTGGATATTCCACACTAAATTTCACCAACATGGACCCTTTCAAGTCAAGTTGTTTCCATCAAGTTATATGACCCATAAAAACACCTAAAATGTTGTTTTAATATGTATTCCAACTCTTAAGACTGTCATATATAACATATAAAAGAATATATCCACAATCCTAACATAATAATACTACATACATGACTAAGGAATCCAAAATGCTTAAAGATGATTCAAATTCCCACATTAGCAACAAAGCTCTAGAGTTCAATAGTCTGAAGCTTTGGGTTGATTCAAGAGATCAAGTATGCCAACTTAAAATTATCATAACTTTTGCATACAACCTCAAAATTATATACCATTTTTTTGAACTTGTCTATTTTTTAGGGTAATCAAAACATGTAATTGAGAATTAATTTTGAAACCAAACATATTATTTTTAATCTCATACAATATAAACTAGAATTTTATAGCCTCAGTATTTCCTAGATTACACATTTTTGATAGTTGATTATTGTAAAAATTAAGATGGATGATAACCATGATCAAATTTTATATCAACGTACCTTGTTATAATTATTACACAATCATATATGCTATGTGTGTTCCTTACACTTATTGTGTGATGTTACCTGACATCATGTGTTCTATTTTTTGTTCCTTTTGAGCTTGATTAGTGGTGCCATGATATATATCATGCACTTTTACTATGTAGTCTACTTAAAAAATATTTAATTTATTACATGCCTCATTTATGAATATATCTATAAATGAAACTTATATGAATCATATTAAACATGTTGAATACATAATTTAATGATAAATACATTATTATGATGGCATACTCTCTATATTATGACATAAATACTACACAATTATACCTTTTTCACATAATAAAATTAACCCTTCTTTTTAAATGAATGACTTGTAGGATATAAACCTAATCTTAAAAGGGGAGAATCATAGTGGTATTTTATTAGAGATCAAAGCCTCCATGAGTATAACAAATATAATATTTGGGATAGAATACAAATTTTAAAAAAATTAAAGTAATACATAATCATATTATATATTAACATTGTTTCATCATCATGCTATATAAATTTAGAGTAAAAAATACTCTACATTTTATTTTTAGTTTCAGTGTGTGCTTCAAGTTTTGTCCCTATGCATTTTGGTTTTGAGGTAGTAAAGTTTGACACATAGCACAGGCACGAGTTCCTTTTTCCCTAAATTTTGTCTAAGTGTCAAAGTGGCATGGAAGCTACCAAGTGTCATCAGCTGAGACACATTTTATTATTTATCTAAGTTTCACGAAACATGCCATGTGTCTAGTAGTAATTCATGGAGTGCAACAAGTGTCGGTATCTACGTTTCATATTGGCATCCACATTTCAAATTTATTTTGAGTTTTTAAAGCTTCTTTCAAATAAGCTTTTCTCAGGATCAAGCGAAAGGTGCCAAGTGGCAACTATGGAAGGATTCAATATGTTTTTCTAAAAGCAACGAAAGATGCCACATATCCCTATCTGAAGAAAGTGGAAGCTACCATGTGTTAACATCTAAAATATCTTCACTTTGTTTCATTGATAAGTAAAGACTGTGGTGGGACCCAAGTTTTTATTTCTAAAAGTTAGTGGAAGCCACCAAGTGTCACCATCTGTATGGATCTAAAATGAGTCTCGAATGTTTCTACAGTCTTGCTAAACATCAACAAAAGCTACCACATGTCCATAACTGAATAAAATGGAAGCTACCATGTGTTATTTATTAAAGATACATGGAAAGTGACACCTATCCTTGTTACCTTTTTAAAGTAGCTTAGGCAAGAAGTGTGGTCGGTCCCATTTTCTATAAGTTGTTAAAGTTTCAAAGTAGCAGACTATGACAGATGTCAAAGATGGAACACTCCTGAGTAAAGACATATAAACAGTATAAGTTACGTGGAAAGTGTTGTGTGTCTTTGGTAAGTGCCTCAAAATCTGCCAAGTGTCATTTTATGATACCTTTTGAATAATGAGAAAGTTTTCAAGTAGAATAAGTGAAACACACCACATGTCTTTGCCTATTTCATAGTGGGAAGCATCATGTGTATCTATTTCATCCAATGAACTACAGGGAGATGAAACATTTCAAATCTAAGAAATATCTTTTGTTAGACACTTCTAGTTTAGTTAGAGTTCAGTTAGACAGTTGGATTAGGAACATGTGGGTAATCTAGAACTAATCTGATGCTATAAATATGGGTGCAGAGGTACCGAAAGTGGATGATCAGAAGATAGAGAGAATTTTTTGTGAGAAATTATTATCAAAAGTTTTAGACTTTTAGCTGTGTCCAGTAATATCATTTGCCTTTGTTTTGTTTTCTTGAGTTAGAAAGTTTGTATAACTATGCATGTTTATGTGCCTTTTATGTAACTAGAAAATTAATGAGAATACTAAATTATATGCCTTTGTTGATATTTTGTGTGTCATTGCAAAATCATCTAAGTTCTGAGCCTTTGATTCTATCTATTTTTATCTTTTACATTGATCATGCCTTGTTTACTCTTTAATGTAATTGAATTTTAAAGATAGCTTCACTGTGCTTAGAATTAAGGGTCGAATTAAATTTAGGTGCATCACCATAGTTAGATTTTCTTTCATTGCATTTGTGTTTCTATTTAATTCCTATCCCTTTCCTCATAATACACTTGAGATAAAGAAGAGCCAGCTTCTTTAAAATTTGGAGGTCATTTCAGGTTGCAAGTCCCACATTTATAGAACTTCCCATTGTTGGTGTTGGAAACAACACAATTTTAATCATCAACAATTTTTGGCACACCTGGTGGGACACCATCTTGAAGTTTCTTTCAAGACCGTATGAACCAGAGGGCTATA
Source organism: Torreya grandis (assembly GCA_037957365.1). Classification (NCBI taxonomy): domain Eukaryota; kingdom Viridiplantae; phylum Streptophyta; class Pinopsida; order Cupressales; family Taxaceae; genus Torreya; species Torreya grandis. The sequence goes on from JARHVA010005708.1 coordinate 205,577, forward strand.
AGGAGTCAGAGTTATGGACCAGTAACAAGATCTCAATCTGAAATAAATCTAGGCATTCTTTTTCCACCTTTGATAACTAGTCCAAGATGAAGAGTCAATCAATTTATACCAATACCAAGAGTAAATATGGGAGCTCTTATACCTCCAAATAATTATGCAAGCTATAACACTAGTAGTCCTTTGATCCTCCCAATACCACCAGCCGCTTGGGACCTTATTCCAGTAAATGCCTTGAAAGCTCTACCCAATTTAGTGGGTAAGATTTCAAAACACTTGAAGAACATCTATATGATGTGTCTGATATCTATGTAATTCAGGTGATCACACAAAAAAATGTGGCTATAAGATTATTAGCAACTTCTTTTAAAGGGAAGTCTCTAGAATGGTACAGATCCTTGACTCCAAATACAATATCTACATGGGATCAACTTGGAGATCTTTTCTTTGAAAGGTTTAAAGAAAAGGCTGATAAATCTTCTTTGTTGAAATAATTGATTACTATTAAAAGGGCACCACAAGAAGTAATGACTGACTTCAATTCAAGATTTCAAAAGACTTGGGAAAGAATCCCTACTATAGCAAGACCATTACCAAGTATGGCTATAGTATTTTATTTTAAAGCTTTAAATTTAGACATATCAGTAATGATTTAGTCACTTGGAGGTCAAACTCTACCAGAAGCTTATGACTATGCAGTCAGAGCTAAAAATAATTTAATAGATGTTGGAAAGTTGCCCCCAAGGCCTCCCATACCCATGTTTCTATAAATGACCTTAAATTTGCCTCAATAAGCCCCTAATCCTATAGCCCCACCTATGTCTATGTACACATATCCTCAACAACCTGCTAAAGAACTTGTCCCTGCCTAGTCATCTAAGATGGATGATATCAAGAACATCTTAAGGATATTTTCAAATGAGTTAATTAACATAAAAAGACAACATAATCCTTATCCTAAACCCCAATATCAAGGTTACAAAGGAAATATATTTCCACCACAGCCAAACTAGTATCAGGGTCATCAAAGGCAAAACAACCCTCAGCTAGCAAACCAATTAGTTGCAGTCCCTACACCCTCACAGACTGTTCCCCCAATCCAAATAAAGAGATTGTTCAAGGGTATAATAATTATTTAGATAGCACCAATTCCTAGTGTTTTACTTTTAATAATTATCATATGCCTAGAGATTATCCTATGGGTAATCTACAACAAAAGGTAGCAAAGCAAAGAAGAATGGATGGACAATTTACAAGTACTTCTGACACTCAAGCCTACCAGTCCCTTGGTATATAAAATTCAATCCTGATGGCTCAGATGCAAGGTATGTCCTTACAACAAGAAGAAGAAATAGCCCCTAAACATGTTTTATTTTCATGGGTTGAAGATGAAGAGTCAGTATTAATGAACGAAGCTTCTACTTCCAAGAAACCAGTGGTACAATCAGACTACTATACCAGATCAAAGAGAAGGATGATGGAATAGCTTGAAGTCACAAATAATAAAGTTATGGGACCTCCTCCATTTCAAATTCATCAAAGCATAGCTGTTAGATAAGAAGTGCCTAAGCCAGTATAGAACCAAGTAGTTCCTGGACAAGTTCAAGAAAAAACAAGGTACTCTTATTTTCTAAGAACCCAAATAATAAGACTAGTGAATGTGGTGGATTAGCGAAAGAGAACCCCAACATGTGTTAATGTGGGATATATTATCTATTCCTAAGCAAAAGACATTGTTACAAGAAGCTCTGCAAGGTCAAGCAGTGCCTAAACATACTATCACCAAAGGACTTACTTATAAAGAAAATCTCAAGGACACAGTTCCTCTAAAGACAACAGCCTTTTTAAAGAATGCAGTAGAGGTAAGTAAATACAAACCAGAGCCCTTCTATTTAACTCTGATAGTTGGAAAGAAACTATTGCATAATGCGATGATAGACTCAGGGGCTAGTGCTACAGTGATGCCTAAGTAAATAGCTAATGCTTTAATAATAAAGTATGAGCCACTTACTAGAGGATTCATGCAGCTGGATGGAAAATCAGTGCAAATAATAGGGAGAATTAAACAACTTCCATTGCAATTATATACTTGCCCCAATATAATTGTCAATCAAGATTTAGTAGTTATAGATATACCCCCTGTATTTGGCCTATGTTTATCTAGGGATTTCATAGCCAAAATACGAGGATTTATGTCACTTGATTGGTCTCATCTCATCCTAAAAACCAAATATGGTTCAAAGATGAAAATACTATCTGAGCCATTATCTAAGGATCACATCACCAATGAACCAACCTCAAAATTAGAGGCAGCTCATGCTATGCTAAATAAGGAAGAAAAGGCTTTTGTTGAAGAGTTGGGTGACTAGATTGAACATGATCAAGAAGAGGAAAATAACCATTTGTTAGCTATGATGCATAGTGATCCATATGGAAATTATGACTCTACTGGTCTAGGCACTTATGTCATTTTTGATGAAGACCATGAAATCCCAAATGTTTTAAGGGAAGAAATGCAAAACTACTCAAAAATCTGAAAAAGATTCAAAAATCTAAACCTTAAATTTTGATGGGGCTAGAAGTAAAAGTGGTGCTACAGCAGGAATTTTTATTATTGCTCCAAATAGGGAGAAAATTTTGAGAGCTATCCATTTCCAATTTGCTTGTACTAATAATGATGTTGAATATGAATCCTTAGTACATGGACTCATATTAGCTAAGAAAAAGGGAGTAAATAATCTTATAGTAAAAGGAGATTTAGAATTAGTGGTGAAGAAAATTAGGGAAAAGGAAATAGCCAAAAATGTAAGGATGAGATCTTATAGACATAGAACTTGGGACTTAGTAGAAAATTTTGAAGCTTTCAATATTGAAGTAGTTCCTAGAAACTAAAATTCTGAAGCTGATAGGATGGCACAGATTGGCTCACAATTTGATCCATCAACTAGACTATTAGTTAACAATGAGTTAGTAAAAGTTATAGTAAGGCCAACTATCCTAGACAATGATGAGAATTGACAAGTATTTGAAAATGATTCTCAGGTACTCTCATTCTTGCAACAATCAAGGGAATTTGTTGATCAATTGTAACCAAAAATTGAAGAGGCATATGGAGACCAAGTTATATAATTAAAGAATAATAAGCTTCCCAAAGGCTTGATCACTTTAGAAAACATATTTGATCTAGATGATGTAGGCCTAGAGAAGAAAAGGTTCCAAGTAAATAAAGAAGATTATTTTGAAATAGAGGTGAGTGAAGGGAGAAAATAAAAAATTGGAAATTTTGCAACTTAAGAGGAAAGGGAAAGACTAATTGACTTATGTGCAAGATATGACAGAGTCGTAGCCTCGAGCTATGAAGACCTTCATGGATATAATAGAGACATCATTCATCACACAATAGAACTGACTGAAGGATCTAAGCTAGTTAGACAGAAGCAGAGGCCAATAAATCAAAGGATTGAATCTTTAATGGTGGATGAGTTGCAGAAACTTTTAGATTCTAAAATAATTTTTCCAATCAAACACTCAACTTGGGTATCAAATCTAGTGCCATTCAAGAAAAATAATGGTGACATAAGACTCTATGTAGATTTTAGAGACTTGAATAGAGCATCTCTAAAAGATCACTATCCCTTGCCCTTTATGGAACAAATTCTATAGACTGTGGCTGGATCAAAGAGATTTTCCTTACTAGATGGTTTCTCTGGATATAATCAGATTTGGTTGGCTAATGAAGACCAATACAAGACTACTTTTACTACCAAATGGGGAACATTTGCATATGTTAAGATGCCATTTGGCCTGTCAAATGCTGGAGCCACTTTTCAAAGATCTATAGATGTAGCATTTGAGGAACTTATAAATAAAATCATCTTGATTTATCTTGATGATCTTACTATTTTTTCCAAGAATGTTGTTGATTATTTTGATCATTTATAATCTATTTTTAAGAAATGTCAAGAATTTGGAATATCCCTGAATCCTAAGAAATGTATCTTTGATGTACCTCAAGGCAAATTATTGGGACATACAGTATCTAAAGAAGGATTTTCTATAGACCCAAAGAGAGTTATAGTGATAATGAACTTGCCCTTACTAGTAAAAAAGAAAGCAATTCAATCTTTTTTGGGGAAGAATAATTTTGTCAGTCAGTTCATATCTAACTTTGTAGGCTTAGTAAGACCAGTGACACTCTTGTTGAAAAAAGACCTAGTTTTCAAGTGGACTATAAAAGGAAGGCAAGCCTTTGAAGAGGTTAAAAAAGCAATTTCAACAACCCTAGTACTTAGAAACCCAAACTTTTCTAAGCCTTTTGTAATGTATGTCTATGGAGGAGAGCTCAATATTGCTACTATTCTAACACAGAAAGATGATAGACAGGAGAGAGAGCATCTAATAGCATTTTTATCAAGGACTCTTAGGGAATACAAAAATAGATACAACTTTGTGGAGAAACAAACATGTGCTATGGTAAAAGCCCTCAAGAAATTTAGGCATATAGTATCAGGAATTAAGATTCTAATACTTGTGGCTCACCCAAGTGTCAAAGAATACATTATGGAGGATGAAATTACTGAAAAAGAGCAAACTGGATAACAAATATCCTTGAATATGATGTAGAGGTCAAACCCACTAAGTTAGTCAAAGGTAGGGGATTGTGCCAATACATGACTCAAGAGCTTGAAAAGATGATACCTGAAGCAATCGATTCAGAAATAGAAAAGGAAACTGTATTGAGGATACAAGAGGTTGATCAGAACTCCTGGGTCAAAAATAGGATTCATTTTATGAAATATGGGATTTACCCAAGAGAACTCCCTCAAAACAAGAGGAGATACTGTAAGATGCAAGGGGTCCATTTTGTTTTAATTGAATAATTTTTTCTTAGATTAAATTTTGATGGCAAACTTTTAAGATGCATAGAGAAAGATGAGGCTAAGAAAATACTACATGAAATGCATCATGGAGTCTCAGGTGGATATTTTTCTAAAAAGACCATAGCTAAAAAGATAAGTGAGGTAGGTTATTTATGGCCTACTTTATTTACAGACTATTATCAACTGGTTAAAAAATGTCAATCTTGTCAATATTATGTGGGGATGAGAAGGAATGCAACAATGCCTCTTAGTCCTATAATTGTTAATGAACCTTTTTCTCAATGGGATCTTAACATCATTGGAATGATAAATCTAGTGTCTAGTATGGGTCACAAATGGATTCTAACTACCATAGATTATTTCACTAGATGGACTGAGGCAGTGCCACTTAAAGAAGCAACAAAAAATGTGATCCTAGACTTTCTAGGGAGTATCACTACTCACTTTGGGGCTCTTCACACTATAATTTTAGATAATGCTAAAGCATTTTTAGGGTCTAAAGTATCTAAATTTGCATTAAATCATGGAATATATCTGAAAACTTCCTGTAATTATTACCCTTAGGGTAATGGTTTGGCAGAATCAACTAACAAGAACTTGATTAGACTCATCAAGAGAATAGGGGCTGATCATCACAAAGAGTGGCATAAAGTGCTTAATATAGCACTATGGGTTGATAGAATTACACCTAAGTAGGTGACAAAAATGTCCCCATATGAATTGGTCTATGGCAAGCCTACTATAATACCCATAAGATTGGAGATTCCTGCTCTTCAACTATTAAAATAGATTGAAATTGAGGAAAATGGCCCCATGCAGGTCAGACTTGCTAAAATTTTGGAAGTTCAAGAAAAGAGGGATGTAGCACATGATTCATTAATAAAGCATCAAAAAATAATTAAAGATTTATTCGATAAAAGGACTTCAAATCCCCATTTTGATGTAGGCTCAATTGTTTTGAAATGGGATGCAAGAGCTGCCAAGCCATGTCAACACATTAAATTTGAAGCATTATGGACTAGCCCCTATAAAATTCATGCATGTAAATAGAAAAATTCATTTGAGCTAGAAATAATGGAAGGTGAACCTAAAGATATTCTTATGAATGGGATCTACTTGAAACATTTTAGTTAATCTATGTCTCTAATGTATTATAGTTAGATAGTTCCCCTTTCCTTGTTGCTTTATTTTCCCATTTTTCTTTCCCACTGTTTTTTCTAAATAAGTGTTTTTGAAAATGTAGCCATGACTCAGAGTCTTTTTCAAAATTTTCAAAACTCTTGACACATTAAATATCTCTCAAATCCTTAAATTCCCCAAGATACCTTGTGCAGCCACTTTCATGACGTGTCTAACTCGCTATCCCATGAAGATTTCATAAGATTTGCTAATGGTTATCTAATTTTAATTCCATTTTTGAGACTTGAAGGGTCATTAAATACCCCATAACAATAATTAAAGCTTACAAGTGTCTTAAACATACCTACGTCTGCTAAAAAATCCTTGTTATCTACAAATTTCAATTCATAGCAAATCTTGCTTAGTGAAAGTGTTTCCTTATTGCAAAGCTCCATACCTATTACCACAATTTACTATTTACAAGTATAGATATAGATATGGAGGGAGCATAGTCTTTGCAACAAGGGTCTGGGATTTATGAATCCATTGATAAGTTTCTTACAAGTAAATCATATGCTTCATCCCCTGCACAACCTTTAACAACTTATCCACGGACTAGAATCCCTGAAGTTGGATATGCAAATGACCCAACAAAGATGAAATATTTTGTAGATGGAATCATGGACCCAATTCTTCAAAAACATAGAAAAAATCTCAGAGAAGGGGCACATCAAAGGTGTATTCAGAGGGCCAAGGCTGGACAATATGAAACATTCACAATGAGGATATGAACTTCTCAGTTGGCACAATTCATTGTCCCAGGTGCACATCTGTGCCTTGACTTGGTTGAAATATACTCTGAGTTATTTCATGTGCCCTCAAATACCATAAAATAGGGTCCATTCATAGTGCAAATTACACCAAAGGCTATCAGAGACATGTTGGCCCTATATCATGATAAGATAGCCATGTTTCCCACTATTGCCAAAATGTAGAAAATGTGGGCAAACGTCAATACTCAATTAAGGTTTCTGAAATTAGAATTGCATATAGGTGATGATGATACCACTATGCTAACACTACCAACAACAAGAGTACAATTTTCACAAGCTAGTCAAGATGCACTTTCCATGATGGCTTTCATTTTTAGAATGAAAGAAGATACAACTGTCTATGAAGAACAAATGACCATCCTCCTCAGATTTAAAACTGTTGATAAGACTCAGGAGTATTAGCTTGATTTCTCTGAGTAGATTACATATTCAATGGTTGAAAAACTCACCCAGTTTAAATCTAAGGGAATTTTTAGGTATTCTTCTTATCTGTTCCATCTCATGTTGTATCAAAATTCTAGCATCTTTTCCCAACACATGCATCTAAATATGTATGATCCAAGCTTCGGTCTACATAGAACCATTCTTGTATCTACATGGACACATATCTTGTCCAAAACTAGTGACCCATACAAATTCTAGGAACTTTTTGTTGCCCCTGCTTTTTGTCATCTGAGCCTAGAACTGGTTGTAAATAGACTGTTTCCAAGTGTCTCAAGCCTTATGACCAATTACACTATTCCTTGTGATTACTTTTTTGGATCCCATCATACTATTATTAGAGTCCATGGTTTTAGTGGGGAACCAGTGTTGCTACCTAAGATTTTGACCCTTAGGTTAGCATTTTTAGAGGTCACCAGGCAGGTATCTATGGTAGATAATGAATATGGCTATGGGAAGAAAAAGAAGAAAATGTATGATGTTCCATGGGTAACAAGCAACATGGCCCTAGAGGTCAGAGATGTTGAGATCATGTTGCTAAGAAAGCTAGCCTTCTTGGGTTTCTCTTTAATTGAAGATAAATGGGGATATGACCCCAATGGTTTCATAACTCCATGGGTCAGGAATAATAAGGTTGCTGCTAGAATTGTGCATGAGGGCCATCCCTTTTGGGAAAATAGAAGAAATCCTAGGGAAGATATTCCTAATTTTTATGTAGAATTGATGGATTTTCCCCTCCAAAAAGATAGGCCATGGGAAACTTTTTATGTTAAGCAAAAGGATTTTGATCCAAAAATTAGAATGACTTCTAGTTTAAGAAGAGTATTGAAGAATAAGGACTGGAATGTTGAGAAGATAGAAGCTTATTGGAGATATAGGCAAGAGATTTGTGAGACAACTCACTCTTTTGGAAATGTGGATTTAGATAATAAATAGGAAGAACTCTGGGATGAATGTCATTTGTCTCCTATCTCTAGCCCTGATACAAGCAATTTGTAGACACAAGGTGGAGAGCTAGAACCTAGAGTAGAATCCAGTCAAACATTGTAGACCCCAAGGCAAACCTCAACTATAATAGCTATAACTATTTGGCCCTAATCTCTTAGTTCCATTGAAAAACAAAAGAGTGTGGTATCTTCACCACTAAAAGCTTCTCCATCAGCATCAACCCTTCGGGTTCCCAATTTTACACAATCACCATTAGCAGTAGTGGTAAATGTTGAGGAGAAAGAAGCACAGCTAGAAGAAGAAACACCAAGGAAACATAAGAGGCTAAGGTTTCAACTTGATTTAGAAGAGAAGGTAAAACCCTCATAACACCAACCACAAAGTACCTCAATTTCTCATTAGGTAAGTTTTGTTTCTCATTCTTCTTCTCAATCTCTCTCTTCTCCTATAGGGGTGACATTTTTGTTGAGCCAAATAATATCCCATGCCACCTCTATTGTGCCCATTTCTCATTTTACCCCATCTATCCATACTTATTCCATATCATTGCCTCATTTTTCCCCCTCTATACCAAAGAAAGTACCTCCTCAGATTGCTCCTAGCCAACATATGGCTATTCCATATGGCTTGCCATAAGGTTATCCTTTTGTGGGTGGGCACATTGCCTCTCCTTCTACCTTCCAAACTCAAGCAGATACTGCTAAGAAGGCTAGAGAAGCTAGGATGGAGGAAAAGAGGATGAAAGATAATAAATCCTTAGCTACACCACATATGAGGTCACAATTTGACCCAACATAGCAGCAACTAATGGTGACCCATTTGTCACCTAATATAGTCAAGCCAAATGAGTAGATGTAGCCTAAAGATTACACAATGAATGCAGTGGCAATAGATATGTCACTTTTTAGACCCTAAGAAAAGATTGAGCTATTAAATGAATCCACTTTTATAGTAGCTAAGGATTATTTGAAAATATCAAAGAAGCTATAGAAGATAGAGGCTGATTTAGCCCAAGAAAAGGCAAACTATAGCAATTTGACTAAACAAATCAATACCAAGAATAATGAAATAGAGAGTCTCAACAAATAGTTATAAGATATTATTTCTCTTTAGACTCATCATGTTATTCAAGCCCAAAATGATTATTTAAAAGTAGGGATAATGCAGGTGAAAGATACAATGACAACCTTAAGGTGGGAAAAGGTAGCATTTCAAGAAAAATTAGAGGAAAGCCTACTATAGGTCACTCAACTTCAATAGAAGCTACTTAATTAGCAGAACAATACCGCTGTTATACAAGTCCAACTTCAAGCTGAGTGAGAAATGAAAAAATAGTTGACACTTGAGTTGGCTAATAGACCAAAGAATATAAGGGTTTTGAATCTAGTTAAGGAGCTTTATGTATCAATATGGAAAAGAATCTCTGAGGAGATTACTCAACTCAGACCCTCTTTAACCTTTCTGCTAAATGCACAAAAATTGTGCAAAAAGGTGGAGACTTCAATTGAAGCCACTCTATCCACTGTCTCATTGAGAGTGTTTTACTCTTAAATTCTACTACAAAAGTTATATAATGCAACTGATGGAACATTATTAGCAGTAGGGATTAGTGACAAAATGATCGCTGCCAAAAGAGTGAATGAAGTTCTCAATTACAATTTTGCAACATTTAAATGCGAAGAGCTCCTAGATGTGGTGAAAGAAGGGATCAAAGACATGAAACAACACATTGAAGATCTAGTGTAATTGGGTCTTCCCTCCCCTTTTCCTGATAGCAATACGATGCTAATGATTGATGAGATTAAACCTTTGTTGTTAGCTAGGCAAAATGATCAGGCAATCTTTCAGGGTTTAATAGATTATTCATTAGTGGCTGAAGAAGAAGCTATTTTGATTCCCATTTACCAACATCAATTTTACTTGAAGGCTATCATTCATATTTTGCAAAAATTTTCACACAAGGATATTATTAACCTTGATTTAGCCTTTAATGAATTGTAAAATAAGCAAGGATTATCTAATGATGAGTGGTCTGTTTATTAGACATCCTTACTAAAGTTGTGATTTTTGTCACATTTTTTATACATTCTTTGGATTCTTTTTGAGCAAGCTCAAAAGTCCTCAGGGTTGCCAAGAACTATAGAGTAAAAAACTCTACATTTTTCATTTTTTGATTTTCAGTTGTGCACTCCAAATTTTGTCCCTGCACCTTTCAATTTCGAGGCAGTAAAGTTTTTGACATAGAGCGCAGGCATGAGTTTCTTCTACCTAAATTTTGTCTAAGTATCAAAGTCATGCAAAATCTACCAAATGTTAGTGGCCAAGATACATTTTATAATCTCTATAAGTTTCTCATAATGTACCATGTGTCTTATGGTAACTCAGTGGAGTGTGACAAGTGTTAGCCTCTAAGTTTCAAATTTATTTTGGGTTTCAAAAGCTTCTTTTAATAAGATTTTCTTAGGATCAAGTGGAAGGTGTCAAATGGCAACTATGGAAGGTTTCAATTTGTTTTTATAAAAGCAATGAAGGATGCCATGTATCCATAGCTGAAGAAAGTGGAAGCCACCATGTGTCACCATCCAAAATATCTTCACTTTGTTTCATCAAGAAGTAAAGACTATGGTGGGACTTGGGTTTTTATTTTTAAAGTCATTGGAAGCCACCAAGTGTCACCATCTATATGAATCTAAAATGAGTCTTGAATGTTTCTACAGTCTAGCTAAAGATCGATGGAAGCTGCCACATGTCCCTAGCTGAGGAAAATGGAAGCTGCCATGTGTCATTTTGTTAAAAATACACAGAAAGTGATACCTATCCCCATTATCCTTTCTAAAGTTATTCATGTGAGAAGTGATATGGGTCCCATTATCCATAAATTGTTAAAGTTTGAAGAAGTAGACTTTGACAAATGTCAAAGATGGAACACTCCTGAGCAAAGACACAATAAAGAGTATAAGTTACGTGAAAAGTGCCATGTGTCTTCGGTAAGTGCCTCAAAATCTACCAAGTGTCATTTTTGGTACCTTTTGAATAATGAGAAATTTTTCAATTAGAGTAAGCAAAACACACCAAGTGTCTTCACCCATTTCATAGTGAGAAGTGTCATGTGTATCTATTTCATCCAATGAACTGTAGGGAGATAGAAGGTTTCAGATCCAAGAAATATCTTTGTTAGAAACTTCTAATTTAGTTAGAGTTTAGTTAGACCATTGGATTGGGAGCATGCAAGTAATCTAGAGCTAGTTTGATGCTATAAATATGGGTTTAGAGATCACCAAAAGAGGAGGATCAGAAGATAGAGAGAATTTTTTGTGAGAGATTATTATCAAGAAGTTTTAGACTTTCTTGTTGTAGCCAGTAATGTCATTTTCCTTTGTTCTATTTTCTTGAGTTATAAAGTTTGTGTAACTGTGTATTTTTCTATGCCTTTTATGAAATTGGAAAATAAATAAGAAGAATGAGTTTTGTGCCTTTGTTGATATTTTTTGTGTTATTGAAAAATTGTCTAAACTGTGAGCCTTTGATCTTATCTATTCTTATCTTTTACATTGATCATGCCTTGTCTACTCTTTAATGTAATTGAATTTTAAAGATAGCTTCCTTATGCCTAGAATTAAGGGTCAAATTAAATTTAGGTGTATCACCATAGTTAGATTTTCTTTCATTGCATTTGTGTTTGTGTTTAATTCCTATCTTTTTCCTCATAATACACTTGAGATAAACAAGAGCCAACTTCTTTAAAATCTAGAGGTCATTTTAGGTTGCAAGTCCCACATTCATGAAACTTCCCATTATTGGTGTTAGAAACAACACAATTTTAATCATGCTTGAAATTCATCCTATATTTTCAATACATAATATACCACTATACCCAAATTCCAAGGAATTCAGGCAAAAAAATAGAAAAATGTATCCAAAATTAGTCTTGGTAGTAAAAAATGAAATCAAATTTTTTTTGGATGCATGTTTTATTTAAACTACTAATTATCTTGAGTTGATCTCTAGCATAGTACCAGTTACAAATTCTAATGGAGACACTTGATGATATTTTTACTGTCAGGATCTAAATAAGCTCAATGTTGTATTGACTATTTGGATTTAAACAAGGCATGCCCCAAAGATAATTTTACATTATAAAATATTGATATGATTTTGGATTCTACTATCAGTTATAGAATTTTATCATTTATTAATGTTTTTTATAGATATAGTCAAATCAATATTAACTCCATATATCAATAAAAACATCATTTATTACACCACATGGAACATTTCTCTATGTTATCTTCCATTTTATATTAAAATGTAGGGGCCACTTACTAGAGAGATATGACACATAAATTCCATGAATATATACATAATATCATCAAATATTGTGTATAATAATTATTTACAAAATAATAACATCAATAAGATCATGTTATATACTTATGGAAAATATTTTAGAGACTAAAAAAACTCAATGTACATTTAAATCCAAAAAAGTGTGTATTTGGATTTACATCACAAAAATTATTTGGCTATATCATATCTCAAAGAGGCATCAAAGTAGATCCAAAATATATAAAAGTTATCATAGATATGCCTCCTATAATGGAGTTAAATAAATTGTAGTCCCTACAAGAAAAAATCAAAGCAATAATAGTGTTTGTAGTTTAGTTGACTAACAAGACACAATATTTCCCTTGATTATTGAATATAGATACCAAATTTGAATGAGATGCTAGCTATCAACAAAGTTCTGATGTAATTAAATAATATCTCCTCAATACACCTATCCACATGCATTCAATAATATAAAGGCCTTTATTATTATACATATCAAATACAAAACACAATTTATGATATTTACTCACACAATATGATAATGATCATAGAGAGTGCAACATTTACTACATTAGTGATATATTAGTTAGTTATGAGAGAAAATACAATACATTGGAAAAATATGGTTATCCTTTGTTTTCACAACATATAATTTTTGAAATTATATGCTCAACATTGAGACACAAGTTATTGAAAAATCAAGTCCACTTTATTTTTTCATGTCCAATTCACAATTATTAGGATGAATTGCCAAGTGGTTAAAGTTACTCATATAATTTCATTTAAAATTTGTGTTAAGGAAATATGTAAAGGAGAAACTCATTGCATATCACTTAGATAACATTACATTATTGGATACATAACCAATCAATGATTATTTTCCTAATGACTTCACTACATATCACATTGATAATGACACATGGATCATTTTAATTTGACAAATACAAATGCACCACTAGTTCTAGAGCATGGATAGTCTTCATTACACCTCAAGGTAAAACATTATGATTTACATTTTTCTTGGGGTTTTCTTGTACAAAAAATATAATATAATATGAGAATTTAATATTGGGATTATCTAATACACGTGCTCTAAAAATATAATTTCTAAAATCATATGAAGATTCTTAGTTGGTGGCAAATAAGATTTTATATATTTATCTAACTAAATAATAAAATTAATCCCATACAAATAAATGATACAATGATTATTAATGCATTTTAACATATTTTCAATATAAAACATATCCCATAAATCCAATAGACATATTGATGCAATGGCCAATGTCACTTCCATGATCCCTACTGACATCAATTATGGGCATGTTATTTTCATTAGTCATCAACTAAGACACCATAAAGTTACTATATCATATTTAGATGGTTTAAAATCCTTGTAAATTGCTCGTAGCGTAGTGAATTTATAATGGTATAGTGATATATAAAATTTATTATAGCATATTACTATCCTAGAAAATGATACATAAAATGATAAGTGCAAATTACATCATGAAGCAATACCATATCATTGGATGGGAAACTAATTCAATGCTTAAATTATTAAGAATCTAAAATAACATTATTTGAGGGGTGAGTTTATTGGTAAAGCCATATTTTAAAAATTATTATGATAGGTTTATTATTGGCCTATAATGGAATAGGAATACAATGTATACCTAAAAAATTGATCACAATGTTATTAAAAAAATACCTAAATCATGATCCATCATATGAATTAAAACATAACATTTCATCTTGGCCATTCTCTCTTTGGGGATTTGATTTGATTGGAATGATAAATACAGAAACATTAGATGGTCAAAAATTCATTATTATAGCCAAAAAATATTTTAAAAAATGGGTTGAGGACATAATTTTACAATATAATATAGGAGAGGATATATGTCACTTATTGATGACAAATTATTTCATAGTTTGGATTACCATCAACTATTACAATAGAAATTGTATCATCCTTAGAAAAAACATTACGTTATTATGAGATAAATTCAATATTAATCACACTTCCTCTACTCCATATTACCCACAAGGAAATGGAAAGGAAAAATGACAAATAAGATAATCATTAAAATAATAAACAAAACTATTACAAAACATGGCATAAATATGCATAATCAGATTATCTATGTAGTTTGGGAATATCCCACAAGTGTGTGTACACCAATGAAGGATACATCATATTATATTTTTTACAAAACAAAAAACACTACGTCTAGAGTTAGAAACTCATTCCTTGTGGTATATTTAAAATGCATCATTAAAAGAGAGTATAGGGGGAAAATACATGAATTAGAAATGATTTATGGAAAGTGTATTCAAGTTATTAAACATATCAAATTCTATTAAGATCACATAAAAATAACATGTGTAAGTCATATTCATAATTATGAATTTAAAATTAGACATTTAGTACTAAAATAAAATAAAAATAATACTAATGCAGACAAATAAACCAAAGGTAATTTTAAGCCCAATTGGTTGTGTCCATTTATGGTTACTAAAAATGTGGGTACATGAGCTTGTCATCTAGTTACACTCGAAGGTAAAATTGTGAATAAACCTATGAGCATCATTCAATTATGCTGATATTATACAGACAACCACATTTCAAATATTTTAAAAAAAAAAAAAAAACATTCAAAATATTTAAAAACTAAAAAAAACATTCACAATATTTAAAAAACTCGAAAAAATCAAATATTTAAAAAATAAAAAAAACATTCAAAATATTTTCAAAAAGCATTAAATTAAGACTTGAGCATGAAATTGTTTTCTAGTTTACTTCTTTACATGTATTATTTATCACATATTTTGATAGATAACATACTAGTTTTCTATACACATGCATTTCATGTGGTATATGAGTGTGATGCATGATATACTATATATGGATTCTTAGATGTTGGATTTCCTTCTACCTAGTGGCTATGCCTATGTTGGGGAAATATAATTCTATAGATTTCATTATAATATTTTATATCTTTTTATGACCTCTGAGCCGTGTCAAGCTATATATCTTACAAGTGTCTAGCTAATTTATCCTATTTTATATTGTACTACATGGAAATGTTAATTTTTTATAATATGATATTTATACATATGGATGGAATATACTATTTTTAACTTTTCCTATGCTCCTTTAATGTTGTTTACTTTCTTACATGTTAGGCTAGACATTGATTGTTTATTATGTGTGGCCCTTAGACCTATTTTTTTTGTGAGACATTTGAACATGTACCTTGTTTGTGACATTCTTAATGTTCTTTATGTGTTTCCTTTGACCTTGTTATTATGACATGTTCATGTCCATTGTATATGGATGATCCATAAATTATGTGGATATTCCATACTAAGTTTCACCAACATGGACCCTTTCAATTCAAGGTGTTTCCATCAAGTTCTATGACCCATAAAAACACCTAAAATGTTTTTTTAATATGTATTCCAACTCTTAAGACTGTCATATATAACATATAAAAGAATATATCCACAATCCTAAGATAATAATAATACATACATGACTAAGGAATCCAAAATGCTTAAATATGATTTAACTTCCCACATTAGTGACAAAGCTCTAGAGTTCAATAGTCTGAAGCTTTGGGTTGATTCCAAAGATCAAGTATGCCAACTTAAAATTATCATAACTTTTGCATACAACCTCAAAATTATATACCATTTTTTTGAACTTGTCTATTTTTTAGGGTAACCAAAACATGTAATTGAGAATTAATTTTGAAACCAAACATATTATTTTTAATCTCATACAATATAAACTAGAATTTTCTAGCCTTAGTATTTCCTAGATTACACATTTTTGATAGTTGATTATTATAAAAATTAAGATGGATGATAACCATGATAAAATTTTATGATCAACGTACCTTGTTATTATTATTACATGATCATATATGCTATGTGTGGCCCTTTCACTTATTGTGTGATGTTACCTGACATCATGTGTTGTGTTTTTTGTGCCTTTTGAGCTTGATTAGTGGTGCCATGATATATATATCATGCACTTTTACTATGTAGTCTATTTAAAAAATATTTAATTTATTACATGCCTCATTTATGAATCTATCTATATATGAAACTTATATGAATCATATTAAACATGTTGAATACATAATTTAATTATAAATACATTATTATGATGGCATACTCTCTATATGATGACATAAATACTACACAATTATACCTTTTTCACATAATACAATTAACTCTTCTTTTTAAATGAATGACTTGTAGGATACAAACCTAATCTTAAAAGGGGAGAATCATAGTGGTATTTTATTAGAGATCAAATCCTCCATGAGTATTAAAAAAATAATATTTGGGATAGAGTACAAATTTAAAAAAATTTAAAGTAATACATAATCATATTATATATTAACATTGTTTCATCATCAACAATAAATATAGCCAATATAATTCATTTAATTCTTATTTCATCATCAAATTTTATCAAAATAAGTGACAAAATTCATTTCAATCCAATTTCATCAAACTATATTGACTTGGATGATACAATTAATTTTATTCATATATCATCATTAGATGACATCAGTCTAGCTGATATAATAAATTTTAGTCTTATATCATCAAGTTGTATCGACCTAGACAATAAATTTAAATTTATTCCTATTTAATCATGCTATATTTACCTATTTGATACAATTCATTTCATTTTTGTTTCTTCATATTGTATCAACATGACCGATACCATTCATCACAATTTTCTATGACATCTAAAGATCATGTCATTGCCTTAGATAACATATTTCCTATTATAAGACAAATTTAAATATATTTTGACATCACTCCTAGGATTTTAAATCTTGATGTTAGTTTCAAATGTTAGGTTTTCATATATTATAATTCCAATCAACTTATTACCACTTATTTTGGGGCATATTATGATGTCCAACCTTATCTTGCTACACATATTTGGGCACCTTGCACTACCCATATTTTAACATTTGGGGAATATTGTGATACCCATCCTTGATATTATTCTTGCATTTTGGGAATATTTTTATTCCAATCTTCATTCCCTTGACTTATTGATCTCTCATACTTACCATGAGATATCAATCATAAACCTTTTTCATATTACAAACAAAAAATCATCTTCAAGAAACTTTCCAAGACACATGCACATATTTCATGCATATATTTTGTTTGATATTTTTTATCATATTTATTTTATTTTATATATTTTATTTACTTTCCCCCTCATCTGGGATGATTATTTAATTTCCTCCTTTTTTTTGGATTATGATTGTTTGCATCATTGTTTCCTTTTTGGTTGTTTGATACTTTTACTTTTAGCCTACATTACCTTTATTATTCTTAGGTATCACCTTTGAATTTTATTTAATTTTAATTTTGGCCTTTGTTTCCCTCACAGTTCTTAGGTATCTCCTTTAGGTTTTTCAATTATTTTATTTTCATCCTTAGAATCACTTCTGGATCTTAGGTATCACCTTCAGGTTTTATAGTATTTTAATTATACTATTATTTCATTTTTATTTATTTGGTATTTTAATTTCTAACTTTTATTCCATTGAGGATATTATGTATCACCTTTTGGTTTTATATAATTTTAATTTTGAGATTTATTTAACCTAAGGATCTTAGGTAACACCTTGGGATTTTCTTACTATCACATTTTCATCACTTTTGTCTTAATTTCCTTATGATTATGTGGCCCTTTTTTACCTTGCACCTCTTTTGGGATGATTATTTACTTTATACCTATTTTTGGATGACTATTACTTTCAATATTCCATATACTATATTCCTTGTAGTTTAGTATAACTTCCCTAGTGACATGACTATCATAAAATAGCCTCATACCTTTTGAAGAATTAATTTCCCTATTTATGATAAAATATAAGCATATTTCTCATTGTATCATTCGTATTTAATGTATGGATATTATATTATCCCCATTTTCCCCTTATTTATTTTTCATTAATGCATGTGTAGGTCACTTTTGGGATTGCACACTTACATGTGGGAAAGTCTAGGAGTATTTAGGCACTATGTTCTTAAGGTTTTCCATTATAGAGGCTAAACATAAGATCTCTTGTGTTATATATTTATTTCATACATGTTTGGTTTTCCAAATACATATGGAAAAGGAAAAAATATCCAAAATAATTACTATTAAAATAAGATCAAAAGGTAAATTAAAATCACAAAATTCATATCACACCAAAAGATATGATATTTGTTTTACACATATCATATTCTAGTTGCATCTTAGACTCCATAGATGGTCTCATGATAGAGTTGAAGTCTATTTGGGTCTATTAGGTTAGTAGACTAGGACAGGAGGTATTTGGGTCTATTAGGTTAGTAGACTAAGACAGGGGGTATTATATCATTACATGATTATATATTCATACATTTTAGTACCACCTATCTTCTCACACAAGTACCCAATATTTGTATTAGGTTATTTTAACCTTTTATAACTTAACTCAATGCAAATCCTATGTTGTTAAAGGGATGAGTATGTTATTAATATATAATAAAAAATAAAAATGATTGATTTAATTAAACTTTACAAAAATAGTAAGTAAGGAGAGAAAAGGTAGTTATCTAGAATATAATAGACTTATACATAGTTCAGAGAACTAGAATAGGCTATAAAGATAGGAAGACTTTATTAAAATATATCCTCAGATAGTAGCACCCATATCAGGATAGTAGCACCATGTGGTGTAATGTCTAATTTTGGCATTAATGTCCCTCTTATAGGGACTATCTTAAGTTTTTAAGGAAGTTTGTAAAAGGTTTTAAGGGTCCTATACGTAGTTCTATGTCATTCAGGGAGTATCTTATGTCACTATTTCAACTGAATATATTTTAAAACCCAAATAAATATTTGCACACATGAAACAAAAACTGAATCAAATGCAAAAAAGAAGGGAAAACTAGGTTATGGGAAGTTATAATCATGTGTATCAGAACCCTTGTTATCCTATCCACTACCTATTTAAACCCCAATGCTAGGGGTCTCATATTACATGTAGTTATCCCGTAGGTAATATGTAATATCAACTTACATGGTATGCTAGAATGACTTTTTCTTAGGTCCTTCTTTGATCAAACATGTAGTGTCTAGATGTGATGCTTGAGTAGTTTTTAGAGTATTGAGTTGTACTATTGATTGATTTTATGTAATTATTTGACAAAATAGTAAGTCTTAGATGTAAAATTCCTTGTGAGGCTCTTTATATAGAAGGAACTTTTTTTTTGAATATAAGACCTTATTCACTAGCTGACAAGTCATAAAATAACAATAAAAACATAAGAGACAACTCACAAAGGGGTAAGGACTCAAACATGAGAGAAAAGGCCCATCATACACTATATTCATAATTAGAATTTAGCATCATGTGGCACTACTATCCTAAAAGTGGTGCATGTGTTCTAAGGCTTAAAGTAAAGCTAAAACCAAGAAAGATAGGCTAGGGGCCCCTGTGACTAAGAAAATGTGAACTAAAACTATTAGGAGTATCATAAATATAGAAAATAAGACACAAGAGATCAAAGGAATCAAAATGACCATGTGAACAAGGACTATAATCCTCACTAAGACCATCATGTGAAAGAAAAACAAAATTCATAGTACTTGTGATTGCTTGACCAAATTAGGGTTTTTACATTCCCCTCTTTTAATTCTATTAATGAAATGAAATGAAAGTACTAGATTAAAAGAAAAAGAGGAATGCATACCTATACTTACCTATGTGAATGTGATCTTGACTTTCCCCACTTTTTGGCTAGAGAAATAGATTTGAACTAGAGTGTAATATGTGAAGATGAAACCCATGGTGTGGGTGACCATTGTACTAAATAATAAGGTGTAATAAATTATGAGAACCAAAAAACCTTGTTTTTCCCCCATCCTAATATTTTTATTGAATCTAAGTCTATAAACTGAATGTGTGGAGAAACAAGGCTATCTAGACTAAATCTAAGTATGTAAACTAGGTCTAATGGAATGATATGGATCAACCACTATATATGGTCTTGTAACACAAATTGGTGAAAACCTTGTGATGATATTGGTGATGATACTGAGTGCAACCTGATAATCTAAAAATGAGGATCAAGGATGTGTGATATGTATCATGCCCTTAAATCCTAATATCTGAGTAATGTAATTGTGTATTTGAATATCTAAGTAAATTATTATATCTGAGTCAAAACTATATATATAAATAATAATTAACAAAATAAGGTTCCTTTAAACCCCCCTAAAAACACACAAGAACAATTTTTCTTGTCTCAATGAGTTTCAAAATTTATGGTTGTGTGAATTTTTCAAGGGTCTAAACATTCCTATCATGTCAAACTTAACCATCATTTAGAATATGTGCCTAGTCAAATGGAAATAAAATGTCATGTTTATTATTGATTAATAGAGAATAAATCATTCAAGTTGATTTATTCTCAATATTAATAAGGTGATAATCCTAAATAAGATCTACATGCCTACTAGAGATCTACAAGTTTTCTTCCAAAAATATGAAGATAATATGAGACTTTGGTATTTTATTTGGGTAATGAGATTTTTTTAGGGTATAAGAGTCATGAGATACCCTGGGGATACACTAAAGGTGTTTATAGATTGATAAAAAGGGAAGAAAATCCATAGGCCACATTACAGTCCTAAAATACATAATTTTTTTTGAAACTTGGCATGTTGGAGAGGTATGAAGATTTTTCAAGGGAATATGACTATTGAAAGAGTTGAGGGGAGTTGTGTCATATCTAACTTAGGTATCAAAAATATTTTAAGTTATTTAAAACTCTTTTTATCTTTTTTTCCACTCTCTGCCCACATAGGCATGTGTCAAGAACAACCTAGGGTTTGGATCATGCATTTTGCATAACTTGAGTTTCCACCCTTGGAATTTTATGAATATTTATAATATGATATTATTCGACATTATATAAACTATTTTTTTGGTTTTAGAGTAGTAAAGTATGGTATAGTATGGTCTATAGTACTATGTGTTTACTTTAGGCCTAAAAAGACCTAATTGTGAGGGAGGGTGTTGAGTTCGTATGTCTACATTGGGATTCAAGTCATAAAACTTTGGGTGAATATAAAATAGGATAAATGGTGCATAATATGTCTTAAAAAATTTTATAATATTTTTGGATCATTCAAACCTATTAGTTTTGTGTTAAAACAAGGTTACAAGAAGTAAGCCTTAAGGAGAGAAAATGTGAAAGTTGTGAATGAGATTGCAAAGTAGAGGTGGAAAGATTATGGATTATAGGTCATCAAGAGTAATAAGTGTAAACAATTCATGAAAGGAGGGAATAATAAAGCTTTAAGAGTCTCAAGACACCTAAGATGTTTAATGACAATTGGGTAAGTGTTAGAAGATCCTAATGGCCTTAACATACTTTATAATATCATTATAGAAGATTCCCACATATGAAAAAGTATCCACAACAAGGATAAGTAGTTAGAAACTATGAAGATGACTTGCCACTTTGTAATAAAAAATAAGGTGGAAGTTTTAAGAAGGCTTGATGATTCATCAAGCAAGACAAAATATCCTATGCCACCTTGATGAAACCATCATCAAACTAATCTCACACATGTTAAAGAGATATTTTAGGACTATTTCTTGGTAGGTTTTCTTATTTATAACTATTTATATGAGTCCTTAGCATCCATCACTATTTTTTGACACCTCTCTTTCCTATATCTCTTCTTTTTTCTCTTATATATATTACCTTGTAAGGCTTGTAAAATGATCCTCAACTCGAGTATGGTGAATCCTTGCTTATAAAAACACTTGTAATTTTCCTATTAAAGTGAATAGATTCTAATTTTAAACCTTATCAATACTAAAATTAGTGTATACTTCATGATTAGTTGATGATTTTTAGTAGTAGTTTCATATCTCTATTTTATTTGTCTTATCTCATTACCTATTTTCAGGTTGTTAGCCATCCTAGTAGGTCATATGGAGTGTAGTACATGATCTTGCATTAGCTAAGTGTGGATATTGCCACATTAGTGTATCATATGAGACATATTGATAATCCTCTCTTAGTTATTATCTTTATTTTCACCTTCATAATTAAATATTGATGTTTTGAAACTTATTTTGAGTTAGTGCAATAAATTTTATTCCTTATTCATGTTCTTAGTGTAGTATAGGAAAGTGGAGGGTATTAATTTGGTGCCTCACCTCCTTATTTTTTTTACTTTATTTATCCATCCATTTCCCTAGTAATCAAAAGTCTTAGTTTTAGATTCAAAGTGATTCATAAAGAGAACTAGCCCTATCTAGAGATTCACCTCATTGATTTGGTCACCCACAACCTAGAGGTGTCTCCATTCTATCACCTAAGTGAGAAGGCTCGAGAAACCTTCTCAAGGGTGAAATTTAGTGTGATAATAGTTTTGGAATGCCTGGTGGGATTAAAAAATTCATCTATTGAAGAGTATTTGATGTTTTTATTTATTATAACAACCTTTAAAGGCATGAACACAAGCATAAATAGTGATTCCAAGTGAACCATAGTTGGTATAAGTAGTCAAAGTTTTTAAAAATTATAAATTTTTATGTATTCTTATTCTTTTTTTGGTATATATGCATACTATGTGCCTTCATATTATTCATATCAAACTAATGGAATTCATGGATTCACCTTAAGTTGTCCTCAAATAATATAATGCCAAAAGTATCAATATTATATGACATATCCCATGCCAACTTAGCCTGCTTGGCAGCCTATTTATCCCTCTAGTCAACCTTGTCAAAGCTATGTTGATAATATTTAATCAATATCAAAAATCAAAGAGATTTTATTAGAATATAATGGATTAATTAAAGATATTGAAAGTGAAGAGGATCTTAACTTAATTTCCCATATCCACCTCATTTTGAGTATGGGAAAATTATTAGAGTTGGCTAAGATTAAATGGGCAGCTCTTGGGAGAAAGAATAAACAACTACCAATTAATGACATGTTGAGGATGGGAAGTGTAATTTAGTGTTTTTAGAATGGATTAATGATGTGGGAAAGGTATAAAATACAATACAATCAACTTAATTTTCTTCCCAACCTACACCAACTTGCAACATACCATCAAGAAATGACCATGCCTATTCAACCTTTACTTATTATTCCTCAAGAATCTCAATCCATTCCATCATAGAGACCTTCTTAGACTATGAATCTTGATTACATCATGAAAATAATTAAAAATTAACATTCTTCCATGCCCATATAAAATTAAAAAAATAAGAGGTGGATGAGGTAAAACCAATAGAGTTTCAAAGTTTTCCAAATTTTCTACTCATCCCTCAAGCTGGAACTATCCATGAAGTTTAATATTCATCAAAGTTGATAGAGTGATTGGGGAGTGGAAGGATAATAATAGAGCATCTGTAACACAACCTCCTTCTCCATCTCTCCAAGAATATTTCAATGAACCTGATTCTCCTAAAATCCTAAGTTATAAGGAAACCTTATCAAGTTTAAAATAATATAATGAGTTATCTTTCCCTCTCAACCCCTTCTTTTATGAATGAGAACATATTGAATTTATGGTAGAATATGAGAATTTAGTTAAAAAGGAGATCTTGTGAAGAAAGGATGATTAGGTGGAGGTCCCTAAGAAGAAAAAATAGTCATCTACAAATTAGCCTCAAGAATGATAGAAAGAGAGTGATTCAAGTGAGTATCATGAAGAGATACTTCTTGGTAGTCCCCTTTTCCAAGAAGAAAGCAAATCAATTTTCAAAGATGAGGAAAAAGATGATCTTGATGCAGGAGTACAAGGTAATATGGTAGCATCTTATAATAAAACTTATTCCATTAAAGAGTGTGAATAAAAATATTATGATCAGGTATGGTAGTAGTTGTACCATAGTTTCATGAAAGAAGTTGAGTTACTTGGCAATCATGTGACCACTATATAACATGAAGATGAACCCCAAAATGAAGTGGTAAAAGTTGGTAAATCCAAAAAAGAATAAAAATAATCTTTGGCACAATATAATCATGATAAATTAGACTTTTAGTGGATAGATGAACTTACATTCTACATGTAAGAAGTGGAAGACCAATCTATTTATCATGGATTGAGCCTTGATCAAAGGGTTCAGGATGATCATGCAATAATTGGTCAAGATTTAGTTGAGTATGATATAAATATTCATTAATAAACCCTGGTTATTAGCCTTGTTGAGCCTCATGAGTAAGATGAAAGTTTCTAAGAAGTTGTAGTGGATTCTAGTGAGTAAGAGATAGAGTTTGAAGAAGCAAACTTGTAGCTATGTCATGGTTCCATTGAATAGTTTAAAACATTGATTAGGTGTATTATACCTAAAGAGAATGATAAAGATGGTATTAAATATGGCATCCCTTTAAGAGATTAGGAGCAAATTTCCTTTTTAGAGGAACTAGAATTTTTTTTCAAGATTGGATAATAAACTTGTAGTCCATGAAGAGAATTCTAAGATGGATATCTTGGCTAATCAACATGGTGAAGACATGAGTGAGAATAATCTTGAAGGAAACATCATGGTTTCTACCATTTTTGAATCTCATGAACAAATTCAAGAGGGTCTTGATAACATGTGGTAGTCCTATTTGTACATGTTTAAGGAATTTGAAGATCTCAGTAGGTTAACACCTCTAAAAGGAAAGAATTAAGTTATTATTGATAAGTGGAAAGATCCTAGCAAGTTAGCATATCATGGAAGTCATTACCAAGAGGTTCAAGATTATGTTGTAGCAAGATTTGAAAGAGATGATACTACTCAAAAGGAATAATATGAAGATTTGAAAGATGTTGTAATGGATCCTAATAATCAAGAGGTAGAGTTTAAGGAGCCAATAGAAGTCAAGGTTATTGCTATCCCCATAAATCAAAGTAGAGTCACATTAGAAGTATATTTCATTAGAAAAGAGTAGCATGAATAAATATATGAACTTCAAGATGAATTTATCTTTATAGGAGATATGCTTGCTATTTTTAGTTCACATGAAGATAGGTTAAAGATAATGCTAGCCAAGAAAAGGGTTTATGGAGAAATCACAATGTTCAAAAAGTAGCTTACCCATCACTCCAATTAATATCATGGAGGTGGTCTAAAATTTTTCCCTTTTGATCTAGGAGGATCAGACATTGGAGGTTAGTTGTATATAGTAGTTTCTTGTTTTGTCTTCCCTAAGTGATTCTTAGCATAGTGGCTATTTTGTTTGTTTTAGTTATTTTTTTGTGTCTTATTTGTTTGGTTGTGTGGTTGAAGGCATTTTTAGTTTTATTTCTTGTTTTAAGGCATTTTAAATTAGGTTCAAGGTCCAAATCATGTTTTTATTTGAATTATAGGTGACTCTATATCTCAATGGATGTAAGAAGGCTACTAGTCTAGATGCATAGTAAGCATGTAATCCCATGAGGTCACCAAATATTTTAGCCAAAATTGGATACCATAGGTGACTAGCATTTAAGACTTTCTATTTAATCATTTTTTTACTTATTTGTTAGCCTTTCAAGATTATGGTCTTGGTCATATCTTGTCTTTTCATATTAAGGATGTGATGTTTGTCCTAGTAGTTATTAAGGTCTTATAGGGTGGTATAGTCAAACTATGAAGTCATGGTACTTAAGTGATTAACTAGTTGTTCATGGATTGAAACTTTATGAGATTTTTAGCATAAGTTTAAGGCAATCTTGGAAAATTTAAGGTAACTCTCAAGAAGCCAAGTCATGATGGATTCATTATGAAGGCAAGAGTAATGTGGTGTTTCTAAGGTATATGAAATTTCATAATAGATAAAGACCTTAAAATTAGGATTTTTTTAGGTAAAAACATGGTTTTCAAGTCTTTTAGAGAAGTTAAGGTAGCTTTGTGAAAATTAAGGTTTCTTTTTGGTCTATTGACTATTACAACATAGAAATTACTTAATTTAAAGGACTTAAAGAATGAGGAGTTACACAATGAAACGGGAGGTTACTTGAGGCCATGTGGTACTAATGAGGGTGATGTAATACTCCATAGGGTCTTTACAAGATTCAAAAGCTTACAAAAAATTCATTTACAATGTAGACCAAAGTTGAAACATCTTTTATTCTTTGATTCAACCATAATCATGGTATGATATGAAGTGTAGGTGAGGAGGGAAGGCGAGGGAGAGTTTTTATGTTACATTTGTATTATCTTTGATAGTAAGGACTCTATGAATGTCTCCCACAATAATCCAATAAGGTACTCAATCGAATAATCAAACTCCATCGCATGAAGAAGGTGTTTAGATTAGTTATTGTTGGATTACATTCATAAATAGAGAATATATATCTTAGAAGATCATCGCATTAGTTGGTGAATATTATTCACAATATCATATAATGCCCCAAATGTTGTATCCATGCTCAATAATTTGTTACATGTCAAAATAGGGTAAGTCTCACTCAATAAGCTCTAGCGGGTCATCGGGTAACCAAGAAAGGCCAAATACACAAGCTTATTTCATAGAGGAGAGAGAGATATAGGAAAAATTAAATTATTGGAGTGAGACTACCCCTATTCACTCCTAAATAATGGAATTAGTTTTTATATTTAGGCACAAAACTTTATGAACAATCATTAATAAAATATAGAGCCTTTAAACCCTACCAAATCCCCACTAGCATAGTTTTTCTTCTCTTGGTGAGTTTTGAAGTTTATGGATGAAAATGGATGGTTGTATGAACTTATAAATGGTATACATAGTCCTCTCACATCACACTTAACCATAATTTGGTACATGTGAGTAGTAAAGTGGAAATAAAATGGTGTGTTAGTTATTGTTTGAAGAGGGCAAGTAAGGTTGTTGAGCATAAAAGATTTTTTAATGCATGAAAATTATGCTTTTAATTTATTACACATTGTATTTTATCTCATATTTCCACATTATTTCCTTTTAAGGAATTATTTTATCCTAAAAATACTAAACATAAAATAAATATGAAGTTGCAAGTTTGTGTTAGCTTGAGAATGTGAATGTCTTTTGCCAAATGTGGTAGTCTTGAAGGGTTTTGGGCTTGAAATTAAAGCCAAAATATTTAGTACACATGTATACCAGGATCTCATATATCCTCCATCCTAATTAAATCCCACATTCATTCCCAATATGTCTTTCTTTCACCAAATTAAGGTTGCATTCCTCAAGAGAGAATATAAAAGCCTATATGATATGATTTGGAGAGAGATTAAAAGTTTTGTGACAAATGTGAAAGATAGGAATTTTAGTAATGAGATATAATAATAAAAATGACCTTAAATAGTATCTATAGTTTTCCAAGTTCATATGAGGGTCAAAAACACCAATGATCACCTACATATTTATGTATGTGAGGGTCAAGATTCTGGTTAGGTGGTAGATCTAAAGATGTCTCAAGATCATCTAAATGAATTTACAAGTCAAATAGTATTATTAAATTTCCCCTACTAGTTTCATGAGATAATAAAGTTAGGTATCAAATAAGAAGGTCCTTTACTCAAAAATATCTTGATTTGTATACACTTATAAGTATGTCTATAAGAGCATGGAAAAGCTACAATAGATGTGTTAAACATGAGGTCTGAGGATGATGTGAGGTGTGAGAGTCATGAGGGGATGTTGGAGTGGTTTACATAGGTGTGAATAAAAAAAACATTTAAGTTAATATCCATTCTCAAAATATAATAGAGTATTAGACCTACATGAACACCTATAGGCATACCTGCACAAATTTGAAGGAAAAGTGCAATTTTGGAATGGAAGTTAAAGACTCAAGGTTGTGACAAGTCAGGAAGACCATGAAAAATGAATCCAAATTTATTATATTATTTTTTATAGATAATAAATAATTAAATTTTAGCTATTATCAAGCTTAATAAAGTGTTAAGCCTAAAAAAGACCTATAGGCCTACTAGAGAACTACAAGTTTGCTTCTAAAAATATGAAGATAGAATGATACTTTGGTATTGTAGCTGGGGACTTATATTAATTTACGGTGTGGTAATAATGAGATACACTAATAATATGTTTATTATGTTTAGATAGTGATAAAAAAAAAAAAAAAATCCACAACCCATTTTATAGTCCTAAAATGCATACAAAATTCTGAAACATGGCATGTTGGAGGGGTTTGAATATTTTTCAAGTTCATAAGACTATTGTAAGAGTTAAGGGGATTTGGTTTGGACCTGAAATATTTATCATAAATATTTTAAGTTTCTTAAAAATATTTCTCCTTATTTTTCACTCTCAACCTACATAGGCTTATGTCAAGACCAACTGAGGGTTTAAATCTTTCATTTTTCATAAATTGAGTTTTCACCCTTATAATTTTATGAATATTTATAAATTAACCTTATTTTATGTGATCTAAAATATCATGGTGGGTTTTGAATAGTACCATATGGTATAGTACGATCTCTAGTAATATGTGTTTACTTTAGGCCTAAAGAGACCTAAATATAAAGGAGGGTGTTGAGTTAATAGTTCTATGTTGGGATTTGACTCATAAAACTTTGGTTGAATATAAAATATGACAAATGGTATCCAAATATGTCTTTATATTTTATATATGATATATGGATGATTCAATCCTATTAACTTTGTGTTTAAATAGGGCTACAAGAAGTAAGTCTTAAAGAGAGAAAATATGAAAGTTATGAATGAGATTGTAGAGTAGAGGTAGAGAGATGGTGGATTATAGGTATTAAAGATAAATAAGAGGAATTAATTCATTAAATTAGGTAATAAGAAATCTTCAAGAGTTTTAAGACACTTAAGAGGTTTAGTGATGATTGGGTAAGTGTTAGAATATCCCAATGGGATTAACATACTTTGTAATATTAGCATAGAAGATTCCCACATATTAAAAAGTATCCAAGACAAAGATAAGTAGTTAGAAACAAATAATATGACTTGTCACTTTGTAATCAATAATATGGTGGTAGTTTCAAGAAGGCTTGATGACTCATCAAGAAATACAAAAGCTCTTATGCCACCTTGACGAAACCATCATGAAACTAAGTGCACACATGTTGAAGAGATATTTTAGGACTATTTATTAGTGTATTTTATTTTTTTAATTATTTATATGAGTTATTGAAATCCATAATTAGTTATTGACACCTCTCTCTCTCTCTCTCTCTCTCTCTCTCTCTCTCTCTCTCTCTCTCTCTCTCTCTCTCTCTCTCTCTCTGGTGTTTCAAGGCTTGTAAAAGCATCCTCAAGTGTAAGATTTTAATTTGGTGCATCACATCCTTATTTTGTTTACTTTTTTCTCTATCCATTTCCCTAATAAGTAATAGGCTTAGTTGTAGCTTTAAGGTGACTCATCGAGGGAGGTAACCCTATTTAGAGATTCATCTCATTTATTACATCAATCACAACTTATAGGTGTTTTCATGTTATCACCTAAATCATAAGGATTATACAACCTTCTCAAGGGTAAAATTTAGTGTGATAACAATGATCTAGTGCAATTTTTTAAATTAAATTATTATTTATGCCAATTTTTATAAAAATAGGTGGATCATTAGCTTGAAACATGATTTCATCATTGATCATATAATCTTTATGAAATTCTATGGAGGTTTTGGTATAATAAATTGATTCAATGGCATGCACCTCTATAGGTTGAACATATTCAGGAGGGAACTCAAACTCATTAGATAATTTTTATTTAATGTCTTTTAGTTGTGGTGAATCATCACTAGTGGTGAGTTTTTAAGATGAGAGCTAAGAATTTTTATATTTAATAAGTAGATATTCGGTAAAAAACCTAATAGGTTTGGTAAGAGGGTCATTGTGAATGGATTTACAATGATAATTGCCTTTTACTGTATTTACATATCGAGAATTAGTATAATAATTACCATAATAAACATGAATAACAAAAACATATTCATTACAGTGTTTTGCATTGAGATAGGAAGATTTTTTTGGATATTTTTGGGTAGTAAATTTATAAAAGTTTCTCTTTTGAGAAGCATTGAGATAATTAGGATGATGTAATTTGATCATAACATAATGATCAAATGCATCTCCTAAAATGAAATAAAATAAAAAAATTATAAGTTTGTCACATGTTTCATGATAATGACCAATGTTGGCATGGTACCAAAAAAAATTATTAGGATTGTACCATGATGGGGGAGTAGTGTTTTTATATATGAAAGGTTTATATGGAGATAATAATTTCTTCATTTTTGAGACTACTAAGGGTGGGTGTGAGGGATTTTGAATATCAAATTTGACTACTCCCATTTTTTTAAGGAGATTTAGTTTAAGAATTTGTGTTATTTATTTCATTAGTTGAAATTTTGAAATATACTTTAGTTGAATTAAGAGATGGCTCAAATTGATTCATGAGGAAATATTGTCTTTTAGCTTGATCAAAATCCTCTTCTAAGTTTTGAGTACCTTATATTGAAGAGGAGCCTTAAAGGCAATAATGAAATTTTTTAAAATATTATCATCACTCATTTTATCAAAATATCCATATTTTTATAAAATTAAGAGTGGGATCAATTGGTAATTTCTTATCATTGATGAAGTGACTAAGACAATTTTCAAGAAGATCATTTTGTTAGAACTCTTTGACTAAATATTTTAAAAGATCCTATAATTTACATATAGAATGTTGGGGGAGTTGATTATACCATTTTAAAACATATCTCATGGTTTTTTTGATAATAAGTTTAGTGGTAGCAAAAGCATTAGTTTGGACCCAATCCTTATAGAGATTACCAAAGAATTCAAGAAAGATAGCAGGGTATTTAATTCCATCATACTTAATAGTTGGAGATATGTTTCCAATACCTATGGATATTATGAATGGATATAAAGGTTCATTTTGAAGATGTTGGAACATTTTTTTATGCATGAGATATCGAGTGATGATATATCCATTGGTGTCTCTAAGAGGAGGGGGGACAAAAAAATTATTATTTTGAGGCATGACAATAGGTGTTTGACTTGCCATTTGTAAGATAAGATTTTGCATTTTAAGCATTTGGAATTGTTATTTATTTTCAAAAAAATCATTTGTTAAACTATTTGAATAATAATTTGAGTTATATCTATGGGTAGATTTTTATTGCACGTTGTAAGAGGTGGAATGTTAGTGTTTTTATGAGGATAATTCCTAATATTAGTGATAAGAATGTTCTCGATAAGATGGATCCCTATGGGAGGGTTCCTTATGTTATTATAAACTGATCTAATGGTATAGTAAAGAATTTTATATAGTGTACCATTAATTTTAGAATTATCTAGATCACCATTTTGAGTAATATGTACCATATCTCATTCCACTAATCTAGATGGTGGTCAAGAGTATTTGCACCATGAGGTATTATATTATTGGGTGGCTAAAGTGGGTAAGACATAAAAACTCATGTAAAATATAAATGGGTTAATACTATCAAAAAAATTCTTATAGATGATTTCATAATGTTAGCTAAGAATCAAGAAAAATGGGAAAAAACACAATCCACCAACTACTAAACTAGGTCAACTAGGGTTGACTTAATTTAGAATACATGAAACTAGGAATTAATTAGGTTGAATTAGTCACACATAAATATAGAAATAAAAATTTAGAAAGCTATAGGGTTGACCTATGTCAATCTAGTTTCCCAAATAGAAACATAGAAAACTATTGAGTTGACTAGGGCCCACTTGGCTAATTTTGGGAGGTAAAAATTGAGAGATGAAAACCTATTGGGTTGACCAAAGTTGATAGGTAGGTAAAAAATAAGTATAAAAATATATTGGGTTGACTTGGGTTGATCTAGTTGGACCAACTAGAAAAATATAATATAATTAGGTCAAGCCTAGTTGACTTAGTTGGATTTGAAAAAAAAATGACTATAAATTGGATAATGCAATCTAAAAATAGAGGAAAATAAGTTGAATATAAAATATTGAGTTAATCTTGGTTAACTTAGTCTATCTAAAAATAGTCAAATAGGTAGATGTTAGTTGATCTAGTTGAATCACACATTAGGTAACTATGTTGACACTAGTTGAAGTAGTTTACAATACTTATGAGAGAAGCAAACAATAAGTAGAAATGAAAGTGTAAAACTAACTAGTTATCTTAAAATAATATTTGGAAGATACTCTACAAGTTTTTTTATTGATTTTTAGGATCTAAAAGATATTTGATTATTTATTAGATAGTGACAAATAAATATTTCTCTATCACTAACTATGGAGGATTAGACCTTGTCCATATCCCACTAAATCGGGTTTCAAGGGTAAGATAGAAGTAACTTATTATCACTAAACACTAACCAATGCACCATAAGATCAAATGGATGGTTGGATTCCTAAAGTTTAATACAAAGGGAAATCATAGGGCTTTGCTAAATACCATGAGGTACATGGAAAATAAAGAACATGTTTAGCTATGTAATATATCTATGAATACTAGGGAATTCCCTCTCTCTATTATATTTGTAAATGATAGAACATGGTCATAAACAGAGTATCACATAGCCATTCACAATAGTAGATAAGTAGTTTTAAAACTATTGGTACATAAATTCTATAAAAATCAAGTTAAAGTGAAAATAAAGGTGATAATCAAGTGGCAAAAATATATATTATATTTTAAAATTAAATAAACAAGTAACCAAATATTTTCAAATCAAAAGTGAGATTAATTACTACAAAAATAAAGTGAATTACCTTACTTATGCAGAAAGTAAAACATAGAGAACAATGTCATCTAGGGTCGATCTAGTTGAGAAAATAAATTAAAATAAGGTTGACATTGGTTGACATAATCTTTTACAAAAATAGGCCAAAATAAACTAGATTAACTAGGGTTGAATTAGTTTTTTGTAAATATAAGTAGACAAAATACTAAGTTGTCCAAGTCAATTTAGTTGACTATGTGATACAATTTTAATAGAATTAAAAAAATAACATGAAAATAATGGAAATTTGAAGTACTAATTAATTTTAATAAAAAATATAAATATAAAATTGATAGAATTGATAGAATTTAAGTATTGAGCTGATTAGAATAAACCTGAGTCATATAACTAGGTCACTTAGGTTGACTTAGTGAATATGAAAGTTTTAAGTCTAATCACTGAAACTAAGTCATCCTTGATCAATTTAGTCTTCCAAAGATAAAAAATTAAAAAAATATAGAAATTAAACATGTTTTACGATGGTTAGCTTAGTTTTTATAAATATAAAAATCTAAAAATAGTAAAATAAAACTAGGTTGACTTGCATCGACCTAGTTTTATAAAATAAAAAGTAAAAATTACAAAAATGAACTAGGTCAATGTGCATGACCTAGTTGATTATAGATTAAAAATTAAAAAATGATATTATAGTTGGTTCTAATTGTGTAACCTAGTTGACTGTGTAATAAAATTTACATATAGATAAAAACTTGAGTCAACCAATGTAACCTAGTTGACTATGGATGAAAATATGCAAACAAAGAATAAGATTAAGTCAACCAGTGTGACCTAATTGGCTATAAAATGAAAAATTTGAAATTAAAGGGTTAGATTCATGTTAGGTTCACCATAATATATGTAAAAAATTAATATATATCTATAACTTATCATACATAGTAAATCCAAGATCGGAGAAGGTAATCAACTAACATCTATTGTAATACTTTGTATATCAGGAGCATGACCAAATTGTATTTTCTAAACCTAACTAAGGGAAAAATTATCAAATAATAATAAATGACATGGTCCCAAAGCCTCTAGGAAAATAATATTTTACACTAGCCCTAGATAGGTCTTATATATGCATAAAATGAAATGTGTTATAGTGTTATCAAAGATTATAGCATAGATGGGGATGGTTTAAAATAAACAAAATAAACAAGGTATCATGGTCAATAAACCATATAGAAACACTAATTATAAGTGTAGAGGTAATTTAAGAAATTATTTATACATTAAAAACCTATTACTTTATGTAATATCTATCTATCAAATGAATTAACACAAGTTAGATATATTTAGATTTGAGTGAACTTGTTAAGTCTCAATATAATGTGGAAGATGGAAAGCCTAAAAAACCATATAGATACATTAATTTTAAGTGTAGAGGTAATTTAAACAAGGAGTTATGTATTTAATACCTATTACTTTATGTAATATCTATCTATCAAATGAAATAACACAAGTTAGATATATTTATCTTAGAGAAAACTTGTTGAGTCTTAATATCCCACTTGGACAATGATGATTTGAAAGATATTTTGTGGATATTTAAGGATGACACTAGTCTAATTATGTTCTAGGATAAAATATTCCTACTTTTCATCCAATACTTCCCACAAGGCAATGTATCTTTCCTCCAAGTCAAACCCTAACCAATGGGTCCTTCCTTCAAATGTAGATGTAGTAGAATTATGAGCTATAATAATGTAAAACTAAATGTTCCTCTTTATTAGATTGAAGTGAAGGTTGTATTTATAAAAATTTATACGATCTAAACCTTTTGTATTTTTTGTTAATAAGGTCATCCTACTATGACCCAATTTTGAAAAAGTTACCATTTAGCCTTGAACTAGGTTGACTTAGACCAACCTAGTATTGTAACATGTGTTGTAACTTTCAAAAATGGGTCAACCATAGTTGATCTAGTAGGAAAAATGGTTCTTTGCTTAGTCAGGGGATATTTGAGAGGAAAATTTATCGAGTTAGATAAATAGGATTTGTATTGGTTTTAAGTATGATATAATTAATCAAAAATATTATGAAACACCAATAGTCTGCCCACCCATTTCCTAGTTAACCCTTTAAGGTGTGCACTCAAAGATATTGGAACTTGATAGGTTCCTGCAAGAGAGAAAAATTTATTAAATTATAAAGTTTAAAAATATTGTGTGTATATAATAACCACCTAAGACATGACAATAATGACTATGAGATGGCATGTAAATAAGTGATGGGTGTTTATGAGGAAGGATTGGTTAAATTTCACGGTGTTATAATTTAAATCATAAAATAAATGTCATGTGTCATCTGAATGATAATAATGTGTTATAGATGTTATCATCTAAAATTTATATCCATTAATGTAATATTTGGGAAGTTATGATGGAAAAAAGAAATTCAAGGTGCTACATAGGTGATGTATAAATCCTTAGCAAGAATGAGACACTCTAGACAAGTGGATAAGGCTAAGAACTATTAACATAAAAGACCTAGTACACTCTAACTAGTGAACACAAAGTTTGGGCTAACAATTAAATTAGATAGATCATCCCATGAAGTATAAATGCATGAACTTAAAATGCTCTTACTTTCCTAAAACATCTTCCCTACTCCTTAGGACCCCTTATAGAGTCATCAACCTATGTAATCACCCTAATTTGGTCAAGCAACCAGAATTAATATGTATTTTTTTTTGTAATTTAACATGAAGGTATTAGTGATGATTATAGTCCTTGTTCATATGGTCATTTTTAGTCATTTTATCTTTCTTAAGTCTTATTTTCCTTATTTGTGATACTCCTAATAGTCATAGGTCACCCTTTCCTAGTCACAAGGACCCCTAGCCTATCTTGCTTGGTTTTATATCTAATTTAAGACTTACTACATAGGATTAATTTTAGAATATTAGTGCCACATGGAATTAGTGTTTTATTATGGTTGTAGCATCCAACAAGCCTTTTCTCCTATGTTTGAGTCGTAACCTCTGTATGAGCCTTCTCTTATATTTTTATCCCTCTTTTAAGACTTGTTGGCTGGAAAATAATGTATTATACTCAAAACAAATTTCCTTATATATAAATAACATCACAAGTCATTTTAAATTTATTAATTATTATTTTGGCATATAATTACATAAAATCAATCAATAGTACAACTTAATACTCTACATACTACTCAATCATCAAATCTAGGCATTGCATGTTTGATCAAAGAAGGGCCTAAGTGAAAGTCATTATAGCATGCCATTAAAATTTTATGGTGCACATTACCTAAGGGAGAGAAACATGTGATATGAGACTCTTAGCATTGGGGTTAATTTAGGCAATGGTTAGGACTATAGGGATTCTACTCTGCATGATTGTAACATCCCACAACCCAATTTTTTCCTTAATTTTTATATTTGATTTGGTTATTATTTCATGTGTACAACTATTAATTATGTTTTGGAAGATATTTAGATTTAAAAAATGACACATATTAGCTCTTGAATGACACAAAATTATTTATAAGACCTCCAAAACCACCTATAACTTCCCTAAAAGTTTTAGATAACACCTGAAAGATGGATATTAGTGCCAAAATTGGAAATTATCACCACATGGTGATACTATCCTAACATGGATGTTACTTTTAGAGGCTAGATTTCAATAAACAATCATAATATGAAAGGTGTCTACCTATATTTTTAGCCTATTCTAGTTCCCTAATCTATGTAAAAGTCTATTTTATTTTAGATAAGTACCTTTTCTCCTCTCACATTCTATTTTATGAAGTTTAGTTAAATAAATCATTTCCATTTTTCATTATATATTAACAACATACTCAACACTTTAACAACATAGTATTTGCATTGAGTTAAGTCCTAAAAGGTTAAAACATTTGGTGAAGCTGACTTACTTTGATATTAACTAAAACCCTAGTTTTGATTAGGGTTTACTTTGTCCATATTTTTTTCATTAAATTAGGGCTAAAAAATTATGTTTTTCCATTTTTTAGCATAACTTAGCTAATTCAATAAATCCCACATTAGGGTTTCATTTATTTAATGTAATTTAAATTTTTGAAACATAACCTTAATTCAAAAACCCTAGATCCATATACTAGTTCCCTATACATACAAATATTATCAATTAGGGTTTCACTTACAATCCTATTTTACATTACACACTTTGTTCAAAATTTATAAAATTATATATATACTTATGTTAGATTACATTCTACATCTTGTGTGTTTGGTAGTCCTTGTTTACATTATCTTCTATGGCAAGTTTGAAATGGAATATAAAAATTCATCTACCCCTCACCTAATTGATAGAATTTTGAATTTATCTCATGATTATAACAATGAATGGACTAATTTTTAGTATTTTACATTAGAGTATAATAAATAATTCATTTATAATGATGATGATGACTATTTTTATAATTATGGACATGAGGATTACTATAATCATGATAATTAAAATGAACATGAGGATATATTAGATACATAATCTTCTCTTTCCTCTCACTCTTCTCTTACTCCTCAAAATAAAACTAACAATATAATTCCAAAAGAACCTCTTATTGGTAGTGATTTATTCTAATGTTATCCTAGCTTTTCAAATACTTTTGATACCTCATTACTCAAATTAAATAAATATAAGTGAAATACATGAGAACCACTATTAGATGATTAAATTAAAGTAGATAGGAATAATGCATCTTCTTTACCCTTCTCAGTTAAATTCAAAAAATAAAGTACCAATGATATTACACCTTTTAGTAATGCAAAAAATAAGGTAGATGAAATTATTCTATCATCTTCTTTCACATTCCAACTTCAATACAATGATTTTTTACAACAAATTGATAATGAAAATATCTTTAAATCTTCTCCTAAATTTCATAATGTGCAAAAAGAAAACATGATTGATTCTTCTTCTACCCTTGACTCCAAAATTGAAAGTGATAATCATGTTTGAATTCCACACTTAACTAGTGAATAAATTTATTGCATTACATCTACACATGATCACACATTACATAGTAGTAAATAGTTAAAATCTTCCCCTTCTCTCTCTCTCTCTCTCTCTCTCTCTCTCTCTCAATGAGCATGTGGCTGGTACTTATTATAATATTACTTCTACAAATGAATTAAATTATGATTTTGATGAACCATGGAATAATGATGATTATTTGATTATTATGAAGAGGACCTAGAATCTACACCTTCTAGTTCTTCTACTAATTCAACTATTTCTCTTGTTTAACCAAATACTAGGCCACATGTAAGAACACACACACACACACGCACACACACACACACACACACACACACACACACACACACACACACACACACACACACACACACACACACACACACACACACACACACACACACACACACACACACACACACACACACACACACACACACACACACACACACACACACACACACACACACACACACACACACACACACACACACACACTTATTATTATGTTCAAAAATTACATTCACTTGAGAATAGTACCTTATATTCAATTAACATGTGATAGTTATTTAGAACTTAATAGCAAAAGAGATACTAATGAATGTCCCTCAATCCCCCTTACTACCATATAACTTATTTCTAAAAATAACCTAAATGAGGGTGGTAGCTTATTTACCTCTATCCAAGTCCTAGCTATCACACCTAAAAAGGTTACATAGAGTAAACCAACCCTCCCTAAAAAATGTTTCCAATATAATATACCAATGGCTAAGATTAATAAAAAAATTAAATCATTAAATTAAACCTTTGGTGATGATAATATAGATTCACAAGTGTTAATTTCATTTATGCATGTTGTGGGTGATTTTTAACAAGTACACCATCTCACTTTAGAGAATAAATCATATTGATCTTGGGTTGATACTAATGTTATACATGTCAGACCTATTCCATGAAAAATCTCAACTACAAGGTTTCCACATAACTTTTAGGTACCATTGTTACCTATATTTGATGGGCATGGAGATCTGTACTTGCAATTTTAAGCTTATGATAAAGCCATGGCACATGTTACTAATAAGTTTAATCTACTACAATTAATTTTGAAATATTTAAATGGGGAATCACTAAATTGGTTCCAACATACATTCCCTAGTGGGTCACTACACACATACGAGGAGTTATAAATAGTCTTTCTTAGGCACTACATATAGAATAGGATACCTTGAGTTACACATGAGAGATTACCTTCATTACTCCAGGGTGAGACATAGCCAACATCTGAATACATTCTAAGATTCAAATCTTGTTTGCATTAGTTGATTATCAACCAACTTATGTATAGGTATAATACATATTTGCTCAAGGATTTTTTTTTTTTTACTTAAGCATATATTACTATATTCAACATCAAAATCATTATGGTATATATATAACATAGTTATAACATTAGAGGTATAATTGGGACTAGTAGTGACATATTCAAAAGTAAATTTCTAAATAGGCCCCTCATAGCCACAATCATCTAACATGGTACAAGAATCTACTTCAATTCAAATTAAAAAATTGGTGGAATAGAAACAATTGATAAAAATACTCAACAAGGGAAAAGAGCCACTTTACAAAGCACCTTCTATGGTGTATAGAACATAAGATATACACATAGGGGTTATACAATTTTTAGATAGGGATGGTCCTCATGAAATTTTGATTACACTATTAAACATCTCCTCCCACTAATCATAAGCTACCACACAATTTTCATAGGGTACCACATAAGCCATATTGTAATTTTTGAAAGATAAATGGACATTCAAATAATCATTGTTATACACTCCAAGCTCACATTAACCAGTATGCCAATCAAGGTATTATATAATTTACATAGGTGCCATCGATATCTCATTCTCCATACTCTCTTAAATCACACTCCTCTATGATAGAGTTATCTTAGGATGTTCCATTTAAGTATCCATTGGTTAATCATCATATGAACCATGTGGTTTCTAAGACACCTATTTATGAGTGATAAAATGCACCATAATTTTAGTAGAGATGGCAACCAATTCACAAAAATTAGAACATAGCTTTAGTACACACACAAATCAAGATATATGGGAATAACTACAAATCTTAGTGAACAACATTAGTTCAAACACCAATAAAGATAAATGTAAATAAATACAAAGATTAACACACATA
Organism: Torreya grandis; assembly: GCA_037957365.1. NCBI lineage: Eukaryota > Viridiplantae > Streptophyta > Pinopsida > Cupressales > Taxaceae > Torreya > Torreya grandis. The sequence goes on from JARHVA010005708.1 coordinate 246,079, forward strand.
TGTAATATTCACACTAATCAATATATATGGAAATAACTACAAAAATTAGAACACAACTCCAATTCACACACTGATCAAGATATTTTTTAAAAATCATACAACTTAGAGTATAGTTTCAACACATCAAGCAAAAAATATTTTTACTCCAAAGTATACATATATATCCACCATAAATGTATCACATGTAAATTTAGTTTTAGATTCTCCTTCTCAACTGACATAGCATGATTGGTATGGTCATTGGTTCTTCATGCCATCTGGGTTTAGATAAAGCATATGATAGTCACATGATTTATAGGTATAAATATTATTTAATACATCAAATCCATAAACCAATAAATAAAAAATATTAATCCACTACACATGCCTAAACATTCATAAACAATATCCAAATATCATCATTTAAAATAACCAAAACAATTAAACACATATCGACATATACAATATAACCATATCCAAATACCAATATACATAAAAAAATCCATATATATAACTAGAATTATAGTTTCAATACAAATATAATCCATTACTCAATGATGCAGACATGGCCACTGGGACTAGCTCCCTCATTCTCACTCTTAGATATATCAAAGATAGAACTAAAGGCTTCACTCTCTCTTTGTGATCTAGATCGATAAATCCATCTAATATCTCTCTCTAATGATACATACCAAAATAAACCATACACTTTCCATGCTTTCATTGAAGATGTATGTAATCATATTCTATTTGAATGCTCATCCCACCTAGAACATTATTTGTGGGCATGATACACTTGTTGAAATATGCACATGCCTCATCTCTATATGTAGTCACTCATTTATATGTTATAGTAGCTATTGTATCTTGGTTAAACAAATATGAATGCACATAGGCCACATTAATGGCCATCTTTATCAATTCATTCTCTAAGGCATCATTGTAAATATGTTATGTCATTTCATGAAGCATTGACTCAATGGTGGTCTCCCAATACTCATCCTCACTTGAACTTGCACATGTCTATGAAATACATCATATTCTTAATCACATAAATAAATTAATAATTATAAACATAAATTTATAACACATTTTATTAAATTACCATTGACAATACTAAGGGGATACACCTTTGCTACATCCTCTATAATAATCCCACCTCTTAGAAATATAGGTGCCCATCTGAGATCCCTCCACTAAGATGCATAGGCATCAGTCACTCCGACATCATCTATATCTAGTACATAAATATTAGTATCTCACTCTATCAATGGAATATAATCTAACTTAGTAATAGATGGTCTTAGCTTACTACCTAGCCTTATAAGACCTTGAAAACTTTAACCATATCCGTGGTGTTGAGGGCACATCCTAAACTAAACCAAACTATTATGTGACCCACTCATACTAAAACCACTCATACACATTAACCCAATAATCATGTAGAAAAAAAATCACTCAAATCCATATTAGCTAAGCAATATCCTTAGGCCATCCCTCATAACCCCTATAAGGTCTCCAAATTATATCCCCCACTATCAAACTATCTAGAAACTATTGGCACTACATAGTGCTCCTCCTAGGCACATGACCCATCCTTATCCACCTCTCTATAAATAATTATAGATGAGCCCAACAATCCCATACATGTATCATTAGCATGTTTAATACTATGTTCTCATATTCCAATCAATGTAACAATGTAGATGCTCCAATCCCTCCACCATGTACCTCCTTTGTGAAATGATATAGATCCCTCTATAGGTGGGATAACATTGTATGACTCCATGAATATAGAGTATTATGTTCTTTTATATCTTGAACTATATCAAGAATCTTATAAGAGATCAACACCCCACTCCCATCTTCAATAACAAATGAATATATCAAAATGGTTAAGAAATTTTATAATCATTGGAACCTCGTCAATAAAAATAAGTGTCAGTAGTATGTCACTATGGCTCCCTATGTGATAGTTCCCTATTTCTATAGCATAAGAATACCTTGAAGCCCATTATATGGATTGAGATCCTATGTCCTTCTATAGTATATCTCACTTCCTAGATATAAGTAATCATAAAATCTAATATACATCCTATAGAGTAATGGTCATCTCCCTAATTGATAACTATAAAGTGGACGTATTTATATCCTATCTCTCACACAAAGTAGTCATCATGTGCTTATCCAAAGGCATAAGATCTAGTAATATGACATGTCTCAAACCTACTCTCTTGATCACAACCATTTCAACATCCACTAAGGGTAGACCCCATAGTGTATCTAACATCTATCCAATATCAAACTCCCTCATATGATTATTAACCTAAAAAAAATACAACCAAATCAGGCATCATCAATGCAAAATCAAAAGCAATAGATACAAATACACATCAAATACTAACCAATAATAATCAAAATTATAAACCTAGCCTACTATAAACTAACATTGCATACAAGATAATAGTTCCACATCCTGAACACTAGTGTTAGGTCCTAGATAATAGCACCTAAGCAAGGATAATAACACCATTTTTTGCCAAATAGGTCCTAAACTAGTAGATTTTTAGTAAAAATAGTAAAAAATGCATTACAAATTTAAAAAATAGGAAAATTATTGGTCTCCTTACTAGGTTAACCTCCTCCCCTACTTAAATCCATGCCTCAGCCTCTTCATAATGGGTTAAACTAGCTCCTCATATCCTCAACATATTTATCTAGCTTAGGAATAATTTATCTCATGTCAAATGCCCTAAATAAATTACCAAACTACTCAAATGACCTATTCAATTCACACTTGTTCAATGCCACCATATTAAGGTTAACCTTACATGCCAATTTTTCCAACTAATATCAATCCCTTGCCAATGTAATATCTCAAGAACTATGGCTCCAATTTGTGAATAATTTTTATGTGTGGAAATTGACATCAATGTGAAACACCACATATTAGTTAAACTAATCTCCTAATCAATTTAAACTCTACAAAATGATAAAATAGATATTAAAATAATTTAATTCATAATAGACAAATCATCTATCTAATTACACATTTAATTATTAACTCCATCAAAATAAATACACTATTCAACCTTAAAACAACATCACACCCACTAATTAACATTAGTACATATGATCATTACCACTTTTGGTAACATGCCATCACCACAGTCTTGAATCTCTCACTAAAATGGGGAAATATACATAGATTATTCCAAACATACATAGGTTCATAAAGATTTAGATATACAAATTTCCATGATCTTCATAGTTGGAGATGCTCTATTTATGCATTTAATCCTACAAAAATTCATCTAAATGCCTTCTTCATGAGATGGAGTTTGATTATTTGATTGATTATCATTTTTTATTATGGTTGAATCATGGAGTAAAATATGTTTCAACTCTGGTCTACTTTGTAAATGAATTTTTCTCAACATTTATAAAGTTGTATGAAACCTATGGAGTATGACATCATCCTCCATGAGTGCAACATGGGCTCAAGTGACCTCCCTTTTCATGGTGTAACTCCTCATTCTTGATGTCCTTTAAATGAAGTCATTTCTAGGTTGTAATAGTCAATAGACCAAAAAAAAAAAAACCTTAATTTTCAAAAATTTACCTTAATTTCTCTAAAATACTTGAAAACCATGTTGTTACCTTAGAAACTCCTATTTTGAAAGTCTTCATATATTATGAAATGTCATAGACATTGGAAATACCACATCACTCTTTCCTTTATAGTAAATCCATCATGACTTGGCTTCTTTATATTTACCTTAACTTTTCCAAAATTACCTTAAAATTATGCTAAACATCTCATAAAGTATCAAGCCATGAAAAACTAGGTAATCACTTGAGGACCATGACTTCACAATTTGATTATACTACCCTAGAAGACCTTAATTAGTACTAAGACAAACATCACATCCTTATCATGACAATACAAGCTATGACCAAGACCAAAAACTTCAAGGACTGTCAACAAATCTAAACAAGGCCTAGATAATAAGTTTTAAATGTTACTCACCTATGGTAGATAATTTTGGAAAACATCTTTGGCAACCTCCTGGGATTGCATGCTTTATATACACATAGACTAGTAACCTTATTCAATCCATTAGGATATGGTGTTTCAAATCATTCAACTACAAACATTATTTGGAGCTTGAGCTTGATTGTAAATGACTTGAAACAAGAAGAGAAAACCAAAAGTGCCTTCAACCACATAACCAAGTAAATAAGACACACACAACAAAACAATTAAAAAAATAAAACACTCACTATGATAATAAGTACTCTGGGAAGACAAAATAAGAAACTAATATATAAAACTAACCTCTAGTGTCTGATCCTCATGGATCAAAATAAAAATTTGTGATATCACCTCCATGAGATGATTGAGAGTGATGAGAAAGTAATTTTTAGAACATAATACTTTATCCATAAACCATTTTCTTGATTGCCAACATATTTGGTCTATCTTCAAATGAACTAATAGTATCAAACATGTCTACTACAAAGGAATATTAATTTTGAAGTTCATATATTTCCTCATGCTACTCTTTTTTAATGAGAGAGAATTATATTGTGACTATTCTTTGATTCATAGGTGCAAAAACAACCTCAACTTATATTGGCTTCTTAAACTCTACCTCTTACTCATTAGGATCCATTACAACATATTTCAAATCTTGATATTATTCCCTTTAAGTAGTATCATCTCCTTCAAATATTGTTGCAACATGATCTTAAACCTCATAGTGATCAATTACAGGACATGTTGACTTTTTAGGTGCTTTTCACTTCTCAACAACAACTTCATTATTTCCTTATAGAGGTGTTAACATATCGAGATATTCAAATTCCTTAAACATGTCTAAATAGGGCTACCACATGTTATCAATACCCTCTTAAACTTGTTCATGAGATTCAACAAGAATAACAACCATGATGTTTCCTTTAAGATCCTTCTCTCTCATGTTTTCACCATGTTGACTAGCCAACATAGCCATATTAGCATTTTCTTCATGGACTTAAGGTTTACTATCCAAGCTTGAACAAAACAATTCTAGTTCTTCCCAAAAGGCAATTTACTCCTAATCTCTTAAAGTGATGTCAAATTCAATATCTTCTTTATCTTTATCTTTAAGGATAACAGACTTATCCAATGTTTCAAACTCTTCAATGGAATCATGACATAGCCGCCATTTTGATTTTTCAAGCTCTATCTCTTGCTCACTATAATCCACTACAACTTATTTCAAACCTTCATCTTGATCATGGGGCTCAACAAATATAATGACCAAGGTGTATTCATGAAAATTTCTCTCATACTCAAATAAAACTTGATCAACTATTGCATGATCATCCTAAACCCCTTCATTAAGGCTTAATCCATGACAATTATATTGGTTTTCCTCTTCTTCCATGTAGAATGGAAGTTAATTTATCCACCTAAGATCTAGTTCATCATGATTCTCTTATGCCAACCTTGATTTTTATTTCTCTTTGGGTCTACCAACTTTTATAACTTCATGTTGGGGTTCATCCTCATGTTATAGAGGGGTCACATGATTATCAAACAAATCAACTTCTTTCATGAAAGTATGGTATAGTTGTTACCACACCTTATCAAAATCTTCTAATTCACACTCTTCAATGGAATCAATTTGATTAGAATATACTACCATATTACCTTGTACTCCTCCATCATGATCATGTTTCTCCTCATCTCTAAGAACTTATTTTATTTCTTCTTGACAAACAGGACTACCAATCAGTATCTATTAATCACACACACTTGAATCACTCTATTCATAGCCTTCTTAAGGCTCACTTTTATATGAATGATTTTTATTCTCAAGGATTTCAACCTCATCATCCTTTCTTGGAAATATCTCCTTTTCAAATCAATTCTCATATTCTACCTTTAATACAATAGGTTCTCCTTCATAAAAGGAGGGGGTGGGAGGGCAAGATAACTCAGATTATTTTAAACTTGATAGGTTGTCCTTAAAACTTAGGATTTTGGGAAATTTATGTTCTTTTAAGGATTCTTGGAGAGATGGAGAATGAATTTGTGTTAAGGATACTCCATTCTTCTCCTTCCAGTCCCCAATTACTCTATCAAACTTTGATGTATCTTAAACTCCATGGATAGCTCTAGCTTGAGGGATGAGTGGAATATTTGGAAAACTTTAAAAATCTCTTGGTTTGACCTCTACCACTTCCTCTTTTTTATAATTTTTTATGGGCATGGGAGAAGGTTCCTTTTCAATTATTGGCATGATGTAATCAAGGATGATGGTCCAATAAGGTCTCTATGATGGAATGGTTTGATATTCTTGAGGAAGAGTAGGTGAAGGTTATATAAATATGGGTCTTTATTGATGGTATGTTGCAAGTTAGAATAAGTTGTTATGTTGCAAGTGATAAGGTTGTTTAATCCTTTTCACTTAGGTGATAGTATAGAGACACTTTAAGTCTATGGGTGACTTAATAAATTAGTTGAATCTCTAGATACAGATAAATCCCTTGATGCTTCACCTTGAGATTACAACTAAACATATTAATTGCTATGGAAAGGGAGGGAGAAATAAATTAAATAAAATAAGGAGGTGATGCATCAAATTACTACCCTCTACTTTCCTATACTACACTAACAACATGAATAGGGACTAAAACCTATTACACTAACTCAAATTGAGTTTAAAATCATCAATATTTTAGTATGAAGGTGAAAATAAAGATAATAACTAAGAGGGGATGATCAATATGTCTCATAAAATACAATAATGAGGAAATTTCCACACTTTGTTAATGCAAGATCATGTACCACACTCCATATGACCTTCTAAGATGAGTAACCACCTAAAAATAGGTAATGAGATAGGATAAATGAATGAGAGATATGACACTACTACTAACATTCACCAACTAAACATAAAGTATACACTAATTACAATATTGATAAGGCTAGAAATCAACATCTGTTCAATTAAATAGTAAAAGTACAAGTGTTTATATGAGTAGGGATTCACCATACTTAGGTTGAGGTTCCTTTTACAAGCCTTACAAGGCCACACATATAAGAGAAAAAAGAAGAGAGATAGAGAAGACAGGTGTCAAAAACTAGTGATGGATGCTAATCACACATTAAACTTATTAAAAGGAAGAAAAAATACTAGAAAATAGTCTTTAAATCTCTATTCAACATGTGTGCACTTAGTTTGATGATGGTGTCATCAATGTGGTATATGATATTTTGTCTTGATTAATTAATCATCAAACCTTTTTGAAACTACCACCTTATTCTTGATTTGGAAGTGACAAGTCAAATTCCTTATTTCTAACTACTTATACTTGTCTTGAACACATGTTCATATATGGGAATCTTCTATACTAATATAACAAATTTTGTTAAGCCCATTAGGATATTTTAACAAATGCCCAACTATCACTATACCTCTTAGGTGGCTTAAAACTCTTGAAGCTTTATTATTCCATCTTTTCATGAATTTAGTCCTATTCTTTCTCTTTAATACCTATAATTCATCATCTCTCCACCTCTACTCTATAATATCATTCATAACTTTCACATTTGCTCTCTTTAAGGCTTACTTCTTGTATCCCTATTTTAACACAAAGATACTAGTTTTAAATGACCCTCAGATATTATATATAATATAAAGACATATTTTGGCACCCTTTATCCTATTTTATCTTCACCCAAAGTTTTATGACACAAATCCCAATGCAAACTTACTAGATCAACACACTCCTTCACAATTAAGTCTCTTTAGGCCTACAGTGAACACAAAATACTAGAGAATATATTGTACATATCCAAAACCACAAAATATTTTAGATAAAACCAAATAAATAAAATTAAAAATATTAATGAAATCTCAAGGGTGGAGACTCAAGTTATAGAAAATGCAAGATTTAAACCCTAAATTAGACTTGACACATGTCTATGTAGGTTGAGAGTGAAAAAAAAGGATAAAAAGAGTCATAAATAAATTAAAATATTTTTGAGAAGTGAATGAGGCCTTACCCAAATTACCTCAACTCTTACAATAGTCATATTCACTTGAAGAAACATCATACCTCTCTAAAATTATATGTTTCAAAATTATGTATGCATTTTAGGACTGTAAAGTGAGCTATGGTTTTTATTCCTTTTTATCAATATATAAAAATATTCAACATATTACTAGTGTATCTCATGAATCCCACACCTTAAATGACTCTCAATCCCCAATTAAAAGACCAAAGTATCATGATATCTTCATATTTTTAGAAGTAGACTTGTAGTTCTCTAACAGGCCTATAGGTCTTCTTTAAGCTTATCACCTTATTATGCTTGAGAATAGCTTGACTTGAATGATTTATTATCTATAAAAATTCATCTAATCAATTTTAATTAATTATTCATGGTATCATTTACTATTCACAACCTTTAGTCTTCAATTTTGAGCCCAAAATTTCCCTTTTCCTTTAAATTTATGTAGGTGGCCATGTAGGTGTTAATCTAGGTCTAATACTCTGTTAGATTTTTAAAATAGATTTTATCATCAATTTTTATTTTTATTCACACCTATATATACCTTTAAATAATACCCTAATTACACTCACACCTCAAATAATCCTCAAACCTCATGTCTAACACATCTATTGCATCTTTTCCCTACTCTTGTAGATAGACCTATAAGTGTATACAAATAAAGCCATTTTTGAGTAAAGTACATTATTCTTGTTGTTAGCTAACTTTAATACCTCATGGAAATGGTATTGGAAACAAGATAATACTATTTGACTTGTAAAGTCCTTTAGATGATCTTGAGACATCCTCAAATCTACCACCTAACCAGAAGCTTGACCTTCATATATAGAAATTTATAGGTGATCATTGGTGTTTTGAACCCTCATATAGGCTTAGAAAAATTTTAGAGACTCTTTAAGTTAATTTATATTGTTATATATCAATACTAACACTCCTATCTTTCACATTTAACATAAAACTTGTAATCTCTCTCCAAATCATATCATATAGTCTTGTATATTATCTCTTGAGGATTGTACCCTTAATTTGGTGCAAGAAAGACATATTGGGAATCAATGTGGGCTTGAATGAGGATGGAGGATATGTTAAATCTTGGTACACATGTGTACTAAATTCTTTTTCTCTCATTTCAATCCAAAAACCCTTTAATAGTACCACATTTTACAAAAAAACATTCACATTCTCAAGCTAACACAAACTTGTAACTTCATATTTCCATCATGTTTAGTGTTTTAAGGATCATCTAGTGCCTTTAAAGGACATTTGTGGGATATAGGAGATCAAATATAATGGTTCCTAAATTAAAACCATAATTTTCATGTATGAAAACATCTTTTACCCTTAATAACCCTACCTGCCATCTTCAAAAAACAACAAACACAACATTTCTTTCCATTTGAATGCTCACACATGCCAAATGATGGTTAAGTGTGATATAGGAGGACTGTCTAGACCTTGAGAAGTTAAAACAACCATCTATTTTCATCCAAAAACTTTTAAATTCACTAAGACTAGAAAAACTGTACCTATGGGGTTCTAGGAGGGTTTAAATGAAATTTATTTTGACAATTGTTCATATAGTTTTTCCCCTCAATCTAAAAAATAATTCCATGATTCAGGATGGAATGGGGGTGGTCTCTTTCCCCTAATATCATTTTTCTTGGTTATTTTTGATATGTTTGTCCCAAAAATCTCATTAAATCTAACACCCCAAGGGAGACCTCCTTTGTTTTTAGGAAAAACCTTGAAACTTTTAAAAAACACATCATTCCCTTTACCTTGTGGAATCTAGAACTCTAGATGTAATTTTCACTTATGAAAATTACTTCATGGGTTCTAGATCCTACAAAGCACCAAAACCCAAAACCATAGAATCTAGAACTCACCATACACTTTGCACATTTTAAAAATGTTTAAAATGCATGGTGGGATCTAGATCCCACCATGTACCCATCTAAAAAAATTTAGAACTCAATGTGCACTTTACACATTTTCATAATGTGCAAAGTGCATGACAGGATTTCGATCCTACCAAACATATAACTCACTACTTCCATGGGAACTTCCAATTGGTTCCAACACCTCTAACCATCATAAGAACTTCCAGGTGCTTCCATCACCTCCAACCTCCATGGGAAATTCTAGGTTCTTCCATCACCTTCAACCACCATAGGAAATTTGAGGTGATTCCATCACCTCTAACCTCTATAAAAACTTCTAGGTTCCTATAACACCTCCAACCTCCATGAGAACTTCTAGCTACTTCCAGCACCTCCAACCTCCATGGAAACTTCTAGGTTCTTTTAGCACCTCCAACCTCTACAAAATATTCTAGGTGATTATAGCACCTCCAAGCTTCACAAGAACTTATAGGTGCTTTCACCACCTCGAACCTTCATGGTAACTTCTAGGTGACTTTATCACTTCCAAACTCTATGGGAAGTTTTAGGTCCTTCTAACACCTCCAACCTCTATGGGAACTTCTACGTGCTTTCAGCACCTCTAACCTCCGTAGGAACTTCTAGGTGCTTCCAACACCTTCAACATCCATGAGAAATTTCAAGTGCTTCCAAAATCTCCAACTTCCATGATAACTTCTAGGTGCTTCCAACACCTCAAACTTTCATGAGAACTTGTAGGTGATTCTAACACCTCCAACTTTTATGGGAACTTCTAGGTGATTCTAGCACTTCCAACCTTTATGGGAAATTTTAGGTTCTTCTAATACCTCAAAACTCCAAGGTAATTTCTAAGTGCTTCTAGCACCTCCAACCTCCATGGGAACTTCTGGGTCTTTCCATCACCTCCAACCTCTATGGGAACTACTAAGTGCTTTCAAGGCCTCCAACTTTCATGAGAACTTCTACGTGCTTCTAGTACCTCCAACCTCCATGGGAACTTCTAGGTGCTTCATCCACCTCCCACCTCCATGGGAAAAGGTAATGGATCACTAATAAATAATCAAAGATATAAGGAAAATATTGAAGGAACATATCAATAAGTACTTTAAGAATATAACTATTTGATGTTGATAAAGAGAAAACATGTTTTATACTTCATATTTTTTATAATGTGGAAGTTGTAAAAATCACAAGTGCAAATTACACTTTCCATTTTGACAAGTAAAGATTTTTTTAAAAAAGTGTAAAATCATGAAGTGCAAATTGCACGGTTCATTTTAGCAAAAGTAATAAAGTTGTAAAATTCTCACTTGAGTTTTGCATGTAGGGTTTTTGCATGTAAAAACAACTTGAGTTTATTTCAATGTTAGCTTTTATTTTTGAAAGACCAGTTCTATTTTGGGTACCTCTTTTACATGAAGAGCTATTTTTAGCCACTACCAGATGAAGAAGCATTGCATGGAGATTTAGAAGTTTTATCCATGCCAAGATCACACCTAGCTTGTACATGTCATTTTAAAACCATTCCACAAGTCCAAAATGCCAAAAATAGAAGAACTCACCTCTCTTTCATGAGGGTTTTAGATTTGCATAATTTTATTTTTGAGTCATTCAAGTTTTGACAACTACATCTCATCTTGGAGATATTTTTTTATAAAAATAGGCATTCCCCATGGCCCAATCTATCCTTTTGTTGTTAGTTATATTTTTTTAATTTTGAATATATTTACTACAAGCTATAATTTTTAGAGAGTAATAAAGCTAAATATTTGCATTTCTTATGTTGTGGAATCTATGTGTGTGCAATTTATTTGATTATTTGTGGAAGATTTGTCTTTTATTCTAGTCTCAAGAAAATTCATCTATGGTATTTTTTCCCTCTTGATAATATTATTTGGAATAAATATCCTTTTCCCTTTTGTGAAAATAGATAAAATACTACCTCTGACTTCTATTTACATGAGTCTGTGCTTAAATAAATTCAATATTTCAATATAATTTATGCTCTTTTATGTTTATCAATCAAGAATTTAGATATAATATAAAATATTTGGTGCAATCACCATATTTTTAATTTTCTACAAATTTCAATTATTCAACCCTTTTCCCCATCAAAACCCTAGTTTAGGATCAAAAATCACTAAAGAGCGAGATTTCCACAAAACTAGTATTTCATCAATTTACATCAAATTTAGTGAAAGGAAGTTAGCCTTCTCTAGAGATTAACCTCAAATTGCCAAGGTCCCATGTCTTTAGAGGATTTTACATTGTATCATTAGGTATTTTCACAACAAGCTACAATATGAAGACATGTGTAATCCTATACGATGATAGTGTTTGGTACGGTCAGTGGGACTCGATCCTACAAAGAGTGGAAAAATTATTGGTGTGTCTTTCCTCTAATTATCTTTTGGAAGCAAGAAAGTTAGAAACAATGGAAAATATGAATGAACATTAGCTAGTATGAGCAACCCAAGTGCTTAATCACCATCATTTGGTATGTATCATTACCCATTTGATCAAAATACATATTATTTCATTCCTTATCCTTCATATCAAGTTAGCAATGTTCATGACATCACCCCAAGTGGCCATCAAGGTTTAATGTATCAACCTTATCATAATTTACATCTCCCTAGTCAAGCTAAAATGAGATTTAAGGAAATGATGCTTGATTTTGAGAGAAAATTAGACAGGTTAAAGGGAAAGAAGAGTATTATAGGCAACAATAAAATATTGAACAACAAGCTTATGTTCAAAAATAAGATTTGAGGTTTTAAGACGAATGTTTGGTTACGTAAGACCAAGATAGAAAATAAAATTATTATAAGTTATTCCTAAGAATGGGAATAGCCAACCTTAGACCCTAATTCCCCTCTCCTACTCTTGTTCATGCTCAAACTAAAACCCCTAATCGACCTTGCCAGATCTCACCATTATCAACATGAAACCATCCCATCTTGGATCCTCTCTTATGCTAATGAACTTAACCATGCCATACCCTTTCTTGTTAAACCACCCTCTCTCACACCCATTTAAGAAAATGAGGAGGTGGCCAAATCTTACACATTCCCCTCATGGAAATAAATCAAAGAGGGTATAATGAAGAAAAGAAAAGTAGTAGATGAAGTGGTCTAAGAAATAGTCCCAGGAGAAGAGGTGTTAGCTCAGCTCAATGAACTTTCCCTACCAAAGTTTCAAGACTCTCCCTCCCTTCCCCAAGAACCACCTAAAAAGGCCTTTAAGGGCCCTAATTGGAAGGATACTCTCCTGAGTTACAATCAAGGTGAACTTCTTCACCCTCTAACCACCTCCCTCATAAAGGAGGGACCTATTTTACAAATAATAGAGGAGGAGTTTACAATCAAAATTGAGCTTGAAAAAGACAACACACGTGTCTATGATGAAGAGTTCATGATAAGAAATCCACTTCATTCAAAGAGGAAAAATTTAGGTTTTGATTAGACTTCTTAGTATGGTTTTGATGAATTAAAACATGCAAGTAGTAATAATGCCTTCATATTTAAAGAGGTATGAATTTATGTTGTAGCTAAGAGTAAATGGGATTTTGATTTTTTCCAAGAGCTTTCATTCAAAGTATAGAGATTGGCATAGTCAATTAGTTAGATAAAGAAGAGAAGGAAATAAAGAATAAGGAGGATTAGGATAAAGTATGGAAACATTTGTACCATGACTTCATGGACTAGATAGAGGTTCTAAACTAACCTATACCTCCTCTTGACATGAAGTTGAACTTGCCAATTAGGTTGAAGATGCTGACCAATCACAAGATTAATTGTCAATTGAAGGAAATATTGATGTCTTCAGTAATGAATAAGAGTGGTCAAATCAAGAGCCACAAGAACATGATATTTTAGGTCTTAGGTGGATTTATGAAGTATCATATGGCTCCTTTCAAAGAAAATAAAGCAAGGATGGTGTTGAAGCTAGCATTGTCTTAGATGACCAAGATGAAGATACCTTTTGGGGTGACTTAGAGATTTTTTACCTAAGCCTAAATAGTCAACCAAGCACTAGTTCAAAGGATCCATCACATGTTTTTCTTACTTTAGAGCACACAATTGACCCACTAGATGAGGAGGTTGTATAGGCCCCTATATTCTAATTTGAAGAAATCCTTAAATAAATGGACTAATATGTCTACATTAGAGATATGTTTGTCCCATTTTATCCACTTGAGATCATGCCAAAAGAATGACCTATCAAGCATCTCAACTCACCTATTTTGAGCTCTCAAAAGCAAGGTTTTTTTCATTCTAGTTTATCACAAGTGATTCTAAATCTTTCCTATTTAACCAAGGTGGAAAGTACTTTTAAATTATATCCTTTTACATATTAGTTTCCATGTTTTCCTCTGAGTGCCTTTGTGCACTTTTTTTTAGTAAGTTAGTTATTTTTTTCAATAAGTGCTTCTACACAAGTTGAGACTCATTACGAGTTATTTCCTTAGGTTGTGTTATTTTTAATGTTTTATTTATTTGTTATTCCTATTTTGTTCATGTTTAGTCAAGTCTCAACTTGTTCTTCCATAGGTTAGAGTCTGTTAGAGTAGAATTTGACTCCATGCTTAATGTCTTATAAGGCTACTAGATTTAACATGATTTATAGGAAATCATCCTATAGAAGTCGCTAAAACTGTTGAGTTTTTTGTTCCAAAAATATCATTACATATAACACCCCAAGGGAGACCCACTTTGATTTTTAAGAAAATCCCTAAATCCTTCAAAAACCCCATCTTTACCTTTACCTTGAAAAATATAGAATGCTAGATACAATTTACATTTGTGTAAACTAATTCATGAGTTCTAGATCCCGTAAACCCAAAACTGGATAATCTAGAACTCACCATGCACTTTGCACATTTTAAAAATATGTAAAATGCATGGTGGGCTTCTGATCCCACCATACACACATCTTTAAAAATATAGAACTTAGCATATACTTCATACATTTTTACAACATACAAATTTCATGGTGAGATCTAGATCCCATAAAACCTACAACCCCCCACTTCCATGGGAACTTCTAGGTGCTTCCACTACCTCTAACCTCCATAAGAAATTCTAGTGTTTCCATCACCTCCAACCTCTATAGGAACTCTAGGTGCTTCTAGCACCTCTAACCTCTATAGGAACCTCCAAGTTTTTTCAACACCTCCAACCTCCGTGGGAACTTCTAGGTGCTTCCAACACCTCCAACCTCCATGAGATCTTCTAGGTTCTTCGAGTGCCTCCAACCTCTATGGGAACTTTTAGGGGCTTCCAAAACCTCCAACCTCCATTGGACATTCTAGGTGTTTCTAGCACTTTTAACCTCTATAAGAACATCTAGGTCCTTCCATCACCTCCAACCTTTGTGGTAACTTCTAGGTGCTTCCAAGATATCTGTCCTTCATGTGAACTTTTAGGTGCTTTCATCACCTCCAACTCTGTGGCAACTTCTAAGTGTTTCCAACACCTCCAACCTCTATGAGAACTTATAGGTGATTCTAGAATCTCCAACCTTCATAAGAAATTCTAGGTGATTTTAGAACCTCCAGCCTCTATGGGAACTTTCAAGTCCTTCTAGCACCTCCCACCTCCATAGGAAAAGGTCATTATTTACACTTTATATTTTTTATAATTTGGAAGTTGTAAAAAGAACAAGTGCAAATTGCAAGTTATATTTTGACAAGTATAGATTGATAAAAAAAGGTGTAAAATCTTGAAGTGAAAATTGCATGGTTCATTTTGGCAAAAGTGATAAAGACTTAAAAACTTGTAAAATTCTCAATTGAGTTTTTCACATAGGGTTTTTTCATGGAAAAGTAACTTAAATTTATTTCAAAGTTATATTTTATTTTTGAAAGACCAGTTCTATTTTGGGTGCCTCTTTTGCATGAAGAGATATTTTCATCCACTACCAGATGAAGAAGCTTTACATGGAGATCCAATAGTTCTAGCCACACCATACAACACTAGGATCATGCCCAGCTCATGCATGCCATTTTCCAGCCATTCTATAAGTCCAAATGTGCCAAAAATAGAAGAACTCACCTCTCTTGTAGGAGGGTTTCATATTTGTATATTTTCTTTATGGGGCATTCAAGTTTGGACAACTACATCTCATCTTGGAGATATTTTGTATAAAAATTTGCATATTCCATGGACCAATCAATCTTTTAGTTTTTATTTACATTTTTTGCATTTTGAATGTATTTACTACAAGTTGTAACCTTTGGAGAGAAATAAAGTTAAAGATTTGCCTTTCTTGTGTTGTGGAATCTCTATGTATGGGCAAGTTATTTGATTATATTTGAAAGATTTGTCTTTTATTCCAGTCTCAATAAAATTCATTTGTGGTATTTTTTCCCTCTTGATAATAATATTTGGAATAAAGATCCTTTTCCCTTTTGTAAAAAATAACTAAAATTTTGCCTCTAATTTCGTTTTACATGTGTCTATGCTTAAATAAATTTAATATAATTTATTCTCTTTTATGTTTGTCAAGAAAGCATTTAGATCCACTATAAAATATTTGGTGTAATAACTATATTTTAATTTTTCTTAAAATTTTAATTCTTCAACCCTTTTTCCCATCAAAACCCTAGTTTAGGATCAAAAATGACTAAAGAGTGAGATTTTCACAAAATTGGTATTTCATCAGTTCACATTAGATTTAGTGAAAGGAAGTTGACCTTATTCAGATATTAACCTCAAATTTACAAGTTCCCATGGCTTTCAATGTTTTTCCAATGTATCATTAGTCACTTTAGTAATAAGCTACAAGATCAAGATAAGTACAATCATATGTGATAATAATTATCTCTCTCCTCCATGAAATAATCTTGTGGATTTGGCCTTTTTTAGTCTGCCAATGACCCTATGGAGCTTCTTGAGTTAGACTTTCCATATTTTGACCCATACCACATTCTTGACCATGGATACGACCTTTTTGTGATTGGATGATGTTGTGAAGAGGATTCACCACCTAGTGCCATGATATTTTTGGCTAGAGATGTTCTATTTAAGCACAATCCTAAAAAAAATCATATAAACACCTTCTTCATGAGATGGAGTTTAATTATTTGATTGATTACCCTATTGGATTCTTGTCTAAGATATTATTTGATTCCTTCCTTTCAATCATAATGTAAATTTAATGTACAAACTCTTCCTCACCTTCTCTCCTCACCAAAACTTCATTTTATGTCATTATTATGGTTGAATCAAGGAGTAAAATATGTTTCAATTTTTTTCTACATTGTAAATGAATGTTTCTACACCTTTTGAATCTTTTATGGACCCTATGGAGTATGATATCACCCTTCATAAGTGACACATGGCCTCAAGTGACCTCCCTTTGCATGATGTAACTCCTCATTCTTGATGTCCTTTAAATGAAGTCATTTATAGGTTATAATAGTCAATAGACCAAAAACAAAGAAAACCTTAGTTTTCACAAAGTTACCTTAATTTCTCCAAAATTCTTGAAAACCATGTTGTTACCTCAGTAAATCTTGCTTTAGAGGTCTTCATCTATTATGAAATGTCATATACCTTAGAAATACCATATCACTCATGAATTCATAGTGAATCCCTCATGACTTGTATTATTGATAGTTAACTACCTTAAATTTTCCAAAATTACCTTAAACTTATGCTAAAAATATCATAAATTATCAATCCATGAATAACTGGTTAATCAATTAATGAACATGACTTCACAGTTAGACTATACTACCCTAGAAGACCTTGATTACTATTAGGACAAACATCACATCCTCATCCTAACAAGACAAGCTATGACCAAGACCAAAACCTTTAATGGCTATCAACAAAGTTAAACAAGGCCCAAATAACATGTTTTAAATGTTTCTCACCTATGGTAGATAATTTTGTCTAACATCTTTAGTGAACTCATGGGATTGCACGTTTGTTATGCACTTAGACTTGTGGCTTTATTACATCCATTTGGATATGGAGTCACCTATCATTTAAGTACAAACATTATTTGGACCTTGATACTAATTGAAAATGCCTTGAAATAAGAAGAGAAAATGGAAAATGACTTCAACCACATAACCAAGCAAAGAAGACACATAATAAAATAACCAAAACAAACAAAATGTTTATTATACTAAGAATCAATTAGGGAAGACAAAACAAGAAAATAATATAAAAAATAACCTCCAATGTCTAATCCTCTTAGATCAAAATCAAAATTTCTAAGATGACCTCCATGAGATGAATTGAAGTGATGGGCAAGCCGATTTTGGAACATTTTACTTGCTCCATGAACCCTTTTCTTGATTGACAATGTCTTTGGCCTATCTTCATGTGAACTATCAACATCAAACATGTCTATTATAAAGATAAATTACTCTTTAAGTTCATATATTTCCTCATGATTCTCTTTATCAATGAGAGAGAATTATAATGTGATTATACTTTGATTAATGGGGTAAAAATAATCTCAACTAATATTTGTTCCTTAAACTCTACCTATTGCTCACTAGGAGCCATAACAATGTCTTTCAAGTCTTCATCTTCTTCCCTTTGATTAGTATCATCTCCTTCAAATATTATTACAACATGAGCTTGAACCTCTTGATGATGACTTGTAGGACATGTTGACTTGCTAGGAGTTTTTCACTTCTCAACAACAACTTCATTCTTTCCTTCTAGAGGTGTTAACCTACCGAGATCCTCAAATTACTTAAACATGTCCAAATAGAACTACCACATGTTATAAACACCCTATTGAACTTGATCATGATATTCAACAAGGTTATCAACCTTGTTTTCTTTGATATCCTTCTCACTCATATTTTCACCATGTTTATTATCCAAGATAGACATCTTAGCATTCTCTTCATGGACTGCAAGTTTCCTATCCAAACTTGCATAAAAAAATTCTAGTTCCTCTCAAAAGGCAATTTCTTCATGATCACTTGAAGGGATGGGAACTTCAGTATCCTCTTTATCTTTCTCTTTATTGATAAAAATCCTATCCAATGTTTTAAACTCTTTAATGTAATCATGACATAGCTGTAAATTTGCTTCTTAAAGATCTATCTCTTTCTCGATTGATGTCACTAAAACTTATTTCAAACCTTCATATTGCTCATAAAGATAAATAACACTAATTAATATTATGCCTTCATGAATATTTATCTCATACTCAACTACAACTTGATAAACTATTTCATGATCATCCTAAACCCATTCATTAAGGCTCAATCCATGATAACTACATTGTTCTTCCACTACTTCCATGTAGAATAGAAGTTTATCTATGCACCCAAGGTATAATTATTAATTATTTTATTTTTATAAAAATATTGTTTCTTATTATTGTGGTCTATCAAATTTTCCAATATCATTTTGAGGTTCATCTTCATTTTTTAGAGGGGTCACATTCTTTCCTAGAAACTCAACTTATTTCATGATACTATGGTGCAACTGCTGCCATACCTGATCAAAATATTCTTTTTCACACTCTTCAATAGAATAAATTTGATTAGAATATGATACCATATTACCTTTTACTCCTCCTTTAGGATCATATTTATGCTCATCTTTGATATCTAATTTTTTTTTGACAAAGAGGACTGCCAAGAAGGATCTCTTCATCATACACACTTGAATCACTCTCCTCTTTCCCTCTTGAGGCTCACTTATAGATGATTGATTTTTATTCTCAAGTAATGCCACCTCATAATCCTTTCTTGAAAATCTCTCCTTTTCAACTAAATTCTCATATTATGCCTTCAATGCAATAGGTTCTCCTTCAAAAAAGGTGGTTGTGAGAGGGTAAGAGAACTCATTAAATTGTTTTAAAATTGAGAGGGTATCATTTTAGCTTAGTCTTTTAGGATATTTAGGTTATTTAAGTATTATTTGAGAGATGGATAAGTAAGTTGTGTTAATGATTCTCCATTCTTATCCTTCCACTCCCTTATCACTTTATCAAACTTTGATGTATATTGAAATTCATGGAAAATTACAACTTAAGGTATGAGTGGAATATTTGAAAATTTTTAAAAATCTCTTGGTTTGACTTCTACCACCTCCTCTTTTTTATGATTTTGTATAGGCATGGGATAAATTTATTTTTCAATGATTGGAATGATGTAATCAAGTGTCATAATCCAAAAAGGTCTCCATGATGAAATGGTTTGAGATTATTGAGGAAAAGTAGGTGAATGTTGTGATCAAGGATTATAGGAAGGGAGTTAGTATAGTGCTAGTTCAAGAAATGAAAACTAAAATAAACACATTAAGACATACACTCCTATCATAAATACTAGGGAGAGATTAATAAAAAATGCTAGATGAAAGAACAATTAAAACATAAATGACAATAACTCTTCTACCATCCTCGGGAGATTCAAAATATTTATTGGGTGGCTTGATCATCTTGTGATTCAATAAGTGTTTGTAAATGGAATTTATGTAGCTCCTTCTCATGTATTTTATGTGGCTTGGCTTAGGATTTGGTAATTATGACACTACTTTGCATGGCTTGTCTCTATCTGAATTAGCATTATAACATTAACTTATGAGATCTTAAAAATGAAGAGTTGTTGACTTGTATTTATAGCCTTAGGAATTAAATATCACCCAAGGTGAGTTAGGGTTGAGTTAAGGCTTGGAATGTGTCTAAATTAAACCTAGGTGAATCAAATCTAACTCTATTAGAGTTAATAATTATCAAGTAATTATGATTTACAATTACTAGGCATCAATCTTAAAATAAAATATTTCAGGATATTTTCAAAGAGCTTAAAAACTCATAAAGATAATGATGAAAGGCTTGGATATTTTGAATTTCATTTTTAGATATTCATTAATTTTAAATAGATAATTCAACTAGGAATTTAATCATGTTTAACTTGTTAATTGATTTAGATTACAATTTTATCTCTTTCAACATTTGATTTAAGTGTGAAAGTGTCCCACTTAATGGGTACATATACCAAATTGAATTTTTTGATGTTGTAAGATGATTAGGTATGAATACATGAGATGTTATTGTTGCATATGATCTAATAACATAATTAATGGTGCACAAGCAAATTTTAAATGTTCAATGATTTTTGGGCTTCATTTATAATGGTTGGTAAGAATCAGTCTAAAGTCTTGTTGAAACCAAATTGTGGCCAATTTTAGGTGTCTATAGTTTGACCCTATTTGGGAAGGTATTATAATCTATAGGCACAATAACATCTTCTTAAAGAATGAAAAGGTCATATATCCCTACTACTTTAATGGTAATGGATGAAATGTAGATTCCCCCTTGAAGGAGAGTTTAGCAAAAGGGTTGGTGATCAGTCCCTCTAAATGAGGAATGATGGGAACAAAAAGATAAAATGGGTGGAAGAGATCAATTTTCCCATAGGTGGTTATAATCAATGGCATATGGAGCTACCTTGATTGGGTAGACAAGTAAGATTATTTAACCATAGGTGGTTATAATCATCAACATAGGTGGGACTAAAAAGGTAATGATTTTCCCAAAGATAGTTATAATTATTTAAAAAGGCTTAAGGTAACAAGATATTGATTTTCCCAAAGATGGTTATAATCAATAAAAGGTAAAAATAATGATTTCCTTATAGCCAATTATAATCATTGGTAGGATAAAAATGTGCCCTGATTAGGTAGATAGAGATAATGATTTGTCCAAAGGTGTTTATAAGCATTATCATAATGAAAACATGCCCTTGTTGAGGAAAAGAAATATAATTAGTTTCCCAAAGGTGGTTATAATCATTAACCACCAAATAGATCCAAACACAATGATTTGCCCATAGGTGATTATAATCATTAGCTTAATGGGTGGGACAATACACAATGACTTGACCAAAGGTAGGTATAATCATTGGCATCATAATTGGGATGAGATAATATGAGTTTCCCAAAGGTGGTTATAGTCATTGACCAAAGGATGGGAATATGATGGAAAATATGATAATGGGGCTTAAGAACTAAATCTATAGTCATAGAGTAAGAGTAAGCTAGCACAAAGGAAAAATATGGATTTGGGAAACCTACTATTATGTAGATGCATGTCCTAACTAACAAGGGTTAAAATTATTTTATGATTGAATTACTCATTATGTGGGAATGATTCAAATAGATTGGGAATTTTTAGGTGCCAAGGAGAAGTATGATGTCTATGTTTCTTGTAAGACTTCTTGAGCTGATTTTTGTTGTAACACATGATGGTAGGCATCATGACTTAATACCATGATAACTGAGCCAAAATATGCATAAGTATTGACATGTGATCCAATAAATAATTGAATACAATGCACTAATGATAATAAGCATGATGAAAATGCTAACAAATGAATATATATGGATTCAAGAATAATGAACAAAGAAACACCCAGTCAATTCACATGGAATGAATCAAGGTACAATAAGAAAGAAAAAATAGGCAAATAAACAAATAAACAAAAATTCAAAACACCAATAAACATAAAAGAAAGATATAACAAAAAAAAATAATGAAAACAAAAGGAAATTATTAAAAATAATGGGTAATCATAATAATAGTGCAAACAAGATGACACAAGGTTGACCCTATTTTATAGAAGATAATAAAACAAACCAAAAAAATGAGGAAGCAGAAGAAAAATAAAGGGGTGTTTGAGCTTACCCCAGATGTACTAGGGAAGTAGGCATTACCTATATAGTTCTATGGATGCAAGATCCAACAAAAAAATTTAGGCCAAAATATAGTTCACCCAAGAGATGGGATAAAAGAGAATAA
This sequence comes from Torreya grandis, assembly GCA_037957365.1. Lineage (NCBI taxonomy): Eukaryota > Viridiplantae > Streptophyta > Pinopsida > Cupressales > Taxaceae > Torreya > Torreya grandis. The sequence goes on from JARHVA010005708.1 coordinate 268,810, forward strand.
TAAGAAGGAAAATGTGATTGATGTTTTAGAGGAACATGGGAATGGTCTTGTAAAATGGAAAGTGCATGGGATGTTAGGCTAGTAAGGATGGGGAAACTAAATGATAATAAGTTTCTTAGGAATTAGCTGTGGTTCCTAGAATCCTTAAGGAAAACAAGTGGTCGGTGTTTAGGATTGTTTTCTAGATCAATTTTCAAATGTTTTTTGGAAAATTTTGGAGAATATCAACTTGATGGAGAATGAAGTGTTAGGTGTGGAGACTGATTGTCTTTTAGGATCAGAGGTTAAAATTCTTATGTTATTTTATCTAGATTTAGATCTCATTCTTTGTATCCCTAATAGCATAGGGGTTGCAAGGGGGAACCCCCCTTGCAAGGTTTAGGGGGATGATCCCCCCTAGTGGGGGGTCTAGGGGTTGTGTGCCCTAGTGGGGTTTTGGGGGAAGTGCCCCTAAAGCAAAAATTTTATTAAAATTTCTTTATTAAAATGTAATTTTGTAATCAATTTGGTCCATTGATTATAGGTTTCTAGATCTGATGGTAGAGGTTGTGTTTAGGTGTTTTTTTGCCATAAAATGTATTGAGACATGGATGAGACAAAAGAAGTGAAAAACATGGAGGCATAAAAAGGTAGAGAGGTGTAACAGGGTTTGTTATAGGATTTTTTTTCTCCCTTGTATTTTTGGAAATAATATACTAGACAAGTTTGGTGGATGTAGCCCATTTTGGGTGAACCACATTAAATCTGGTGTCTCCTATTATGTATATTTTTTTTTTGTTTTTTTTGAATTTTTGATTAATTCATTTCATAATTTATCTTGACTATGATTTAGGGATAAATATAGGTTTTAATTTATCCTAACAATAGGTTTTAATTTATTCTAACATGAAGATATGCAAAATAGTCCCAGATTGTAAAATGATGAGAGCATTCAAACTTGAAATTGATCACAAAATGATGAGGTGATGGAAAAAGAGTGACTAAGTTGACTGAAATGTGAATCAAACACTGCCTATATAGTCCCAAGATGGGATCTCAAATCACTATAGTTCTTCCTTATAGTATAAGAATTTGACTAGGTAGTAGCAAATTCATAACTAGGAAAAGTGGGTAGATGACATAATATGGAATAGAAATGGAAAGGTGGAAATTCAAGGCATGATAAATAGGTATTGTCCCTAATTTCTCATAGGTGGTTATAATTAGGAAATAATAACATAGGTTAATGATACTAATTTACCCATAGGTATTTATAATTAGTAACATGACATTGGCACTTTGATTTTCCCAAAGGTGATTATAATTAGGAGTACTTAGAATAAGACAAAACAAGTAATGAAGGATGAAATTGTGAAACCAATATCATAGTGATCCAAAATATGTCCCCTATCTATAATTTTGAAAGTGTAGAAACTTGATCTAAATCTTCATATTGAAAGGGCCTATAGAACTAATTAAATGGAACAAAGGTCAAAGGAGTTGGGTTGGGTGGATGAAAATAATTATGGATAATTGGAAAGGTATGGTAGAATGGTATGGTACAAAGAATAACGTTTATATTATGGTACAATGGAAATGGGTTGTATAGACAATACTTCAGATCTCTCAAGCAAAGTAACGCTTGAGGTGTATAATGTTCATAAACTCATCAAGTTTATCTCCATATGGGGTAGTGATATTATAGGCTCTAGATCCATAGTTTGAAATAATTATATATGGGCCTATCCAATTGGGTTTTAACTTACCCTTGTGCTTCGTCTTAGCCATGGTATTCTATTGGTTTTCTTTGAGAACAATATCACTAATCTTAAATTCTCTATATTTGACCCACTAATTTTAGTGGTCACAGAGTTAATTCTAGTATGATTTTAGATTATTGACTATGGTCATGCATTTATCATAAATTAAATCCATCTCTTGCATATGATATACTCAATAAGATTCATCATCTAAAAAATATTTTAGAAAAAATCACAAATAAAGTAACTCAACCTCAATGGGAAGAATGAACTCAGTGCCATAAACTAGTGAATATGGAGTGGCTCCTATAAGGGTATGATAATTGGTGTGATATTCCCAAAGGGCACATAACATTAGGATGTGTCAATCATGGTTGGCATCATTAAAAATATTTTTAAGTATGTTGATAATGGTTTTGTTGTCTAATTCTATATGGTTGTTACTTTAGAGGTAATATTCCATACAAAAATGTTGAGTAATTTTATACTCAAAACATATTGATTTGACATCCTTATTCTTGAATGATCTTGAATTATCAGATATAATGTTAGATGGGATACCATAGTAACAAAGTCGATGGTTTAATATGAATTTGGAAACTTACTTTTCAGTCATATAAGTGAGGGGTATAACTTCAACAACTTAGTGAGATATTTGGTAGCGGTGAGGATGTGTTTATGGACATCAGATGAGGTCAGGTTTATCTTCTCAATGAGATCGATTCCCCATATGGTGAATGGCAATGGTGTAATCATTAGTTTTAGTGTTTTGGATAAGGCATGAATCAAATTGGCATGCTTTTAACATTTGTTGTACTTTTAAACATATATAACTACATCTGCATTCATAGTTGGCTAATAATACTAGTACAAAGGAGCTTTTTAGATAGGATGACCCCACTAGTGTGGGATCCACATACTCCATAAAATTTATATAGTAATAATATTGATTCTACCAAAGTTAAACAATGAAATAGAGTTCCATCAAAGCTACAATGGTAAAGGGTTATTCCAATTAAGTTATATCATGTGGCATGATGGGTAAAGGCCTTGATTTATTTACATGATAGGTCTTGTGGCATAATGTGGTCATGAAGGTAGGAAAAAAGGTTAGAATACCATATACAACTAAGACCAACAATATCATAGATCATTGCGATGGTTAAAAGTTCATGAACTAGTGTTAGAAGATTTTCAATAATGAATTGATAATATTTTGCCTTATCTAGATGACAAATCAAAGAACCAATGGTGGCCATGGCATCTATTTTTCTATTTTTGAACCTTGGTATGTGCTTAAATTATATATCAACAATATATTATTTCAAAGTGTTGATTATTTCCTTGTATGGTACCATCTTGTCATCCTTGATCTAAAAATGGTTTGTAACCTAATTGATGATTAATTCAGAATCACCATATTCCTTGATATGTTGAATATTTCATTGTACTAGATGTCAAAGCCCTGAAATGACTATTTCATATTTGGCCATGTTATTGGTAGAAATAAAGTTGATACAAAATGATTTAGGGATAATATCTCCCTATGATGTAATAGACAAAAGGCCTACCCTTGATCCATATGCTATGAATGATTCATAAAAATACATCTTCTAGTTATGATCCTTATGAGGTGTTTCAATGATGGTCATAATGGACTCATCTAGGAATTAAAAAGTTAGTGGTTATATATCTACAAGGGGATTTTCAACAAGCTATTATGTAAGAACTTGTCCCTTGATGGCCTTTTGATTGACATATTATATCTCCAACTCACTAGTAACATGATCCATTTGGCCATGTAGCCTTATAAAGCTATTTTAGATAGTAGATAATTGAGTGGATATACTTTGGAAATAACCATGGTCTTATTGTTGATCATGTAATTTTATAGTTTTTGAGCTACAAAGACCATAGCTAGATAGGCTCTTTAAATGTACATATATTTATGTTCATATGCAACCAGTGTATTAATTAGATAGTACATGACATCTTATTTTCCATTATCATCATGTTAAGATAGAAACACCCCTAGGGCTTTATCCATGGTAGATAGATATAACAAGAAGGAATTGCCTAGTAGTGGTAGAAACAATGTAAGTAGACTAGTAAGATATTATTTGAGGTTCTGGAAGGCTTTCTGGCACTCTTCATCCTAATGAAATGTGACACCTTTATTTAGTGTGTAAATGGATGGCATTTGTTATTCAACTAAGAAATAAAGCATATGATAGATTGAATCTTACCTCACAAACTATGAAACTATTTAAAACTGAAAGTTGGTGGCATCTCTATAATGGCTTGTACTTTGGATGGATTGACTTCAATGCCTCTATGAGACAAAATGAAGCCTATAAATTTTATAGAAGAAACTTTTAAAATACACTTAATCAAATTGAGTCTAATCTTGTATTCATGCAGGATTTCAACTATTCTTCATAGTGATACATGATGATCAACCCTAGTCCTTGATTTACCAAGAATGGCATCGATGTAGTCTTCAACAATGTCATCCATCATATAGTGAAATAAGATGGTTATGACTCATGTATCCCCAACATTTTTAAGACCAAATGAAATAACATAATAACAAAACATTCCTCATAGAGTGATGACCATTATTTTATGTTGGACTTTTGGTACAATCTAGATCTGCTTGTATCTTGAAAATCCATCCATCAGTGAAATAATCTAACACCCCATTATAGAGTTAACTATCATGTCAATATTTGGTGGAGAAAATTAATCTTTGGGGTAGGCCTTGTTTATATCTCTAAAATCACTATAGGTTATGATTCCATATATCTTCTTACTAATTGTCACAACATTCAAGATCTACTCTAAATAGTTGATCTATAAAAAAAATCTTGCTTATAAGATTTTTTACAACTCTTTCTTTACTAATACAACAAGGTGAGGATGCATCTTATGTAATTTCTATTTCATAGTCTTGGCATTAAGATGTACAACAAGATGGTGTACAACCAAGGTAGAGTCCAAACCTAACATGCTGAAATAGGTCTAAGTAAATATGTCAACAAATTCTCTCAAAAGGGCTATAAATATGTCACATTCCTTGTTAGTGAGGGATTCACCTAGTTGGATCCATTTTGGGTTGTCTAGAGTCCTAATGTTGGATTTTATAGTTTCTTCTACAAGAAGAGTCAAACCATCTTCTAGAGTGGTTGGTAATGATTTAAATTGGCCTATAATGATCAAGTCATATATTTGTACCAACTCTTCAAGTTCCCTTAGGCAGGACAAATAATAATCTCCCAATGGTAAGTATGGCCATGTGATAAACATGGTTGGAAACTCTTGAATTATCTGGTCGAAGGCATGTTGTTATTCAGAACTAAACTCGGACCCATAAGAAAGTTCATCATTGGTGCTCTCTTGAACTATTCTTGAGGAAAGTTGAACATCCCCATATAATGGTGCCTAAAATAGGTTTTCACTATAAGACTAACATTCCTCTTTAATTTTAACTTGGTCCAAAAGTACCTCAAAGAGGTTTTCACTGTAGGAATTCAATGTTTTATTTAATTTTTTATGACTAAGGGTGTTCACCCATTATCCAAAATAGGCTACAAGATCTAGTTTGATTAAGAACCCTTATTTTCAGTATCCCAACAAAACATTGTCTTATAGGCCTAAAAAATCATGAAAGGCCTCATAATTCTCAAACTCATCTATAAACACTATAGATTCTTATTGGTCCCAAGCTATAAGTTGAGGATGATATAGAGGAAGCAGATTGTGGTGAATAACTAGTCTAATGGTATAAATAGAATGAGTGTCAAATATATTAGTATCATCCAAGTCTTTGTAAGGGTTATTCTCGAATTATGATTCACTATCGACATCATTTTCACTAGTTGTTGGTGTTGGAATGTGAATAAGATATGTGGGGTCACCCCCAGGTAGTTTAAATTTGAAACCATAGGTTACTTTGTGTTGTGTCATGTACATTATCTCAAGTGTTACTTACTAATTTGGTTTGGGACCTCATCCTTCATAGGTGTGCTTTTCAATGATCCTATTAGAAATAAGATACTTGTATTTTTTATAAAAATTAAATAGCTTGTCATTATATAACCAAGATTCATCATCTCTAAGTGGGTCATGTTCTTGGCTAGTGTCTAGTGTGAAAATGATAGAAGTTAAACTATGTAGTTTTGATTTTCCTTTCATGACCATTTTATGTAAGGTATCTTGGCTTTAGGTATTTCATAGGACTTAGGGTTTTATGTAAACTTTTCCCTTTAAATACAATTTATTTCCTCTTATCCTTTTTGGGAACTAAATTTAGGCCAAAATAATATTTATAGCTTTTATAATTATCCTCCAAATGCTTTCAATGTTTCTAGGGATATAATTATCCATAAATGGTGACCTCCATGCCTGAATGAGATAACTTGAGACACTAGTGCAATGTTGAATGGATCGCATGATTATCATGTATCCAAGGTCGACATAAAATCAAAATGTATGACAAACCTAGGTCTAACACATGGCATAATGTGTCATGGGTTAAGTGCCCAATGATAAATATAAATATGACAATGCCTTATGATTATTTATCTTGATTATCATAGGCCTTGATTATGATCTTTTTTGGTTAGATATCAGTTGTAGTGTATCCAATATAAGTGATGAGATTTAGAGACATAGTATTGAGGCCTGATCCATTATCTATGAGGACATGCTTCACTTTTCTATATGATGATAACTTTGATGTATAATGGATTATTATAAAGAGGTCTAAGGGATGACATAACACTTTAGTCAAAGGATAATTAATGTCCTTGAGCTAGATGTCTAACAAAATATTGAAATTTGTTTGGGCTTATTTTGTTTGGAACTTGTGATTGGCTTAAGAACAATATTAGGATGTTCTTATAGATGGTATACATATAGAAAAAATACAAGATGAAAATTTATGTCATCATATTATAAATTTGTTCCATAATATCAAACATTTTTTCCTTCATTATGGTATATGGGTTGTTCTTAGCTATAATAGTGGGTTGGATGGGTGTAGTGGTAGATGGTTGTTGGCCTATAATGGTAATGTTTGACCATCAAGTTGTGATTGCATAATTAGGATTATAGATAAGACCATTATTACTAGGAAATGACGATGAAGGGAGGCTAGATAGGATAAGTATTAATTACTAGTGCACTTGTATGTCGTCATGGGAAAATGGTGAGTTATCTCTATAAGTTCCAAAAGTAGTAATCCTTATTTGTTGGTATACTTGTATGCAGCCCTAAGTCAAGGAAGGATCACTGACATAGGTTGGTTGGGATTGATTAAAATTTTTATTTTTTGGTTAATACTTGGTTTTGGATTATTAGAGATGGTGGAAACATGACCTCCTACAATATTACCTAGAACCTTGTTGTAGGCATGTGCAATTATTTGGTAAGTTTGTTGGTTGTTAGCATCATTCTAGCCTTGGTTCCATCCATTTGGTTGACATTATTATTTTTACTATTGGTATGTATATTTTTGTCATGGATATTCATACTATTATTGATGTTATTCTGGCCTTTGTTATTATTCTTAATGGTTATTATTGTGTTTTGGAAATGGTTTTTGATAAATACCTAGGTTTTGATTGGATGTAAAACCTCCATTATCCAATATTATCTCCCAATTTTCCACTATATTTTGAATGAGATGTTTTATTTTCACATATGGTATATATTATGTCCATTAACCTAGTGGTATTCATAGAATTCATTTTGTCTATACCAATTTGGATAAGGAATTACCTCAGGATAGTGCTTTAGAATTGGCCAACTAATCATATTAGCAATAATTAATTTTAAAAACATAACTTCAATTGGTTCTCCAATATTTATAAAAACTTTGTGAGTAAGCCCATTTTACCTTGGATGAGGAGGGGTTTGTAAAGGTAAAGGTTGATGCATTTGTTGCACTAGTCTAGATTGTTACAAAGGCTATGATTGCTCAATTGGTTTTTGGTGGGGAGTAATTTGCATTATTAACATGGATTAGGTAGATAATGTTTGTATCATTTATAAATATTGTGACTTGGTTGCTTCATTTATAAAAATATTCTTGTTGCAGTTAAATTTCTTAAAATTTTCATAATTACTAGCCTGGGATGGTGCCAATGCTTGTGCTTGGACTTAGTTGTGGTTCTAATTTTGGCCATTTCCTTAGTTTCAATTCTTATTTTGATTTGACAAGGTAAGTTTGATAATACCATTTTTAATAAGGTATTTTTCAATCAAAAAACCTTTGTCAGTGATTTCCTTGAAGGTGTGTGCTCACTACAACTCCAAATGGTAAGATATCTCACTATGAAAATTCTTGGTAAACATAGTGGCTAATTATTTATCTGGTAAACTATGGGTGAAAATGCTAGCAAGTGATATCCATCACTATAGATAACTTATAAAACATTCGTCAGCCATTTTTTGGCTTGACTCAAATCTACCAACAAAATCTCATGTTCAAGATTGTATGAGAAATGATGAAAAAATTTGTCTGAAAGGTCATCACAAGTAGATACTAAGTTCTTTGACAATTTTAGAAACCACTTCAGAATTTGTCTTGATAGACTTCAAGGAAATAAAATTAGAAGGTATATGTCACTATAAGACACTGGTTGGAAATTAACAAAGAATTCATATAAATGGGTCTTGGGGTCTCCTTTACCCTTACAGTTGTCAAACTTTAATGGTTCGTACCTTTGAGGAAATGGTATTTATAAATAATACATGTTTAATGGGTAAGAACACATGTCATCCAACTTAAACTTCTTTCTCTATTTAACATCTTGGATGGTGATAATTACATCTTTCATTTGCTTTAGTTCTTGTGCCAAGAAATTGGATGGAACATTAGCTTGAGGTGGAGGCTAAGTGGTCAAAAGTGTATTACTTTGACCAAAGTATAATTGAGGCATTATTTATTATGGAATGTTGGCTTGGTTAGGGAATTGACCAAGAATATACATGCATGGATTAGGATGTGATTATTGAAATTGCATACATTGTAGTGAAATATTATGGTTAGGATTTGATAAATAGGCCTAATTTTTGGGAAATTATGGTCGGTATGGTATGATATGGATTTGGGTGAAGTATTATGCATATGAGGATTGAATAGGGACATGATACCAACTAGTCAAACCTTGTTGAATAAGGGTAACTTGTGAACCAAGACCCTATAGTTAGATTTATGGCATGTTTAGAATAAAAGGCAATTATTACCTAAATGATACTTGTGGGACATTGATACATATTTTTTTTGCAAACACTTTTTGGGAAGTAAACACTTGTTGAATGTTTGACATTTATCATTGAATAATGGATATATATTATTGATTGGGCAATGTATATGAAGTCATGTTGATCTATGATTGAAAAGGTATGTCATTACCTGATCAGGTGGAACATTGTTTGACCCCTATTATGGTGGTAGAATGTTTGATCTTTATTGCGTTGGTATAATAGATTGTTCCTACTATTGTGGAATATTAGTCATCACTTATTGTGGTGGAGTAACATTTATCACATTTTGTTGAGGTATGACATTGGTTTGAGATTTAACACTTAATCATTATAATTTCATACTTGATGAAGTCACTAGTTGAGGATTAGAGGTAGTTTTTTGTGGTTGGGAGGTATAAGTTCTTACCCCCTATTATTTTGAAGAACAAATGGTTTTAACTAAATTAAATTATTAAGGACCAGTTGTTTATGTATTAGAACCACTCTGGCCTAGATTAGATGAAATTTGTGTGTTATCTATTATGTTTAGCATGTTCATCTATGTAAAAGTAGTAGACACTTCTTTGATAGATGGGCCATTAAACATATCACCAATGGAAGTGTTTTGTATAAATGGGTCTATACCCAAATTATCTTAGCCTATCAATTTTATTAAGACTACTATTGAAGGAGATAACTTAATAAGTGAAGCAATTGACATGGTCACATTATTAAAATTACACGTTAAGTTTAAATAGGTCTAGTATGTTATCTACATCTATATAAAGTGGCCCTACATGAGGCCCTTTCCTATGATAAGCATATGTGGATCCTAATATGATATCGACACTAGAGATTGAGGTTTGATAGAAAAGGCTTATTCATTATGTGGATTATAAGGCATGTTGTAAGGCACTCTAACTAGACATGGAAAATTTTCATGGTGGAAGTCTACTAGAAACTTAGCCCTTACCACTGTGACTCTAATTAAAACTTCATCCTTATTTGTAAGAAAGTGATGATCAAATAAATAGGGATAATATGTCTCTAGAATCATAATGTAGTATGGTTGTTATTAGACTTGGTATATAATCAAAGGTACATTAGCTATGTACTACATTGTTTACTCTTAGTCTTACTCCAAATATGGAGGCATCTTAAATAAATAGCAAGCTAAAAGATCTTGGCTTTATTCCCTAAATTGAGTGTTGTAATGAGGATAAGTATCTATCTCATAAACTACATCATCACCATAGGAGTCTTGAGTAAATTCATCTTGTGTGACCATATTATCATATCCTAGATCGTACATGGATCCCATATTAGTATAGTTAGATATCTTCAAATTAGTGATGAATGTTTCATGATAAAGGGCCTTAAGTTCTATAAACTCAAAAAAATAATGTCTAAAGGACAAATGATTTGAAATTTGTCTAAATAGGTTGAGAAGTGGAGTTTTATCTCCAAAAGGTCTATGTTAAAACTTAGTATAAAATAGTCTAACGTTAAATTTCTATTGTTAAATGTCTCACACAAAAAAGGTCAAGTAAATGAACTCAAAACTACAATTCAAAAATCTAAGTACAAAGTGTTTCAAACAAGACTAATCTAAGAAAAACAAAAGTTGATAGGTATTTTTAAAAAACAAGGAACAAAATCTAGGCTCAAAATAGGCATGTGCTAGGTTTTTTGGAAAAGGCACAAAAGTTAGAATTGAAAACAAATAATGTAGCTGATTTTAATTTAACAAATCTAAAACACTTTGGCATAAACTAAGAATTCAACTTTAGACATGAACTTATCAAGTTGGTATAAGGCATGAAACAAAAGGCACATGAAAGATGGGTTATTTCTCCCAAAAATAGGCACAAACAATAGTTTTTCAAATTGAATAAAGAATTAACCTAAGTTATACAAACTAGAAGAGAAAGATCGATGTCTAGGAAAAAATTACACAAGGCATAGGAAAAAATCAATTGATGTTTGGATTTTAATTTGTTAAGGTTAATTTTGAACTCAATGTACAAAACTAGGTTTCTTTAAAAAAACAACAAGATATACAAAGATGAATGACATAATATCTCTAGGTAAAGATACAAAAGGCACACATGGTTTGGTTTAGAAATTAGAATTTGAACACAAGTCTATGAAATAATTTGAGTATCATAAATATGTTATCTCACTCTAAATATTTGATCAATGTTTTGTTTCAAGACTTTAAATGCACAATATTTGAAATTAATTAGGAAGCGTAATGATACCCTTTTTAACCAAGTGACACACACAAAAAAAAAAATCTCAAAAGACTAAGGCAAAGGTATGGTGTTAATGGGTGGTATAATGCCTAATTAAATAAAGGAGTGATGTATAAACAAGATTAATTTTGATTTGTAAATATAAATAAATATATTAGACTCAAAACCATGCAATAAAAGGAATAAATAACATAACCACCTAAGCATAATGTCCTAAATCCTAAAAATGACAAGGTTGCATAATACTATCAAATTCCATCAATATACTCAATCTTGGGAGGATTTTAAGTGTAAATTTAATAGGAAAAAAATTCATGAAAATTAGGGTTTTTAGGCCCCCTTTTCTCCCAAGATTTTTTATTGGGACATATAACTTTAGGCTACTCTCCCTACATCAATAGTATGTCTACGACAAGTGGGGTTGTTTTAATCTATCAATATTAAAGAATTTTTAAATGGTCCCAAGTATGGATAACACTAGAGATATAATCACATAAATTGTATCTATATGAACCATCTTATTTTTAAAATTTCTTATCTTTTTCATAACCACTACATCCATTTCTTACTCAGTGCAGTGTGATGTCTGAGTTGTCGCTATGGTCCAAGATGAAGTACCACTGACATAACTTGTTTTAACCCCTCAAAATAATCATCCCAATGGGTAAACCTTAATTTATATACCCCACTATGGATTGGGATTTAAATGATATCTGGAGATGAATTCTTGGGTCAGCACTTCCCTAAAGAACCCATGAGGAGGTGATGAAATCTTGCTCACAATCTAAAATGCACTAAAATAAAATACAAGTGAAAAAACTTGAGGTTCACATTTGGATCACCCAAACCATATGGATTTGAGGAGGGACTTAATGACATTTTTTCACAATTTTGGACTAAAGCAACTGAGGTAAAGAATGAAAATTTTTGATCACCTAAGTTACCTAAAGGGGGTGTGGGAGAGCATACACACATCAATAATTTTGCTAAAATAAAACAACTTCCAACAAGTAAGAAATAAAAATGAAATTATTAAAAGTATTTATCTAGTGTGAGAGTTATTTTTAATCACTTAAATTAAATGTGTTTTGAAATTTTGAACCCCTTGGCATTAGTTGAAAAACCTACAAAAAACTTCACAAACAACTATGTATGGAAACAACTAAATTTGTTTTAAATACCAAAGACAAAGTGTGAAAAATTTAACCATGTTCAAACTTGGATTTTTCCACCTAAGGACCTATTATTATTAGAGGGTTTTTTCCTAATTTGAAGCCCAAAAGTGAATGAAAAAACAACATTTTAGATTTTCTCTCAATTTTCTTAGTTTTCCCATCTCACATATCAACATCGATCCACACATGGATCGATATCATTCTATAGGGATCAATGTCAATCAATTAAAAGGGATAATTGTCAGTTAACATAGATTGATGTTGGTTTCTTTTAAAACATAAAAATATATAATATGGATTCGAAAAAAAATATTATTAGCCTAATGAGCTTCAAACCAATAAATAACACTAGATCTTATAGGCAAATGGTCAACTAAATGATATTTAGGATCTTAAACACAAAACAAAAACCATAAAACATATGACAATATCATTAATCATGTTTCCAACATGGTATACTCTATACATATGGGTTACATTAGTTTTGGAAATATGTATGTTAATTAGAGGGAATTGATGTTGGTCTTTGTGTAAATTATGTGTCACTAAAAAATAAAATACATGAAAAACAAGTTTAAAACTCAAATTTTGAAGATTGTCAAGCATTAAATAAAAAAATAAGAGCTACATTTTGATCTCCTTTCTTGTATGGGATGCTTGATGTCCCATAGGGTGTGTTATGTGTGATCATAAGAATCCAATAAAGGAGTTTAGTATAGTGTTAGTTCAAGTAACAAAAACTTAAATAAACACACTATTCCTTACTCTCCTAGCCTAGATATTGGGGAAAGATTAGTAAAAATATGATAAATGAAAGAAAAACAAAAACATAAAAGACAATAAGTCTTTTACCTTCCTTGGGAGCTCTAAATTCTTTGTTGAGTGGCTTACTCAACTTGTGATTCAAGAAGTCCTTAGCAATGGAGGTTGTGTATCTCTTTCTCTCCTTGACACCATGGCTTTGATGTGGCTTGGCTTAGGATTTAGGAATTATAACACTACTTCTCATGGCTTGTATCTCTATAAATTATCATTATAACATTGGCTTATGAGATCTCAAAAATGAATGGGTATGGCCTTGTATTTATAGCCTTAGGAATTAACTCTCACCTAAGGTGAGTTATGGTTGAGTTAAGACTTAAAAGGGGTCTGAACTAAACCTATATGAGTCAAATATAATTACAATATAATTAATAGATATAAATTAATTATGATTTATAATTACTAAGCATGGCTCATAAATTAGATATTTTAGGATATTTTTCATAGAGCTTGACAACTCATAAAGGCAATGATGAAAGGCTTAGATATTTTGAATTTTTGAATTTCCTTTTTTAGATATTCATTAATTTCAAATGGAAAATTTAACTATGAATTTAATCCTATATAACTTATTAATTGATTTAGATTAGTTTTTTAGCTATTTCAATATTTGATTTAAGTGTAAAAGTGACCCACTTAATATGTCCATAGGCCAAATTGATTATTGTAATGCCACAAGGTGATTAGGGATAAATCTTTGAGAGGTTATTATTGCATACAATATATTACCATAATTAGGTATGTCTCAATACAATTATGAGAATTTATGAGTGATGCATAAGAAAATTTGGGATGCTTATTGATTCCTAGTTTTAATTTACAATGATTGGTAGGAATCAGTTTGAAGTCTAGTTGAATGTCAGTTGTGGCTAGTTTTAGGTGTCTATAAATGTTGCATATTCATGGGACTTTCTTGATGTTAGGTTGAAATTTGGATTAGGTTGGGAACAAAATGAGGCTGATTATATTAGATTTTATATATTTTTAGATCACTAATACATTCTCTAAACATTGAATTACACTTCCCATCCTTAATATGTCACTAATTAGTAGATGTTAATTCTCTGTCCCATGAACTAGCCATTCACTCTTAGCCAACTCTAATAAGTCCCTAATACTCAAATTAAGGTGGATAGAGGACATTAGGTTAATATCCTCTTCCCTTTCAATTTATTTCAATATTCCATGATAGTATAATAAAATCTCTTTGAATCTTGATATAGATTGAGTAGGATCAACATAGCTCTGACAAGGTTGACTAGAGGAATAAATATGCTACCAAAGAGGTTGATTTAGAGTGGGAGATGACATATAAGACTGATGATAACCTTAGTAGGGTTGGTATTTTATTACTTGAGGGATACTTAGGGTGAGTTCATGAATGCCATCAGTTTGATATGAAGATTATGAAGGCATAGAGTATGCATCTTAACCAAGAGAAGAATATGAATACATACCAATTTATAATTTTTTAGACATTTGGACTAGTTATACTAGTTGTGGTTCACCTAGAGTCACCATTGATGTTTGTGTTTATGAACAATGAATACATAGAGGGGAGGTTAGTCTTATGTTAGTCAAATATAATAAAATCAAAATAACACACTAAACACTTAAAACCTCTTGCCTAGACACTAGGGAGAGCATACATAATAACAATATAAATGAAATCACAAATAGAAAATAAAATAAACTATTATTTTACCTTCCTTAGAGCTCCAAATGTATTTTTGAATTGGCTTTCTCAATTTGTGCATCAATAAAGCTTCATCAATGGAGCTTCATTTGCTTCACCTTTCCTTAGCACTTTGGCTTGGCTGATGGGCTTATAAATTTAGCATGGTAACACTAATTTTAAGGTTTGTATCTCCTCAAATTAGTATTATAACTTTTCATTATGATATATTATATATAAATAGGTATGGAATTATATTTATAACCTCCAAAAGTTAACTCTCACCCAAGGTGAGTTAAGGTTGAGTTTAAACATGGAATGTATTCAAACTAACCCAATGTGAGTTAAGGATAAATCCATTTGAGTTAAAATTTGTCATGTAATTATGGGTTCAAATAAGTATTTAATATTGTTTAATTAGATGATTTATTTTGATTAGCATTTTATCTCTTTAAATATTTGATCAAGTTCCCCATTTAATGGGTCCATAGGCCAAATTTATAGTTCTTAGGTTACAAGGTGATTAAGGATAAATCCATGAGAGGATATTATTACATAAAGTATAATATACCAAATAGGGATGCCTCAACCTGATTCTAAGCATTGATAAATGATACATAGCTGATATTGTGATGTTTAATGATTTTTAGGCTTAATTTACAATGGTTGGTAGGAATCAGTCTATAGTCTAATTAGGGGCTAGTTGTGGTTAGAATGGGGTGTCTATAGTTTACATCATTTGGGAATACATTACAAGCTATAAGAAAAATAACATATTCTTAAATAATGAGAAGGTCTTTTATGCCTAATTATTCAATAGGTGATGGACAAGCTCTAGACGCCACCTTAAGGTAATGGTCAACAAAGAAGGTCAATGATCATTCCCTTGAAAAAATAAAAAAGTATCAGACCAAAAAGGTAAAAAGGGTGGAAAGGATCAAGTTCACCACTTAATGGGTCTGTAGGCCAAACTAACAGTTCTTAGGTCACAAGGTGATTGAGGATAGATCTGTGAGAGGTTATTATTATGTAAAGTATAATATATCAAATAGGGATAACTCAACTTGATTCTAAGCATTGATAAATGATACAAAGCTAATATTAGGATGCTTAATGATTTTTAGGCTTAATTTAAAATGGTTGGTAGGAATCAATCTATAGTCTAATAAGGGGCTAGTTGTGGTTAGAATGGGGTGTCTATAGTTTACCCCATTTGGGAAGACATTGCAAGCTATAATAAAAATAACATATTCTTAAATAATGAGAAGGTCTTGTATGCCTAATTATTCAATAGGTGATGCATAAGATATAGATTCCCCCTCAAGGTAGTCGTCAACAAAGAAGGTCAGTGATCAGTCCCTTGAAGGAATGAAAAGGATCAGACCAAAAAGGTAAAAAGGGTGGAAAAGAGTAATTTTCCCATAAGCAATTATAAATAATAGCATAGTGAGATGCCCCAATTGTGTAGATAAAAATAATGATTTTCCTAAAGGTGATTATAATCATTGGCATAGTGAGGTAAAAATATAATGATTTGCCCAAATATGGTTATAATCATTAGAAAAAAGGAAACATGCCTCAATTGTGTGATATAAATAATATTTTTACCAAAGGTATTTATAATCATTGGTATGATAGTTTGGATCAAAACACAATGATTTTCCTGAAGGTAGTTATAATCATTGGCACTACAGGTGGGAAAATATGGGAAATTGGAAAGGGGGGATTATGTATTGAATCGATACTCATAGAATAAGAATAATTTAATATAGAGGAGAAATATGAATTTGGGAAACCTAATAGTATGAATATGCACATCTTATCTAGCAAGGATTACAATTATTTCATGATTTAGTTTCTCTATATTTGGTAAATGATTGGGATAGATAGAGAATGTTTTAGGTAACCAAGGATAAGTACTAAGGCATCACTACTTTTAAGATTTCCTAAGATGATTTTTTATGTAGCACATGATGGTAGGTATCATGATATAAAAGAATATGGTAACTTATCCAAAATATGTAGAAGGATTGACATGCAATCTAATAAATAATAAAAAATAATGCACCAATGATAAAAACCATGATGACAATATTGAAGTATGAATATAGATGGACTTAATTAGAATGCATAAGGAATCACTCAATGAACACATATATAATAGGTCAAGGCACAATAATGAAGGAAAATAAATAGGAAAATAAATAGACAAATCAAAACACTAATAAACAAAAAGACAATAAAACACCAATAGATAAAAAGTAACATAAAACACCAAGAAATAAAAAGTGAATAAAATAAACAATATAATAGGAAAAAAATACAAATAATGGTTATTCATAATGTTAGCATAAATAAAAGATAATAAAAAATGACACGTGGTTTCCCCTAGGATATAAGGAAAAAATGACATAAACAAGAGGACAAATAGTGTCCCTAGGCTATTAGAGACAATGAAATAAACATAAAAAATGGGGGAATAAAAGAAAAGGAAGGGATAGTTGAGCTAACTCCAAATGCACTAGGATAGTGGATGCTACCTACATAGTTCCAATTCTTTTATCATATGTGGATCAATGGGGGATCATATTTGGTTGCCTAAGTTTCCAAATATAATGTTGTGGTAGTTTATTATACCATTCTAATACATCACCAATGAAGGATTTGACTAATAGTTTATTTATGGTGAAGGTATTAGTTTGGATCCACTCTTTGTAAAGGTTACCAAAGGCTTTGATAAATGAGGTAAGGTCTTTAGTCCCATCACATTTGATAGTTATAGATATGTTACCAATATTAATGGATTTAATGAAGGGGGCCAAAGGCTCATTTTGAATATTTTAAAGCATCTTATTAATCATTATGGGTTGATGAATAACAATACCTAAGAATCCCAAATATGTAGAGGAATGTAATTAAGATTATCTTGATTATCTTGACATGGATATTTGGAGGTTGATTAGCCACAATAATTATATGTTGTTGAAGTGCTTTTATTTGGTTGGTGTTAGAATTTTTCATTATGTTCATTTATTGGATAACTTGGGATAAAAGTTGATTTGTATTAGGAAGTGGGTTGGTGTTGGTAGGAGTACTCCCCAAATTGGTGTTAGGGGGAGGATTAATAAATAAGTATTATTAGTGGGATTTTTAAGTAAAATTATATAAATAACTCCCATATTTTTTTGAATATTTTGAAGATGAGAAGTTTCTTTGTAAAGAAAGGATTAGATCCATCAACTTCATCTTGAAGTGTTATTTACACCATATTATAGTTCATGGATGAAGGAGGAGAAGAGGTGCCCCAAGAGTGATGGTTCTCTTCGGAGGATATGATAGGGAGAAATGAACACCCCATCTAGTATTTAAATGGATTCAAGCTATCCAAGAATATTTTGATATGAGACTTCATTATGACTGAAGAGAAATGAACAAAATGTGAAAAAGGAGAAATAGAGAAATAGATTGATAAATAGGGAAGGAAAAAAGAATATAGGGTTGACTGGGTTAATATAACACAAAAAATAGGGCCTGTAAATATTACAAGGTCAATTGGGTTGATCCAATGTAGTAAACAGAGGCTAGAAAAAGAGTAAATAAGGTCTATAAATAGTACAAGGTTGATCTAGTATAGTGAATAGAGGTTAGAAAAATATATAGGTTCGACCTAGTATAATGGATAGGAATATTTAAAAACCTATAATATATTATCAATTGAAACAAGATAAATTTTACAAATAATTTAGAAAAGTAAGAATTGAAGGGAAACAAATAGTCAATTGGATTAATGTTGGCTAACCCAATTGAGGCACACAACACAAAACCTTGTACCAACACTAGCTAATGCGAGTTTTTTCAATACAAAATATAATTGAGAAAAGAGAAAGCAATTAGCTTGGAAAGTAAATAGCTAACTAATTGGTCAACCTAAATGTATATTAGATTATTATGATATGTTATCAAATGTGATGGGAAGTTGGTTATAAACAAGGAACTATAAAGAAATATAAGGATGGTTTCAATTAGTTTGGGCTGAAAGAGATCTATAGTGTTAATGATACAGGCTTGGTATTAGGGCCTGCCCCCATACTTCACACACTATAGTGATAAGGGTGTCAAGTTATTAGCTAAAATATAACATTAACCATGATTTATACTTTTCCAAAACATCAAGTTAGCTTCCTCTTTAGTGATGAAATCCAAGTAGGTTGGCCTTGGGTAGTTAAATGTTAAAATGTTTTTTTATATTTTGGGATTTGGTGATGTTCATAAAATAGAAAATAGTGAAAATAAATGATTTATTAAAAACCACCTAACTAGACTATGTGATCTATTCTAAGCATGCAAGCAATACAAAATGAAAGTGTGAATTAATTACTAGGATATAATGTTAATTCTAACTTTGAAATAAGGTATAGTGTTGATTTGTATGAAAAAAATATAAAACACGGTCGATAGGGTTGATCCTATACTATAGAAAAAAGGTTTGAAAATGAAAAGGGCCAGCATAGTCAACCTAAATATCTAAATAACACATAGAATACAAAACTGGGTTGATAGGGTTGATCTAGTTGACTATGTAGGGGTAGTTTTAAAGACTACAAATTATAAAAAGAAATACTATAAATAAAGAGACATAGAGATAGAAAGGAACCTTGGTGGATTAGAGATGCAAAAAATGAACATTAATATTCAATAACCTTGATATATGCTTTCAATTTTTGCTAATTGGGTTGATCAAGACTTGAAAAACCTTGTTACTAACTACTTAAAATGTACAGGGTCAATTAGGTCAACCTAGTATGCTGAGAATGATGTCTAAAAAAGTAAGGGTTGACTAGGTCAACCTAGTAGTCTAGACTAGAAGTTTGAAAAGCTGAAAACCTATCCTAGGTCATCTGAGTTGATCCAGTAGCCTATACCTAAAAACCTACACACATAAATTATAGTTGGGTTGATGTAGTTGACCTAGTATGGAAAATATATGGTAAAAAATAATTATGAAAAATAATGAAATAAAGTGAACAAATCTTGCAAGGGTTAGTTCACATTGATTTCACCAAAATGTATGAAATCAAAAATGCATCATGTCTATAATCAATCTTGGGTTAGATAAGATAGAGCATACCTACACTTCCAATTTGAAATAATTTTGTTAAGCAAGAGAATGATCAATATTGGGATCTTCTAGACTTAATAAGGGGATCAATTCTCATAATAAACAATGATAGGAAGGGTTTCAAAGCCTAAAGTCTAACACAATCATGAAACAACCCTAAAAGAGTCCTAGGTTTAATGTTTCACTTATGTCTAATAACAAGTAAGTAAATATAATCTAATACACACCAAAGCTTATGGCACAACATGAGGGGTCAGTAAAGAAATGAAAACATTCATAGGAGAATCTCAATTAAGATTAGTATGAGTAAGACCCTAATACATGCAATATGAAGAGTAATATTACTTGAGCCATACTTATGCTACTTATATTTATTAAAGAGAGGAGAACAAAGTTAGTATATACTTACCTGAATGTGAACCCATCAAGACTCAATCGTTCCCTTGGCTAAAGGGGATTCAAAATAATTTTTTGTGGTTTATAATGATAACTAAGAAAGGCCAAAACATCCAATACTTATCCATAATACTAGATTCTCCAAGTAGAAACCCTAAGATAAGATCCTCAAGTAGAATAGTGAAAGAGTAGATTATAAATAAGTGTGAGTGAATAATAACTCTTTATTACATATTGAAATAATGATGAAATGATCTTGTATTTTTAGGTTTATGTCACCCTAAATCCTTCTGAATATGTCAACTATATACGGTCAACCTAGTTGACCCTATTTTTTTTTGAGAGATAAATCACTAGGTCCCAAGCTAAGTCGATCAAAGGGATAACATTACTCTCAAGTGGAAATACCCAAAAAATAGTATAGGGTTAACTCAGTCAACCCTGTATAGTAATTAAATGCTAAAATTTATATAGGTTTAACCTAGTCAGCCTAGTATAATCAACTGGTGAAAGGGGATCAAGGGGAGGAAAAGAGGGATGGAAAGAGGAAAAGTATTAGAGTGTGTAATGGAGTAATAGCTTAGGCAATGGTTTTAGAAACTATTTGGATTGTTAATAATGTGGTAATAAGGGACAATAATCATGTGAAACACTAAAGGTCTACCCACCCCTTTCTTGGTGTACTATTTAAGGCATGCACTCAGATAGATTGAGTTTTGATAGGTTCTTGCAAGATTTAAAGCATCAATATTAGATAAAAGTTGAAAATATTATGTGTATACTCTTATAAATGGGGGAAAATAAACCAAGGTGGTCTAGAAATAAATTACATAAATAATATGGTCCATCCCAAAAAGTTTGATGGGTTTATATCTCATGTGGGGATTCTAAGCCAATGTTCAGTATTTTTGTGAATCTTAGGATTTTGTGTCTTTTAAAAATGTTTTTAGAAAATTTTAAGCATCTCAACTTGATTTATGATGATGAGATACTAAATATTCTAACTCATAAAATGAAGAGAGGTTCAAACTCAAATTTTCTTGTAAAATAGTGAGAGCGTGATGAAGGTGTGGCTAAGCTAACCTCAACATGAATCAAGAACTACCTACATAGTCACATTAGGACATCAAGTAACGACATTAGAGGAGTTTGAATAGGTAAAAACAAGTTCCAAAATTAGGCAAATGTCATAGTATAGCATAGGAATGGAAAGGTGAATTGATAATGAATGATAAAGGTATTACTCCTAAATTTCCCATAGGTAGTTATATGTATGAAAAAATGGCATAGGTCAATGATACTAATTTTACCAAAGGTGGTTATAATCAATAAAAAATGAAATTAAATTCAATAATAGGTGAATGATATAACTACTAAACCATTATCATATTATTCCAATATACTTCTTCTATCTAAAATACTAAATAAACTACTGAAACTTGATTTTAATCCACTCACTGATGGTGCCTAAAGAACTAATGGAATAGAACCAAGGTCAAATAGGTTGAGTATGGAGGGTAAAAATAAATTTGGTTAATAGGTAAGGTATGGGAGAATGGTATAAGGTATAGTACATAGAACATGATGATATGGTATAACATAAACATGCCTTATAGAAAATACTTCAAGTCCCTCAAGCGAAGTAATGTTTAAGGTGTATGATGTTCATTAGCTCATCAAGTTCATCTCCATATAGTGTAATGATCATGTATGCTTTGAATCCATAATTTGAAATAATGATATATGGGCCGATCCAATTGGGTTTGAAATTTCCCTTCTTCTTCCTATTAGCCATGGTGTTCTTTTGACTTTATTTGAGAATACTATCACTAATTTCAAACTCTCTATGTTTTACCCATTATTTTTAGTGGGCATGGAGTCTATTTTGGTATGCTTAAAGGTTTTTGATAGTGGCCATGCATTTCTTATCTAGTAACTCTAGCTATTTTAAGTAATATACTTTATAATCTTCATTATCTAAGATGTGTTTTAATTATATCCATAGAGAAGGTAACTAGACCTCAATGGGTATAATGGCCTCAGTGCCATAAACTAGGGAACATAGAGTGGTTCCTATTGAAGTATGGTAATTAGTGTGGTATGCCTAATGGGAAAGAAATATTTGAAGGTGCCAATCATGATCAACATCATTTATAATATTTTTGAGGATGTTGATAATGGTTTTATTGGATGCCTCAACTTTTCCATTACCTTGTGTGTAATATACGATAGAAAAATGTTTGGTTATATTATACTCGACATAAGGTGTTTTTACATCCTTGTTTTTAAATGATCTACCATTATTAATTATTATTTTGGATGGGATACCATAACATCAAATGAGATGATTGAAGATGACTTAGAAATCTATCTTCCAATCATGTAAGTGATGGGTATAGCTTCAACCCACTTAGTAAAATATTCAATAGTGTTAAGGATATGTTTATGGCCATCAGATGAGGAAGGGTTATTTTCTCAATGAGATCAAGTTCCCATGTTGAAAATGGCCATGGTGTAAGCATTGGTTTTATAATTTTGGTTGGGGCATGAATCATATTAACACTTCTTGGTAAGTGTATAGAGTTGGGGGACAAAATGTGGCCTAGAAATGTTCCTAAAATTTTAGAATTTTGAACTTTTGTAGATAATTTGATATATCTACACTCCTAATTTCAAGATGGTGTAAGAACATGAAATATAGAATTTTGAGTCTAGTTTCAAAAATACCATTTTTTAAAAAAATGGTTAAGTATAAATAGGTCAAACATCTAAAATTTTAAGAGGAACTCTTGTTTTTTAATAAAATAGAGTAGATAGATGGCCGTGCAACACACCATTTTCTGAGCAACGTTTAATATTTTTTGAAACACTTTAGTGAAAATTACATAAGATCTTATATTTTGTGACCTATATTTTTTTATGTTTTTTTCATGGATACTTTTTTATGAAGTTTTCAAGTAAATAGATCCTAAAAACTGATTAAAAAATGGATAACCATCTGTTCAACATGCCTAACTACCTCAAGAAAATGAAAAATAGTTTTTTGTTTTTTGAATATGTGTATAATTAGTCCTATTTTTTCACCATATAACTTATTTTTCACTTGAATTATTGAAATAAAAATTACAAGAACATGTATAGGCATGTATTTTTGTGGCCTAAAAAAGGTATAGTCAAAAATTAACATAGTTGGAAACCTTATATTAATCCAAAAATTATAAAAATCATATTTTTAGAAAGAGGAGATTGTGATCATCATGATGGTTTTAAGTTTTTAATTTTTTACATTGAAATTTGTAGTATATTTGGTGATTCAATTTGAATTTTATTATTTTTTATGATAACTCTTGAACTCAACTATAGATTGATAGGTCCAAGCCTTTTGATTGGGAATCTAATCCATTATTGAGCCAAAAGACATGATATTTGAATACAAATTCAAATATCATGTTCACATTAATGTATAATATGATTGCATTAATAGATAATGTGATTTTGTTATTATAAAACCAATAACATGATCATGTTACTATTGTTTTGTACATTAAAGTAGTGAACATGTAGACAGAGTGAATGTTGGTTAATAAATCATGTGGTCACATTATGATTATTTTCCACATAAATAAAGTGTACATACACATGAAGCCAACTTTGGATATAATCTTATATTTACTAATATAAATGTAAAGTATAATTTTAATTTTATATTATTACATTTATTTCCTTATACTTTAAATTTATTTTAGTGAATATAAGAAACTAGGGTCACTCTATATCTGATAGAGTTGGTATCATAGCTTCATGCTTTAAAATGTGGAAAATAGTTTTTCAAAAACCAATATGGTCAGTACTTATGAATTTTTAGGGTCTAGGTATTAAATCTAAATATTCAAGTACATAACTTTTGCAATTGATATCCATTTTTGGTAAATATATGGTCATTTTTTATGTTTTTACACCTTTTAGATTGATTATTGACATTATAGGAGTCTTTGGTTTGTAAAAATTGAAGTTTGAAAATTACTCACTTTGAACTTGATCCAAAGTGGTGTGATTGGGGTAGCGTAGGTCATATTTATGACTTGAACACATCAAATTACCACTTTGTGTTAATTTTACTTGTTCATCATCCCTCCCTCATCTTTATCCCTTCTTACTCATCACTCATTACCCATATCACTCTCTCACTATTCCTTATTATCCCTAATCACTCCCTCATTAACCCTAACTATCCCTAGTCATCTCTAATCACTCCCTTATCATCTATAATCACTCGTCCATTGACCCTCACTATCCCTCATCATCCATAATCACCCCTCCCCATATTCATCATCCCTAATCACTCTTTCCTCATTCCTCATTATCCCTAATCACTTCCTCATCCCTATTCACTCCCTCCTCATCCATCTTAATCCCTAATCACTCCCTCATTGACATTAATTATCTCTCATAATCTTTAATCACTTGGGCTTGTCATCCCTCATCATCCCTAATCACTCCTTCATCATCCCTTATAATCCCTAATCAATATTTCCTCATCCATCATCATCATTATTCACTTCTCATTGACCCTCACCATCCCTCATCACTCTATCATTTACCCTCACTATCCC
The DNA here is from genome assembly GCA_037957365.1 of Torreya grandis. Lineage (NCBI taxonomy): Eukaryota > Viridiplantae > Streptophyta > Pinopsida > Cupressales > Taxaceae > Torreya > Torreya grandis. Next base: position 293,855 of record JARHVA010005708.1, read on the forward strand.
TAATTTATCTCTCATCATCTGATATAGGTATATACTCTAAAGATATCTTTGATTTAAATCATATGTTTTTTAATACATAATAATATAAATTAACTCTTTTCTAGCACTTGTGTTGTCAATAACTATTTGTGATAGTCAATTTTATTATTGATTGAATTGGATGACATTCCAAATTTATAGTCAAGTAACATAAGTATTAATAAAAAATAGATTCTAAATTTTGGTTCATCGAATTATCTTTGTTGTGTAGATGACTAGATGATACTTTATTTGATTCCACCTTTGGGAGCTTGGTTTAAAAGATAAAAATTAAACACAAATATCTTATATATTTTTCTAATTTTGAGAATATTTGAATCAGATGCAAAGTTGTTTAGAGTTTCCCATTCCTATATTACTTGAATCTTTGTCAAGTTCACACATGCACTCTTTATGTGTATAATGTATCCCAAATATTTTGTTTCTTACATAAAAAATGAACATTTATTCATGTGATCATAAAAATATGTTTCTACAAAATGTGAAGCACTAGTTTAGCATGGTGTAGATGTTCATCCCATGTTTTCTAAATATTAATATATCATCAAGGTGGGTTAAAAAAATTACATAGTTAAAGGGCCTAAGGATGTAATTAAACATTTCAATGAATTAATTCACTGCATAAGTTAACCTAAAATGCATAACCAACTAGTCTATCAATCATTCTTTTATTTTTTAAGAGAACATTTCAAATGTCTATAGGTTCAACATCAATATGATGATACCCAAACTTAGGATCAATTTTTGAAAAGACTTATACACCATGGATATGGAATAAAAATGAATTAATATTTAGATGAGGATAATATTTATTAATTTTAATCTTGTTAATATATTTTTATTGATTCACAACTTTGGCACAAGTATAATTGTGCTTCTATAAGGCAATGATTTGGGCATGATGTGTCCATTATCCATGATTTCATATATATACCACTTTATCCATTCATTCTTTATAAATGATATGTTGTATAAATAGGTTTGAGGTAGAGGTAGTTGAGGGATTAGATCAATAGTATTATTTAGTATAGTATATAGGAACTTATTTAAGTGACTAGAAAATATCCTTGTATTCATCTCATTTATGGTTCGATTATTTTCTCTTTGTTATTATTTGATAAAACACACTATGATATGGTGACATAATGATGTTATTACATTTAATTATTACCATCAAGAGTGTAATTATTACTAAAATTGACCATATTCATTCACATCCTATCACTAATGACTAAAATCTTATGAACTAACTATGGTATATGGTATTTTAGATCATGACAATATATCACAACATTTTAAGGATTTAATTCATAGACTATAGGTTAATGGTAAATATATGGCTTACCACATGTAAAATATCAAACACCTATAATGGTGAGATGTCAAAAAGGATTGCATGTTTAAAAGTTTTGATTTTGTATACCAAGTAACACTACTAGGTGATTTATTTCTCAAGGCCTACACTAGACCATACACTAACATATGGTTATGGATGATGTATAAATTTCAATTTTAATTTTTGAAAATATGCTTTAAGATAAATTAAATTCTTTTGAGTTCCATAGGAAATGATGAAGTGTATTGGCTCACCATTGATGTACATTTATTAATGAAATAAATTTTTTATTTCATATAGTTTCTTATTAGGGGAAGTAGAGATATTTTTAGTACTAATCATATCATTATGTTTATAATCTATTATCTAATTACCTTTTTATAGTGCTATATAACTTGTACCCACTTCTAGATATGTTAAAGTAAAGTACTCATAGTGTGACACTATTCATTGGATTTAATATTAAAGTTTTAAATTAAACACTTTTCAAACTTGGACTACTTATTCTAATCAATTGAAAATTATTTTCCACTCTCTGGTATTATTAATCAATCAATAGGAATACGAATAAAAGGCCTTTAATGTAATTATTTAGATCATAAAATGTACTCATATGGAAAGTAATTGATTGGTTTCAGGAAATCACATAGCTTGGTGATCTTCATGTATTTACTACCTATTTTTGGTGCCATGGTGGTTTTACTTCTCTTTTTCTAGAATATTTTTAATTTTTGAATTACATCATTTATAATAGTCCCATATTTTTTTATAGGTGTTAAATATTTATGTTTAAAATTTGCCTCCACATCATTTTGATCACTATTTATTATATTTTAAGCTAGCACTTAAGTCTACTCTTGTATCTCCTAGAATTGTTAAACCATAAAAAATACCACCATCAAGGTATTGGATTGAGTGATTAAGGATGAGGAGGAATTGAGTATAGATGATGAGGGAGTCAATAGAGATGATGAGTGATGGTGAAGGTAAATGATGGAGTGATTAGTGAGGATGAAGGAGTGATTAGGGATGATGAGGGATGGTGAGGGTTAATGAAGGAGTGATTAGGGGTGATGAGGGCTAAGCAATGAGTGATTAGAGATGATCATGCATGATGAAGTAGTGATTAGGTATGATGAGGTATGGTGAGGGTAAATAAGGGAGTGATTAGGGATAGTGAAGGATGAGGAGGGAGTGATTATGGATGATGAAGTAATGATTAGGTATGATAACGTATGGTGAGGGTCAATAAGGGAGTGATTAGGGATAATTAAGGACTAATTATAAATGATGAGCAATGGTAAGGGTTAATAAGGGAGTGATTAGGGAAAATGAAAGATGAAGAGGGAGTGATTATGGATGATGAATCAATTATTATAGATTATGAGAGAGTGATTAGGGATGATATGGGATGGTGAGACCCCATTAGGGAGTCATTAAGGAATATGAGAGAGTGATTAAAGATGATGACGGATGGTGAGGGTCAATGAGGGAATGATTAGGGATGAGGAGTGAGTGATTAGGGATGATGAGGGATAGTGAGGGTTAATGAGGGAGTAATAAAATATGATGGAGTTATCAGAGATGAGTAGGGATAGTTAGGGTTAATGAGGGAGTGATTAGGGATAATGAGGAATGATGAGAGAGTGATTAGGGATGATGAGGCATGAGTAAGAAGTGATCAAGGATGAGGGAGTGATGATGAATAAGTGAAATTAACATAAAGGGGTTTTTTGACATGTGTAGCTCATCAATGTGACCTATGCTACCCTATTAAGACCACTTTACATGAATTTTAAAGTCAGTGGTTTGAAAACTTCTATTTTGACAAACTTAAGACTCCTAAGAATGATAGGAATCAATTAAAAAGGCATAAAAACATGAAAAATGACTATATGTTTACCAAAAAAGGACATTAATTACAAAAATTATGTCATACAATCCTTAGATTTAATACTTAGACCCTGAAATTGGCTAAGTACTGAATAGATTGGATTTTGAAAAACTAGTTTCCACATTGTAAGGCATGAAATTATGAAACCAACTCTATTAGATACAAAGTGACCCTAATTTATTATATTTACTAAAATAAATTTAAAATATAAGGAAATAAATGTATCAATATAAATGTAAACTTATAATTTACATTTAAAGTAGTAATATAAGCTTCTAGCCAAAGTTGGCTTTATGTTCATGTCCACATGCTTTTATGTGAAAAATAATAGGAATATGATCATGTTATTAATAAAATGATCATGAATTATTAATAATGTGATCATTTTATATATTAACCAACATTTTCTCCATCTACATGTTCACTACTTTAATGTACAAAAAAATAGTAATGCGATCATGTTATTATTCTTACAATAATGGGATCATGTTATCTATTAATGAAATTATGTTATTGCTTAGTAATTACCAAGCCATAATTTAAATAACATTATCACATTATGTAAATAATGTAGTAGCATTATGTAAATAATATGATCACATTATTTAATAACATGATCACATTACGTAAATAATATGATCGTATTATTTAATAACATGATCATATTATGTAAAATACCCATGAAATTATCCCCCAACATCATGAAATTACCCTTGTCACACATTTTGACATAATAAGTTGCATCTACATCCATAGTTAGCCAATAATAACCACTATGTAGGATCTTTTTGGCTAGGATGGTCCCACTGGTATGGGATCCACATACTCCTTTATGAAATTATTGTAATGTTAATTTTGATTCTACTAAATTTAAATAATGAAGTAGGGTTACATAAAATCTATGATGATAAGGGGTTCTTCCAAGTAAATTATAACATGATACTTGATGGGTAAAGGCATTTTTTTGTTTATGTGATAGTCTAGTAGCATGATATGGTCATGAAGGTATGTTAAAGGTTTGAATACCATATAAAGATGGTATCAATAATATTATAGATCATTAAGATGGTTAAAGGTTCATCAGTAGGAACTAGAATATTTTCAATGAGGAATTGATATTCTTTTTCCATCTCGGTATGATAGATCAAATAGTTGATGGTGGCCATAGTATCTTCTATCTTATTAATAGCCCTAGGTATGTATTCAAATTGTATGTCAAAAATCTACTATTTAAGAGTGTCACAAATGGCTTTATATGGGACCAAATTATCATCTTTGGTCTAAAATTGGTATATAACTTGATTGGTGACTAACTAAGAATCACCAAAAATTGTGAGATCATAAATATTCCATTATACTTCCTTATGAAGCCCTATGATAAGTGCTTCATATTTAGCCATATTTCTAGTACAAGGAAAGTTGATATATAATGATTTAGGGATAAGATACCCCCTATGGTGTAATAAACAATAGTCCTACCCTTGATCCATGTAATGTGAATGATCCATAAAAATTCGTCTTTTAGTGACTCTCCTTAGAAGGTGTTTCAATGATGGTCATGATGGAATCATCTAGGAATTGAAAAGTTAGTGGCTCAGTATCTACAAGATGAGGTTCAACAAGCTGATATATAAGTAATTATCCCTTTATGGACTTCTAATTGATGATTTATATCTCTAACTCACTTATAATCATGATCCATTTAGCCATGCAACCTTGCAAATTTGTCATGGATAATAGAAACTTGAGTGAACGTAATTGGGAAATAACTATGGTCTTGTTGTTAAGCATGTAATGGAGTTATTTATGTGTTGTAAAGACTATAGCTAAATATTTTTTTTATATAGGTGTATAGTTGTGTTCATATGTGACTAGTGTATGAATTAGATAATATATGACATGTTATTTTCCATTATTGTCATACTAAGCTAGAATTTCCTCCAGGGCTTTATCTGTGGTAGATAGGTATAGTAGAAATGAATTTATTAGTATTGGTAGTATAAAAATAGGTGGATTGTAAATATATTCCTTTAGGTGCTAAAATTATTTCTATAATTATTCATCCCAAATAAATTTGACACCCTTCTTTAGTAAGTGGGTAAATGGATGACATTTATTACCTAATTGTGAGCTAAAAATTTTAATAGATTAACTCTTTCCTTATAAACTATGGAGCTACCTCAAATTAGAGGGTGGAAACATCTCAATAATGGCTTGTAATTTGACATGATCAACTTTAATGCCTTTTTCAAAGACAATAAAGCCTAATAATTTACCTAAACTGATACCAAATATGTACTTTTTAAGATTGAGTTCGACCTTATATTAATGAAACCTATAAAATAGTCTCCATAGTGTGACTGGATGATTAATACAGGTATTTTATTTACCCAATATGTTGTCATTATAGTCTTTAATAATGTCATGCATCATTTCATGAAATATAATGCTCATGGCTCTTTGGTATGTGGCCCCAACATTATTGAGAATAAATGGTATAAGCTAATAACAAAATATTCCCTATGGGGTGGTGAATGATGTCTTGTGTTGGTCTTCTAGTGTAATCTAAATCTAGTTGTACCCTAAAAATCCATCCATAAGTGATAATATCATACACTACTATGGAGTCAACTATCATGTCAATATTTGGTAGAGGAAAGTCATACTTGGGGTAGGCCTTATATATATATATATATATATGTATATAATTCATGAAATTTCTAATTATTTCAAGATTATTACTTACATGTAAAATATTTGATATCCATTCTAAATAGTAAATCTATCAAATGCATCTCACTTCTAAGGGTTCTTACAAATTTTTCTTTACTAATATTACAATACAAGGATGCATCTTGCATAATTTTTACTTCACAGGTTTGGCATTAGGATGTATAATAAGGTACTGTATAAATAAGATGGGGTCCAAACCTAACATGTTTTAATAGGCCCAAGAAAAGATGTCAAAAATTACCTTGGAATGGATGTAAATATTTCATGTTCCTCCTTAGTGAGGGACATGCCTAATTTGATACATTTTAGGTCATCAGGAATCCTGATGTTGAATTTTTTAGTGTCTTTTATGATGAGAGTCAAACCATCTTCTAGAATGGCTGGCAATGATTTGAATTAGCCTAAAATTATAGTCCTCTATTTGGACTAGTTATTCAAGCTCACCCAAAAAAGATGAATCAGAATCTCCCAATGGTTAGGATGACCATGTTATAAACACTCTTGAAATTTTTTGGGAAATTTGATTAAAAACATGTTTTTTATTTAAAACTAATTTTGGACCCCAAAAAAGTTCATCATTAGAGTTATCTTAAGCTTCATTCAAGGAAAGGTAAACACACCCATCTAATGGCACTTGAAATAGGTTTTCACCAGAAGACTCATCTTTATTTTTATTTTTACCCCAGTCCAAAAGTGCCTCAAAGAAGTTTTAACTTTAGGACCTCAATGTTTTAATATTTTTTTGGGCTAAAGGTGTTCACCCTTTCTCCAAAATAGGCTATAGGATCTAGCTTGATAGATAACCCTTGTTTGTAATATCCTAATAGAACATTGTCTCTTAGGCCTAGAAAATCATAAAAGGCCTTATCAATATCAAACTCATCTATAATAACTATGGACTATTGTTGGTCTTAGGCTATAATTTGAGGGTTATAAAGAGGAAGTGGATTATGCCAAATAACTAGGGTAATAGTACAACATGTTTTATGGGTCAAACAAGTTGGTATTGGTAATGTCTTCATAAATTCTTTGGTTAGACTCTAATTTACTACCATCATAATCACCACTAGACCTTGGTGTTAGAACATGAATAAGATACATGGGGTCACCCCTAGGTAGTTTAAATTCAAAACCATAAGTTCCTTTGTATCAAGTTATAAAAATTAGCTCAAAATTACCCTGCTATTTTGGCCCAAGGCTTCCTCCTTCATGAGTTTGTTTCTCCATAATCTAGTTAGGAATGGGATATTTGGAATTTTTGTAGCAATTGGCCAATTTGTTATTGTAAAACTAGAATTCATAATTATCAAGTGGATCCTCTTTTTGGCTAGTGGCCAATATGAAAATAATAGGAACCAGATGAATAAGTTTTCCTATTCCCTTTCAATGTGATTCCATGAAACGTAGCTTGGATTGAGGTCTTCCATAGGACTTGGTTTTTTATGGAATATTAGAAGTGTGGAATGTGTCATAGGTCAAATACACTCCTAGGCCATTCTCCAAGATGGTATAATGATTAGAAATTTATAGAGGAGGAATATATGAAGATGAATCAAGACTATTTGGGTTTATATAATTGGCCTATGGTAACTCAACAAGCATTTATCTATCTTTGTCCTTTTTGGGAATTAGATCTAGGCAAAATCAATAGTTGTAACTTTTTTACTCAGCCTCTAAATGTTTTCAATGTTTGTAGGGCTCAAAATATCTATTAATGATGACCTTTATGATTGAATGAAAGAACTTGAGGCATTGGTAAAATTTTAATAGGATTGCATGAATCTCATGTATCCAAGGTCTACCTAAGAGCAAATTTAAAGATAAATTGAGGTCTAATACATGATAAAGTGTATCATGGGTCAAGGGCACAATGATAATTATAAACTTTATGGTGCCTTATGATTATCATTCTTCAGTGTTATGGACCTTCATGGTGATTATTTTTGGCTATAGATAAGCTATTATATATCCAAGATGCTTGGTGAGCTTTAGAGATAAGATATTTAGGTCTGATCCATTTTCTATGAGGACATGTTTCACTTTGTGTCACATGATTAAAACATTAATATACAATGGATTGTCATGGAAAGGGCCAAGGGATGACATATCACCTTTGTATAAGGTCAACTATTGTCCTAGGACTAGATGTCCAACCAAATCTTGGAGTTTTTATGGGGTTATGTCATGTAGAACTTGGGATTGGCCCAATAATTATGGTAATATCTTTTTGTGGATAGTATATGTATGCAACAAATCCAAAATGGAGATTTATAATAGAATCTTCTAAATTTATTCCACAATATAATATGGTTTTTCCTTAATAGTGGTATATGGCTTCTTCCAATAGACATCCAATTCTTAACACCATTTATGTTGAAATTATCAATCTTACTTGAATTGCACTCAAATGCTCAATTTAGGTCAAAATAACTAAAATGTGATAAATGGTTCAAAATTGTTTTATACAAGTGTTGATTTAGGCCAATATATTCCTAAATGGGGTAATGCATTTTATGTGATTGCTAACTTTTTGAGTTAAAATGATGATTTTACCTTTTTTTGCCTTAGATCACTCTTTTCTTCTAATTCATTAGTAGACATCACATACCTTTGTTATTTTTTACTGGTAACATCTTAAATTGGAATACGGTTCTATTACATCTAACATTTCCTTCAAATTCTTCTCGAGTCAAAATATGACCCAATAATATGAATTTCTGACCACTTTAACTAATTGAGGGCCAATTTCAAAAGAATTAAACAAATATTGATTAATCTTGTTTAAGGATAATTAATTTAAATCAAGAGCTTAATTGGGTTTTCTTTGGAGGTTATTGATTATCGAAATATTGGAAATTAATTTGCAATATCTTCATCACCTAGTGACATCATCTATGGGGTGGCATCCACAAGCCATAAATGCAAAAATGATGTAAATTATGTGTACCCATGACTAATTAATGCCCCTTCCCCCAAATCATTATGAGGGAATTTATTGATTTTATCCTCCAAAATGGAATGGATTCTTAGTCACACATCTTCATCTTGATATGGAAAGTTCAATTTCATTCTGAGCAAATGGAAAAATATATAAATAGAAGGCCTTTCACACTATTTATTAAGCTTAAAATTGTGTAGACTTATAATGTTAAAATATATCCACAAGTCATTTATGTTTTGATTATTATGTTATTTTCATTTGGGTAAGCTTCAGTTGATAGACCAATTTGGAGATTTCTTCTATTGAGTCTAGGTTATACATAGATTTCTTGAGGCCATGAAGGAGGAAAGAAACCATTATTGATAAATACTAGAGCTCTAGATTAAGGGAAGAACACATTTGGATCCACTCTTGGGTGGTATAATTAATTTGAGAAGGTAACTAGTCTTGTTTTATTTCAATTTGTTCTTCATTATCATTAGCAAACCTTGCATGAAAATTTTGGCTTTGTTTGTTTACTTTTTTATGCATTTTCATGGATTTATTGACTAATGCTTGACTAAAAATATTTTTATTCCATCCTACATGTTGGCATGCCCAATGGGTCCACACCCAAAAAAATTGTTCAAATAGCTCCTACAAGTAACCTACTAACCATTTCCATACAAGGTCTTAAAGTTTTAGGCCAAAGAGAGTGAAAATTTTGATCAAAAAGATGTTTTATGGAAGTCACAATTTTGACATTATGGACTTGTGATATTATCCTCTAGACCATAAAACTATAATTGATATAGTAAGGTTTTATCTTATAGTAGTGATATTTCATATTAAAATAAGTTTCTGGACTAATGTTTCTCTTTCTATAGGTCAAGTTGTGATATTGCAATACCATGACTTGACAGTTATGATATTGCAATACCATAATTTCACAAGTTAAAATATTGTCAGTTATAGTCATGATATTATAGCTAAATTTCTATCAGTTAGCCTATACTATTGGGGTTAAGTGAAAATAACACAACTCTCCTAGTTGTATTTTTTCTCTATGATTTGTAATATTGTCTTTTAGAGTATCAATTTTGTCTATTTCTACTGTATAACTTGTGAGTTACGATATTGTGTTAGCTAGTTATAGTTTTGTAGAGTTACTTTGTTAGAATATGGAGTTGTGGTATTGTACTATCTAAACCTAAGAACCTACATTTCAAAATTATTTGTCTCATCCATAAAAGAGCTTCTAAATTAAATAACTTGCTGACAATTTTATTGCAAGAACTACTTGGAAAGTGATCAATTCATGATTAATTAAGTCTTTTTAAACATATTTTAGATGCTTAAAAATAATTAGGAATTTCTATTTGGTGTTTAAATGAAAATTTAGGGTGTTTACATGAATCATTTTGTTGTAATTATTTCAAAGCTTTGTAACTTAAGGTAAGGAGCCAAAGAACACCACCAAATCTTTCATTTTAGTGCTTTAAAATTGAAGTCACTTCAAAGTTAAGTTTTGTTTTGTTTAAATCATTTACATAGTTAAATTTATTTTTGAAAAAAGGATGGTGTGTGTGTATGCTCTCCCCCTATCCCCTATATGGAACTTGTGGGATCAAAAGTGTCATCTTCATTAAAAATTTGTGACTTAGTCCAAAGGTGTAAAATAAATGTTATCAAGGCTCTCCCCAAGACTTGAAAAGCTTGGGTGATCTATAAACAACCATAAATCTCTTTTACTTAGTATTTATTTTACACATATTGGCTTGTAATGGGGACTTCATCCCCTCCCATAATCTCTATAGGGAAGTTTTGACCTGGGGCTTCATCTCCTAGAATCATATTCAACCCTTATGCATGGGGGGGAAGGAGTATATAAATTGGGATACCCTCACTAGGATTATGGTTTAAGTGGTTAAACAATCGCCATTAGTAGAGACTAAGCCCAAGACATATGATCATGTTGTAAATCACACTACACTAAGCAGGTGATGGACATAGAGGTTGTAAAAAGGGTAAGACCTTTTTACAACAAGCCATATGACATGAAACTAATCGATGTGTTGATTATCCTATGTATGCAACATGAAATTTGGTACACATGGTATCCATCTAGAAAATTGTGAAACTTGTTAGTTTTAGTCAACCCCACTTTGCCATAACTTATCATTTTAGGGCTTAGAATGATTACTTAGTTTTATTTATCTGATTTGGTCTTAGATTACTTGGTGTTGATTTGAGTCAAAAATTTCTTGTTAAATAAAATGTCATGACCAAAACAAATTTTCCACTTATTTATGGAACAAGGAGGCATTACGTTGTCCAAGTGAAAATAAATATTTTCCTTATTCAAATTTGTCATCTCAAACATTGTGTCATATCTTCTAATTAGTGCATTGATGCTACTCATTTGATTCTATATCACTTAGCAAATTTTATTAAGTTCTTCATCAATAATTTAAATTTAAAATTGCACTTTTATAAGTTCATAAGTTTGATGTGGTAAATTGGGTTGACCATTTGCACTTAACTTGAGGGAACTTGGGTTCAGATTCTAATTTGGGTTGGAGGCCATTTATAGACTCATAATCACATTATCATTATTGGTTGACTCAAGTCATATTGTATATTTCTCATGATTTAAGTCTTAGAATATATTTTATACTACCATTACTATTACCATGTGGCTGTGTTGTGCTACCCATTTGGTTTTGGCTTTATACTTAGAAATTCTTTCATGTTTCCACATCATGAGTTTCTTGGTTCACATTGTCTCCTTCCTAATTTAAAGGGATTTCTTCTAGTTTTATAGTAGTAACTCACTAAGGTTGAAATATATTTTATGATATTGATGTATAATAAAATTTTAGGCTTTGGTGTACTAGTTTTCACCTTTGATTTTTGAGTTATCATACCCTCTTTTAATTTATGAAATTTCAAACCTACCCAAGGTTGAGTAATTTCATGAACACATTCTTATAAATATGTGTGGTTCCAATCCACCCTATTTTTATAGTCTTTTTGGTACCTTAGTCATTTATTTGGAAGAAAGATCAAAATCCATACCTTATTTAAAACATTTGTAAAACATTTTTCAAATCTTGTCAAACATGTAGAATAACCTTTCTAGACATGACACTAAGGTACACTCATAATGGGTTGTCTTGTGGCCTTAGTTTCAAGTTAGAACATTGTTATGGTGGATATGAGTACTCTATCTTTTTTAAGGATGTCACCCTCTTTGATCCTATTTAATAAAAACAATTCCAATCTATGTTGTTTGTTGTGCATCATCCCCATCCATCCCCTTTGATTTTTGTGTCATGCTTGAAGGTTACCATTTTGGGATATCCTCATTTTATTTATGTATTGCACTTGAAGGTTACCATTTTATGTTACCCCCCTTTGGCTTGTGTGAGTGATCAAGATCTACAATGTGTGAAGGTTACCATTTTAGGCTATTCTCCTTTAGCTTGTGTGAGTAATTCAGCTTCACAATGTGTGAAGGCTACCATTTTAGGAACTTCTCCTTTGGTTTGTGCAAACAACAAAACAACACAATGTCCATTCATTACCATTCTATTCCCATCACCTTTATCTATTGAGCCTATTTTTGAAGAAACTCATTTTGAAAAACTTGATTTTGTTGATCCCTTCTTCAATAGTCTAATTTTTGGAGATCCCATTATTGAACCACAAACCATTATTCCCACTAAAACAAATGTTCCCCACTTTATAAATTATGTGTCGATCTTCAATCCAAAATAAGAACCATTACCCCTTCAAGAGTAGTATTATAAGGATCAAAATGTGTTCAAAATTGATTTTTTGTAACCAATTGTGAATATAAACCATGATGTTATTATTAAAACACCCATTTATGACAATTCAACCTATGAAAAATCACCTATTCATATGCTACCTATTTTTTAAAGAGCCTCATCTCCTTAACAAGCTAGTGTCTATAGAGATGTCTCTTGGTATTTTCCCACTCATTGAGGAGTCTCCTTTTGGCAAACAAGATTTTTTTGAGTCATCCCTCAAGTGGTACCCTCTCTCTGAGGGGCTTCACTTAGACAAGCTAGTATATTTTGAAGCCTTCCTAAATGAATCATTTTTTATAGAGCCCATTATGCCATAATAGGACCTTACTTATTCAATACCAAGCATTCAATAGAATATCATTATAGAATCAACCATATTTGGTGAAGAAACAACATTAGAGTTAGGTTCTATTTTTGAACCAACATAAGATTTAGAATCAAAACCAAAATGATCATTAGTTACAACATCAAATTTAGAGTCCCTTGTATTAGAATAAAATTCAAAAACAAAATATAGTATTGGTTGTTACAACATTAATTACAATTAACTTATAGATCAATTTAAATATATTTGTTATCCTTCTATGATTTTTTAGGATGATTACTTCAACATCGACATGGGTTCTATTATATTTTATGAGGATTGTGATGCCATTAATTATTCCATTATTCTCACCCAACATAGCCATTATATTGACATTCCACCTCCCACAAATGTCGATTAGGATTGATAAAAATCTCACTTTGTTGAAATGAATCCATGGTGACATACCATTTGTATAATATTGGGGGACTAGGACTAGATTTATGTAAATGGAGAAAAATATCTTAGTGAAACATTTTTGGAGGTACCAGGGGATGAGCAAAGATCAAACTCAACATTTTTTTAGTGAAACCTTTTTAAAGGCACTAGAAGATAATCAAATTTAAATGCTAATATCTCTTCATGAAACCTTATCAGAGGCACTATGGGATAATTAGGAAAAATTCATTAATAAAAACCTCTTTGAGGTGCCAATAACTAAGAAAAAAATTATTCACTTCTTAATGAAGACATTATTCAATATCAAATCAATATAGCTTCAAATCTACAACATAATCAGATGGCATCTACTCTCAAGATAAAATAATAAAACAATATGGTGGACTTGTCAAGAGAATCATCAAAGGTCTTTAGCCTTGCCATAACCAAAATTATGTCAAATTTGGAATCAACAACATTATGTGTTATTGAAAGTCCCAATATTCATTTTTACCCATTTATTATACATTTCATTATCATCCACCTTTTCATTACCCACTTATATAATTTATCCTAACATTATTTACCATCACTAGTAGTACTTTCATTTATAGAGGATACAACGATAGTTTATCTTGGCATTTGAAGGAAACAAAATCAATAACTAACCAAGATCACAAACACATTATTAATATCTATATTGGCAATAAGTTATTGATAAAAATAATTTTTCTAAAAGGGTGTTGGATAGAAACATTATAACTAATCATTTCTATTGTCTCACATATTGATTAGGATGTGCATCTCCCTATCAACAAGAGCAACATAGCCATTTTTCACTTTTCCAATTACCATTTCCCATTACCATGCCTCGTCTCTTAGGGGAAACCCTATAGACTCTTTTGAGGCATATTATACCATTATGTTCCATTTACCACACTCTTTGATCTACATTAACTTGAGGTCCTTCAAGACTATGTACGCAATGCTCAATTTTTATTGAGGTCAAATTAGTCAACTCTTTTTTCATGCTCATATCATTTTTCAAGTATATTTTCCCATGCTCTCACTATTTTTCGAGCAACCTAAGCCACACTCTCATTTTTTTGTAATAAATATAAGCCAATCATCACTTGGGGTCACTTTTGTTACCATTATAGCCAATTGTATTCTAATCATTTTCCTTATACCATTTTTTATTATACCATGTCTTTACTATTGACCAAGGCTTGTTTTAGTCATATTTATTATACCATTCTAATATTGGTTCCTTTGGTTCTTCCCACACTTTTTTCAAGGGGATTCTAATCTCATTTCAATAGTCTTATAGTGCCATGTTAAATGATAGTCTATGGAATTAGTGTGATATTTGATTTGGCAAGTTATCTTTCATTAATTATCTTATTTGGTATCACTGATTATAACCACCTATTGGAAAATCACTAGTTTCGCTGGTTATAACCACCTTTTGGGAAAATCAAAATTATGACATTATTTCCTCATTATAACCACCTATGAGTAAATTAGGAACAACCCCTTTTTATCATTAATTACCACATCATCTATTAATTATTATTATCATGTGCCTTGCCACTTTCCTTTATTTATAAACTTGTTGTGGCCTATTCAATTTTTCAACACCTTTTATGTAGGGAAAATTATTGTGACTTAGGATCCTAATGGGATTACATAGGTTGTGCTCAATTGACATTGAGGTTAACTCAATCCTCCTTTTCATTATGCACTCATCATCTTTTGAGCATTTTAAGTTGGCATGCTCTCACTATTTCATGATTTGGACCATTCTGTATCTCTTAATTCTCAATCAAGTTTAGATACTTAGAAAATTCCAAAACCATTCATAAAAAAATTTAAAATTCCAAAAATAATTGTTTACTTAATTTTTGTTTATTGTCTAGTCTTTTGTCTTACTATTTGGTCTTGATTTTTTTCTCTTTTACAAGTACATCTTGATGGTCCACATGGATCTTGATTATTCATATCTTGATCTTATGTTATCAAGTTGTTCTTGCCCTACATTTATACATTCTTGTTCCTACTTGAAGTCTTGATTGTTCATATCTTGTTTTTGAGTTAGGTTCATTTATGATTTGTTTTTATATCCTTTTTTGTCTTTGATTTTTTGTTTAAATGTAAATAACTATAACTCATTTTTTAGTCATTGTTTTACCATTGTCCTTAGTTATAGATATTCACATTTGAATCATCTCCACGTAATTGAAATTAAATGTCATTATGAGTTATTCATACTTATGATGCCTAATTTATCTTATAATAGTAAGCACTTTGTACTCTAGACTCAAGTCTTAACATCAACACAACTCCATTGAATATATCTAAAGATCACTATGAATAAACTAGGCTCAGTAGGTTCATCACTTGACTCTATGATCAAACATGCTTATCTTTGCATACATCATAAGTATAATAGATTCTTCGTCAGTTTTCATCATCCCACTTTCCATTCTCTCCCAATCTCGAGTGAACTACATTAGCTTGAGGTCTATTTGGACTATGTAGGTAGCACTTGGATACATGATGTATCTCAAATTAGCTTGGCCATATATATCATTCTTTTCATCTCTTTCATCACTTTGTGCATCCTCATATCTATGCATGGTTTTTTGTGGCTCTAGTAGCCATTCCACCATTACATATATGTTTGCACCCACTTACTTTAATCTATGTTTTAGATTATATCCTTGATCTAATTTCTTTCCATTTTTCCTATGCTAGGGTACAACATTTAAACTGGTCAACAAATCTAAATTAGACCTATAAGCCATTATTTATTTATTTATCAATGATTAAAACTATCCCTATTGGGGTAAAGTTGTATTATCAAAATTAAATCTACCCTACTGGGGAACTTATTATTATCATCTTTATGGAGACCATGATTCTATTATTCTTGTACTTCCAAGCTTTTAATACTATTTCCCATGATGGCATTATTTTAGTGTGCAACTTGTCTTTGGATTGATCAATGTCATAAGTGCACAGCTTGTACTATCAAATTAGGTGCATTTAAAGTGTGTCACTTATATGTTTGGATTAAATCCTTCTCATTCCCCCCATCCTTGCAGCCCATTATATCTCTAATTATATTTTTATCATCAATGGTAACCATGTATGTAAGCATTAGCTCATCTATATGTGGTCTATTCCATGGGTTAATCTCTCACTTTTTCTCTCTTTTCGAGAGTCCATCCTTCTATATCATCCTAGTATGTCCTCTCGAGGGGGTATCATGGGTCATTTTCATTTCTTCTTGACAACTCTTTTCTCTACAAAGGTGTTTTATTCACCTAAATGTCTCATAATGCCTTATCAAATAGAGGTAAAATGTAGATATCCAATTCCTAACAACATTTGTGTTGAAATTATCAATCTTACTTGAATTGCACTTGAATGCCCAATTTAGGTCAAAATCTTGAAAAACATGCTAAATGGTTCAAACTTGTCATATTCAAGCATTGATTTAGGCTAATGTATCCCTAAATAGGGTAATGAATTTTATGTGATTCTTAACTTTGATCAATTCATTTTGAGTAAAAATGATTATTTTCTCTTTTTATGCCCTAGATCACTCTTTTCTTCTAATTCATTAGTACACATCATATACCTTTATTATTTTATATTGGAATCTTACTAAATGGGAATACAATTACAATACATTTAGCATCACTTAATTCTTCTCGAGTCAAATTATGACCCAGTAATATGACTTTATGACCATTTTGATTTATTGAATGCCAATTTCTAAAGAATTGAACAGATATTGATTAATCTTGTTTAAAGATAATTAATTAAAATCAAGACCTTAAGTGGATTTTTCATGGAGGTTATTCAATATTTATTTTTATAAATTGATTCATATTAGCTACATCACCTAATGAAATGATCAATGGGGTAGCATCCATAAGCCATATATGCATAAAATGTTTGAATTATTGGCATCCATGCCTAATTAATGACCTTTTCCCCAAATCATTATGAAGGAATTTATTGATTTTAGCCTCCAAAATTGATTGTATCCTTAGCCACACATATTCATCTTGAGATGAATAGTTCAGGTTCATTCTGATCAATTGTAAAAATATTTAAATAGGAGGCCTCTCACACCGTTTCTTTAGCTTAAATTATGTAAACTTATAATGCCTAAATCTCTCCACAAGTCATTTGTGTTTTTATTATTATGTTATTTGTATTTGGGTAAGATTTATTTGGTAGACCACTTTGGAGATTTCTTGGATTAAGTCTAGGTTATGCATAGATTTATTGAGCCAATGGAGGAGCAAAGAAACCATTGTTGACAAAGACTAGCGATCTAGATCAAGGGGAGAACACACTTACAACCACTCTTGGGTGGTAGAATCAATTTGGGAAGTTAACTAGTATTTATTTATTTCATTTTGTTCTTCATTATATTTAACAACCCCTACATGAATAGGTTGGATTTGTTTGTTTAGTTATTTATACATTTTCATGAATTTATTAACTAATGCTTGAATAAAAACCTTTGTATTCCATTGTATAGTTCTTATCTAGGATAGTGGGTTAGATGGGTTTATTGGTAGAAGGTTTTGGGACTAGAATGGTAATGTTTGATTACAATTTGTGATTTCATAATCAAGATTAAATATAGGCCATTGTTTCTAGAAAATGATTATGGAGGGGGATTAGAGAGGATAAGTCTCATTTAATAATACACTTGGTTGTGTTCATAGGGCAATGAAAAGTTATTAGTATAAGGTCTAAAAATATTAATCCCTACTTGTTGTTACACTTTTTTATGGTCCAAGGTCAAGGGAGGATTATTATCATAGATGGGTTGATTGGAATTGTGTCAATGGGCATGTTATAGTAGCACTTGGTCTAAGATTAATTGTGATGGTTGAAACATGACCTCCCACATTATGACCTACAAGTTTGGTGTAGTCACGTGCAACTGCATGGTAAGTCTATTAGTTATTGGAATCATTTTGGCCTTTGTTCCTCCTATTTGGTTAACATTATTATTGTTGATTCGATATTGTGGTTTTTGTCATGGCTATTGATATTATTATTGTAGTTGTTTTGGCCTTCATTGTTGTTTTTTTTTGTTGTTGTTGTGGTTGTTGATTATTATTATTATTATTATTATTATTATTATTATTATTATTATTATTATTATTATTATTATGTTGTGGAAAAGTATTTTATTAAATACCTAGTTCCTAATTAGTTTTATATGATCTATTATATAACGTAATTTCCAAATTTTCCAACATATTTTCAATGAGGTGTTTGATCTATACATGATGGCTTATATTATGTCCATGAACACGATGGTATTCATAGAACTCATTCTCTCTATAATAGTCTGGATAAGGAATACGTTTAGGATAATGATTTGGAAATTTCCAAATAATCATATTAGTTATGGATAGATTGTAAGACACTACCTCAATAGGTTATCCAAGATCACTTAATACTTGATGAGTAGGGGAATTTATTTTTGGAGGATGGTTTTCAAAAGTAATGGTTGATGTGTTTATTGACCTAGTCTAGGATGCTATGAAGGTTGCACTTGTTGAATAGGTTGTTAATAGGGAGTAAGCTAAATTTGTGGCATGGGTTGAACAAATGGAATTTTCACCATTTTTACATGATGAAACTTGATTATTCCATTTCAAATAATAATCTTATTACAATTGAATTGCTTGGAATTTTCAAAGCTACTAGCCTGGGCTAGTGTTGATGTTTGTGCTTGAACTTGGTTTTGGTTTTGATTTTGGCTTGTTCTTTGGTTTTGGTTATGATTTTGGTTTGAGGAGGTGAACTTGATAATACCTTTTTTAATAAGGGAGTTTTTAATTAACAACCCTTTTTTGATGATATCTTTGAAAGTGTGTGCAGATTAAAGCCCTAGATGATAAGATATCTCCATGTGCAGTTTTTTAGTAAACATAACGATCAATTGTTTGTCTAGTAAGTTATGAGTGAAATAATTAAAAAGTGCTCTCCATTTTTGTAGATATATTGTAAATATTTCACCATCTTTCTACTTGGCCTGAAACAAATCTACCAATGAAATCTCAGGCTCAATATTGTAGGAAAAATGTTGCACAAACTTGTATGAAAGGTCATCAAAATCAAATAAAAAATTCTTTGGTAATTTTAGGAATCAATTCAAAACCTATCCTACTAAACTTTTAAGAAATAAAAGGAGTAAATAAATTTCATTGTAAGCCACTAGATAATAATCAATAAATAATTGTATCAAATGGACCTTAGGGTCTCCTTTACCCTTATATTTATCAAATTCTAGTGGTTCATACCCTAGATAAAATGCTATCTACAGATAATCCATGTTTAATGGGTATGAACACATGCCATATAAATTAAAATTCTTGGTATATTTCCTTTCTTCGATGGTGGTAATTGCATATTTCATTTATTGTAATTCTTGTACGAAGATACTTGATGGAACATTTGGCTAAGATGTTGGTTGGTTGATCAAAGGTAGATTAAATTGACTAGGGTATAATGGAGGAATGGTTTGTTTAAAATTTTTGGTTTGGTTAGGAAACTAACCATGAAGATTCATCCATGGATTGGGATGTATCTATTTAAAATTCACATGTTGTGCAATATTTTGGTTTGGATTCAATATAGAGGGCTAATTTTGAGGTAATTATGGTTGTGATGGAAAGATAAGGATATAGGTAAAGTACCATGCCAATTGAGGTTGAATAAGTAATTATTTTTTAATATTAAAACTTGGATAAATAATTTCAACTTGTTGTGGACCAAGGCCATATCTTTGGATTGATAGCACATTCTAAGGAAAAGTCAATTTCTTCCTAATTGGTACTTATTAGACAATGGTACCTCTTTGTTATGCAAACACCAATTATGAATTAGATGTTTTTAGGGTGTTTGGAATTTGTCTTTGACCAATGGTAATGTGTTATTGATTAGATAATTATTGTTATTGTAAAACCATGTTGGTCTATGACTGTTGAGGTATACTTGTCACTACCTATCAAGGTCAAACATTTGTTGCCCCCTGTTTAGGTGTTGTAGTGTTCTACCTTTGATTAGATGGTATATTATATTATGAATTTTATTTTGGAATGTTATTTATCACCTATTGAGGTTGATTATTATTTTTCACTTATTGTTGAGACAAGGCACTAGTTGGTGCTTGATTACTTAATCCTTATGGTTACATGTTTGAAGAAGTAACTGGTTGAGGATTAGAGGTAACTTATTATGGTTTGGATGTAGGAGTTCCTACCCCCAATGGTTTTGAACCACTCATAGTATTAAATAAATGTTCTTATTATTGTGGACTTATTTTTGTGTAGTTAAACCACTTTGGCCTAGATTGGAAGACACTTTCATGTTATCCACCATATTTGGCATATTATTCTACATAGAATCAGTAGTCACTTATTCAATAGATGGTAAATTATACATATCACAAAATGAATTGATTTACACAAATGGTTTTATACCCAAATTATCTTGACCTATCAATTCAATTAATACTCCTACTAAAGGAGCTAACTCTATGAGTGGAGCATTGAACATGGACATGGTATTAAAATTACACACTAAATTCAAATAAGTTTGATATTATTATTGAATTTGTATAAAGTGCCTCCTACATGAGGCACTTTCCTTTGATAATCATATTTGGGTCTTGATATGACATCAACATGAGTGTTTGATGATTTCCAGTAGAGGCATGCTCAATGGTTTGGGTATCAAACATGCTTAAAGGTACTCTAACTAGACTAGGTAAATTTTCATGGGCGAAGTTTTCTATAAATTTGGCCCCTACCTCTATGGATCTGAGTGAAACCTCATCCTTATTTTCTATAAATCGATTATAAAAAAATAATGATCATATGTTGATTGCATAGTAACATAATATGGTTATTATTAAACTTGTTCTATAACCAATGATATATTAGTAAGATATTACATGGTTTGGTCTTGGACTTACTCTAAATATAGAGGCATGTTAAAAAAATAATGGGATAGTATATCTTGAATTTTTTATTTAGATTGAGTAGTATAAGGAGGATAAGGATTTGTCTCATAAACTATATTGACACCATAAGGGTCTTAAGCAAAGTCATCTTATGAAACTACGTTATCATAACTTGGATTATACATGGATATGCTATGAGTATAATGAAACATATCCAAATCATTGATTAACATTCCATGAAGAAGGCCTAGAGTTCTAAAAACTCTCAAAAGCAAGGTCTAAAGGATGAATGGTCTAAACTTGGTTTAACTTGGTTTAAGAAATGGAGTTGTATCTCCAAAAAGGGAAATGATAAACTTAGTAAAAATAATTTAACATCAAATGTCAAATGTCAAATTTATTACACAAATGTTCAAATGGATGAAATAAAATGAATTCCAAACTTAGGGTAAAAAGTTTTTCAAACAAGTCTAAACTAGGTCTAAAGAAATAAATGTTGTTAGGTATTTTGGGAACAAGGAAAAAAAGTTAGGATCAAAATAGCTAGGTATAGGGTAGAAAGTTAAAAATGCTAGGTCTCTTGGAAACAAGGGAAAAAAGCTAGACTTTTAAATAAGTTTAGGTCTAATAACAAACATGAAATTGCTAGGTATTTTGGGAACAAGGCATAAGATCTATAATTTTAAACAACACTAGGTCTAATAAAAAAATAAGAAGTTGTTAGGTCTTTTGGAAACAAGGCACAAAAGCTAGACTTGGAAAAAAATAGGTCTAAAAGGCAAGGGATTTAATCTAGAAAATTTGAAATACTTTGACATAAATTAAATATTTAGATTTTAAACACACATTTGATCATTTATCAAAAGACATTGACCCATAGGCATATGGAAGATAGACCACTTCCTAAATTTCTAGGAAAAAAATAGTCTTTAAATCGAGCAAGGAATTAGTCTAAGTTACATAACCCAAAAGTGATAGATAAATGTCTACACCAACTTTATATAAGGCATAGATATAAACCAATCAATTTTTAGATCTGAACTTTTCTAGACTAGTTTTGAACTCAACTTAGAAGACTAGGGTCCTCGAATAGACAATAAGATAGACAAGAATGAATGCCATAATGGTACCAGGTATAGACCAATAAGACACATGTGGTTTTGAAATTATAATTTTAAACACAAGGGAATAAGTCTTTGAAAATATTAGAGCAATTTAATGATGTTATATTTTCTAAACATGTGACAAATGTTTTATTTCAAATATTCTAAGACACAAGACTTGGAATGAAATGGGTAGCTTAACAATGCCCCTTTAAAATAAGTGAGACACATTTGAAAAACAACTAAGGTAAAGTGTGGTGTCAAATAGATGGCATAATTTCCTTTAAAGGAGTGGTTCACAAACAAGACTTATTTTTGGATGTGGTATGATAAATAAATATTTTTGACATAAAACCATGTAAGTAAAAGGGACCAAATAAGAAAAAAAACCTAAGTGTAAGATCCTAAATCTTAAAACTGACAAGGTGGTATCATACTATCAAATTCCATATATATAATTACTCTTGAGAGTATTTTAAATTATTAATCCATAAAGTAAAAGTGCATGAAAATTAGGGTTTTTAGGCCCCCTCTTCTCTCAAGATTTTGTATGATGACATAAAACTTTAGGATACTTACCCTACATCAACAGTATGTTTATGGCAAGTGGGGTTGTCTAAACTATCATTTTTTGTTCATTTATAAATGGTCCCCTATGTGTGGCTAATAGTAGGATGCATCACATTGTTTGGATCTACATTAACTAGCTTGTTATGAAGAGGTATTTTCCTTTTCACAACCACTACATTCATTAATTACTCAATGTAGTCTAATCTTTGAGTTACCCTAATAGTCTGAGGCTGAGTACCACTAACAGAGCTTGTTTAACAACTCAAACAAGCATCCCAATGGGTCACCCTAAATTTATATACCCAACCATGGGTTGGGGTTAAAAGGATTTTATAAGATGAATTCTTGGGTCAATGATTCCCTAGAGAGATTATAGGGAGGCAATGAACTCCTACCCATAAGCCAAAATGCATGAAAATAAAGAAAGTGGAAGAAATTTAGGGTAATTTTTGGGTCACCCAAATCTCTCAAATTTTTGAGAGGGCCTTAGAGGCTTTCCTTCCATGATTTTAGACCAAAGTGACAAATCCAAAGAGTGAGTGTTTTTATCACCCAAGTTCCCTAAATGGGATGGAGACAAAACATACACGTGACACTATTCTTGATAAACAAATACTTCAATAAACAAGCATAAAAATTAAAAATCTTGTGAGTATTTAACTAAGGTAAAAATTCATTTTTATATCACCAAATGAAATATGTGATGAAGTTTGATCCCCTTTGGCATTGTGTTGAAAACTTAAATAGAATGAAAAATAACTCAAGTAAAAATATTTTTAAAACACAAATTTTAAATGTGAGTTTTGAAACTTAGAGTGTTAAAAAAAAATCTCTCAACCTTTGGGTCTTCCAAAATATTTTAGGGGGTTCTTGTGATTAGAATAATAGCATAAGTGGGAAAGTGACTTTTGAGTTTTAGCTCTCAGGTTTCTAAAATTTTACACAGAGTGCAAAATCATAGAAACATATATTATTATCACCACTTTTCCTATAAAACCATAATTGTTAGCATAATATCACAACTTCCCTGTAACATAAAAAGATTAGCATAAAATTAAAACTATTATAGAAATATCATAGAATTTAATACAATACTGTAAAACTTAAGACAATAACACAATGTTCCCTATAAAACCAAATAGTTAATAGTAGGCCATCATAGTTAAAGGAGGTATCATGAATATGTGAAATAATTTGATCACAAGTTTAAAAATTTTCATAAGGTTTTCTAGGTTGAAAATTGGTCCCATGGTCTTTAATGAGGTCATATATTATGTTTTCATCCTTGCCACTTTTGTATAGTTGGTATTATGTCATCTAAGGTCACCTTTTGAGTAATTTGATGAATATTTATCGTTTTCATAATATTAAAAAGGTTTTAAGATGAAATTTAATGTCACACATGTCAAGAATAGTTAGAGGAACTATTGTGAAATTGATAAATTGTAGTTTCAACATCCACCAAAGAATATCAAGTAGATTCAGGTGGTTTTATGTAGTTTTATGACCTATACAATAGTTACGACACATGGTAAGAATTCAATTAGGTATATTTAGATCCTCATAGTCCAATTTTATGATTTCAAATCTTTGATATACATAAAATTGAGCAAAACTGATTCTCGTTTCCTATTACTCTCTTGGATAAGGTCAAATAGGTCAACAATTTTCCTTCATTACAGACAATGGGAGTAGAGTTAAAATGAATACACTTGGTGGGTGAAAATAATCTCTATGTACTCCAACTTCATGTAAATATTTATAATTTTGGTGACCTAAGATTCATGAACCATTTCTAAGAGTGTTGGTGACTGTAAACTACCTACACATCCCTAATAGCTTTGGTTTGTGTAAATCAAGTGATTTACATGGAAATTTAGGACATTTTCTTAATTTTAGTTTGGATTCATCTCATTTGGCATGTTTTAAGGTGAATATTTTGGTAGGATCACCCTAATTTTACTAGTACAAGACATCATTGAATTTGTATATAATGTTTCACCTATTGCAGAGATATTTTCCTATAAATGGAGTTAGGACAAGGATAAAATATTTAATTTCAACATCTGATAGCATGTTTGATCATAATTATTCATGACATTTTTGGTATGAAGAGTGTCCTTTATGAAATGAAAAAACTAGGATACTTGATATAGTCAAGTAGCTTCATTATATGCATCTTCAGGTCTCATGACCAAATCTAAAATAAAGATAAATGTATGAAAAGAAAATTTGCGGTGTTTGAAGGTTTTGAACCTAATTGGAGATCTCAAATAAAGTTAATGAACCTATTTAAAGGTAATTAGGGTGGTGATAAGGTTATAACCTAGCATACAACCCTATATTTAATAAAACCTATAGGTAGTCTCTAACCGTTGCCTAAGTTCAATCTAAATGAGGTAGATTAGTGTTGAATGGGAGGTGTTTACACTCATTTGAGACCTTAAATTAGGTTTAATAACATATAAAATATTAAGGTGAAAATATTAAATCCATTACATTTCAAATAGACCTATAACCATGCCAAAAATTTACAATTGAGAAGTTTTACATTAACTTCTTTGAATGAGGGTTTTTCCCATACTCAGTGCCATCCTATGATGAGGAGTTTGAGGTCTGTGTTAGTCTAAATGTCTTATTTCCTAAAAAATAAGTCTATAGGTAGCATATTAAACAAAAGAGGATGTTTTTAGTCCATGGAATAATTATATTTGAATGTTTTCCAACTTAGACAAGTTTTAAACTGAGATACTCAGTAAGCTATAATACTCTTGAAGCCAAAATGGTCTTACAACACAAAAATGACACAATGGTTGTATGAATCAAGAAAAAGTGACCCTATTTGAGTGAAATATGACACTAATGACATCAATATCAATTAAATGAGTTAAGATACAATGATTTAACTCATGTCATCACATACAAGAGTCCTTTTTTATCTTAAATTAGTACCTATAGTCTGACTTGAGACCCAAAGTACATTGGTGGTAGTGAAAGATGATAAACACAACCCTAAGAAAGGAATGAGTTAAACCAAGTGTTTAATGGTCATAATTAAATCAAGAGAGACTTAAGGAATAAATTACAATGTTATAATATCTATCACTACCAATAGGGGCCCTATGAATTCTCCTTGATTATCACCTATGGATGATACCGTCATGTAATCTATGGACTAGCCTAGGCAAATGGAGAGTATAGGTTTGAGAAGGTAAGATGAGATGTATGATGGATTGAAAATTATTGATAAAACTCCCACAGTTTTAATTTAAATATAATATTTATTTATATAAATGAATTGAAGTAAAGACAAGTTCTAACTTGTCACATAGTTTGAGGTTTCTAGACCCTATAAATAGGACATAGACTTAAATTCCAATCTTAAGGGTTTGTGATCTTGAAAGATATAGAAAGGTGACTACGACATAATTTTTTTTACAAAACATCATCAATACCTAATATAGCATTCAATTATCTCAATTAGGCCAAATAAATAGGGGAGATGCCATCTATTTTATCTTAGATAAAAGGCAATCCTAGTCAAGATAAAACTATAGGCAGATCACATGAATGAATAATGGAGGAAAGGGATAATAAAGAGGAAATTTATAATGAGTTTATATGTTTATATAAGGATTAAATAATTATATAAATCATATGAAACTATTGAAAACATTCATAGGTGGTCATAGGCAATAAAAAATAGTGAGGCCTATTAGGCCTAAAATTAGACGTAAGCCCTACAAGTGCCAAAACTCATCCAGATGATCACATGATCTTACTAAAAAATTTTATGACCTTCATGGGAGATTTAAGGGTGGATAAGAACCATAAATTTTCATATAACAACACATTACTAGTCATTTGGACCTAAACTCACTTTAGGGGTGTCAAGAATGTAGTCAAAATCTCAAGAGACCATCTTCAAGTGCTCATATATATACATAAATGAAGCATGAGACCTCAAGTATCTAGGGTTATTTTTTAGGTTAATTAACTCAAATTTGTGGAATTGGTTTAGGGTTTAGATGTGAGGATTTTATGAATCATTGTTAACAACCATAATAATTCAAAACCCTCTCAAAACCCTTTTTTTAAACTCAATGGGGAAAATATAAATGGAGATACATCTAGGAGGGAATAAATGGCCATGAATGTGATATATAATTTTCTATCACTCTCCTATGATCCTCACCATTTAGATATTTTAACTGTCTCCTACACAAATAAGCCTAATACTAAGTTTCTTATAGGTTTTGAGGTAAATTATAGGTACTAAAGGGAATGATTAGATGAAAGTCATTGAAGGGGGTATTTATATACTTGTCATAATTATTAAAGATAATTTCTCACCTTGGTGAATCATGAAAATACCTTTTTTAGATAATTCATCATAGGTAGTCAGAATAAACACAATGAGAAGACAAGTGACTGCCTAGTGAGAAGATGAGAGTTCTAATATTGGATCTTTTTAAGGTCTAACTCATGGATTAGAAGACAAATAGATTTTTAATAGATGTCCTAACACTTCTTCCATGTATTTCCTTAAGTAAATAAAATTCAATTGATTTTTAAATGTTAAGATAATCTTAGAAGGCATAGTGAGTGGCTACTAAAGAGTGAATAACAAATGTCTATGAGGAGTTCATCAGTTGAAGAGTATCTGATGGTTTTCAAAATAATGGTCCCACCCTATTAAGATAGTTCATATGTGTCAAGGATTCCAAAGGTGGTTTAGAGTAGTCAATTGAACTCGTCACTAAAGTCTATATGCCAATTTGAGGGAGAATGATGCATTTTTGATAGACACTTATCCATGAAACCTTATTAACCTCTTGTCCACTTCATTATCCTACTTTGTAACTAGTTTCATATTATTTACACTTGGCCTTATGAATTTTTATATTATCTTATTCTCTTTCCTCTCCTATACTCTATATATCAAAGCTTATTTGGCATTTTTATCTTGTTCATGTCTAGTATTTTTGTTGTGCTTTCATTTAACTTTTATTACCTAAGCTCTTCCTAGTGTCTAGGCTAGAGGTGTTAGGATTTTATTGTTTTCATTTAAACTATTTTATGAGAATAACACAATAATAACCTCAAATTTATGTCAAATTCATAGTTCAAAAAAAGGATTCACATATTCTAAAAATACCAAAAAAAAAAAAAAAATTAAAAATTCCTAAAATATCTTCAACATTTACATATCCTATTATGTCCTTAACATACATGTTTTTGGTTCCATGTTGGTATATTGTAGATAAATATTTTATATATAAATTATTTTCACATATAATTTGATTTTGACATAGGAAAACAAAGATACATGATCTATGCACTTTTGTATCTTTAGCCTTCCCTCTACTCACATAACTAGAACATTGGGGGCATCCACCTCTATGATCACGATACATATAGGTTATACCATTATATGGTCACTTTATATTATCATGTTTGATCTCATATATGTAATTATTATGCCTTTATACATGCTTATATATTCTTCATTGTACTTGATATGGTATGTACTTATATTTTTCTCTAGCACATATATCCTAAGAATAGTAAGATATGTTTATGCTAGTTATTTATGCTTCAATTTATGCACATCTTTTCGTGTTTTTACTTGTTATTATATTTCTTATTTTAAAATTTGAATATGATAAAAAAAATTTGGTCCCCATTCCTATATTTACCTCTATTAAACTTGAATATGCCATTGTTTTTTGTATGTTAACATTTAAATATGTTGTTCTTGATTTTATGTACATTTGACTAAGTCATGTCCCTTTGATTGTGTAACATTTAAACATGACCCTTATTTGAGGTCTTATTAGACAATTATATTTTGATTTATATTATGTGTTTGATTTATTACTTGTTGAGATTGTACTATTACTATCTATATGTTGACACGATCTACATCATGCATATTAAGACTTGGTGTGATCACAATCTTTATGCTTTAGTGATATATGTACCTAGACATGTAGCCTCTATATGCTACATTTTACATTATCTCACCTCAACCGGGGTGGGGGGGCATAATAGTGGGGGCATGATTTGGAAACATGTTCTCCACATTTGTCATATTTTAAATTATAGTGGGGGCATGTTTTGGAAACATATTCTTCAAACTTATTCAATATGCATCATACATAGATTATATTGGTAGCATGTTTTGGAAACATGTCCTCCACATTGGTACATATATAATTTTTTTGATTTCTCTAAATTGACACTTACACTAGTTTTCATATTTAGATTGTAATGGGGGGCATGTCTTGGAGACATGTTATCCATACACTACTTTCTAGTTTCAAATTATAATGGGAACATGTTTTGGACACATGTTCTCCACACTTACACCAGTTATTTATTTCATATTATAGTGGGGGCATGTTTTATAAATATGTTATCCATATTTACATAGTTTTAAATTGGCTAAAATTCATAGTTATATGATTTAGATACATATTTATGGTATAATTATATATATTAGTACCATTATTATACACAATTTTAGCACGAGACATATCTAAGGTGTATATAATATGTAATGTGTGTTTAATATTTAAAAATTAGATTTTTTTAATACTTCAAACACTTTCATATACTATCATCACCCACCAAGTTGGACATTTATAGATTGTATTAAGTCAATCTACTACAATAGTTGGTTCACTTTTTGGTATGGTTGGGGTGATTAAATCAATCAATCTTGCCAATTTCATAGGTTAGATGTGATTACATCATCTAGACTCATTAGTTTTATAGTGTGATTTTTCTTGGTTCACTCACACTCACCAAGTTATAAGTATGATTGGGTTACACAGCTGAGCTTATCTCAACTATCATGTGGCAACTCATCTTTTCACCAAGGTTGGGGGAATATGTCTTCAAATATATTTATATTTATCTAGTTATATGAACTTTCCATATTTGATATTTGTCATAATCTCAATTTAAATTATTTATAATGCTAAATATTTCAAATCAAATTACCTAAAGGTAAGACAGTTGCATCAATACATAGGTGTATTCCTAAACCTTACTATCTTTCAATTTTAGATTATATGCATTGATTATATACTATAACATGTTATTGGTTCTGGGATAGTCACCTAAAAATCATTTAATTTAGACTCAATTAAAGACAAGGTGTGTTATACATACTCAGGTACTCATTTATATTCCTTTAACCTAGAAATCCTATTACTAGAATAAAAAGGGAGTAAATGTAGACACTATTTTTGAATTATATAGAATCTATGTATTATACACTTGGAAAATACATGTCATGGATTTACCCCCAGCTCCTATATCTTTCTTGTTGTTAAAAGGCTCATATACACTATATCTAAGTGCCAAATTACATACCTCTTAGTCCAACCGGTGTTAATATCATGATCCATGCCTTTTCTCTTTCCTAGAATGATATAAACATATTTATATATCATCTATAAAATTTATAGACCTAAACCTATAGTCTAACTACCATGACACTTGTGTTGTAAGAAGACACCTACATTGACACAAGTGTCATATCCTAATGCAAGTGCCCAGTGCCCTAAAGTCATCTAATTTTCAAATGAAACTTATACCTATGGTCATCATAAGTTATTTAATGTGATATATTGTCCAAATGGATTAGTATAGATATATTATCAACCTTAATTCATTATGAACCTAGCACAAACCAAATGCAACTTTCTAAAAGAACTCAATCAAGCACTCAAGTGTGTAAAGTTTCCTTGTTTTCTCCTATTTCTATACCAATCATAGGTACAACATATTCATAGGTTTAAGTTATTGAAGGATCATCCAAAGATCCATATTTTATAGGTTAAAATATAGGTCAATATTGTACCTACTTATCACACATTACATGATTCACACACAAGCCAACATGTAGGGGAGAACTACATAAGTTGGAGGCCCTATTTAAAGTATTGGTTATGTAGGAAATGCACATTCATAGAGGGGTATTTAGGTAAACTTAACATTATGTTCCCACTAAACCATTTTTATTAGAACCACTATGAACACATAGAACTAAGTTTTTTCTATTTTACAAGGAGTGATAATCCATGACCCAGATATAAATACACCAAAGTAAAGGTGACACAAAACATAAAAGCATTGATGTAGTTGCATCCAATTTTAGTAGGTATTCCATATTGGAATCCTCAATTTAATTTAGATAGTAATATTGACATAACCATCCTAGGTTGATGTAAATATCTATAGCTATAGAGGTAAAATTTTAAAAATTAGACGACTAATCCAAAATCTAGATCTAATCTTCTTTATACCTATTCTAGATCTAGATCTATATTAGCATTAGAAGTAGATAAGTATCTTGTTATAATTTTCATTATAATATATATCATATATGTACATTATATTTTTAACATATATCAACATAATAAATTTAATATATGTTTATCTGAGATTCACAACTAATTAGCTTGCTTTATAAATAGTCTACCATCCTTATGCCCTAGGTTATATCTACACCTTTAACCCTAGATTCCCCATATATATTTTAGGGATTAAACAATAACCTTCACCAGTAAAATATCACCTTACCATATACTCTAATCCACTTCCAAATCACAATCAAAATGAACAACTTAACAATCAAAATCAAACCCCTTTCCAACTAGCCACCAATGTTTTTGAAAATATGATTAACCCTAATTATTCTAATTATGAGTAAAAATTGGTAAACATGAATAGTATGAAGTGCATATGTTTTTACCATGATCTTTATCTTCTTAATCCTAATATTTCTTATTCTAATTATAGAATAATTTAGGGTAATCCTTCACATCTTATTTTAGTATCAAATCTAAATATGTTATCACTTTCATAATTTCTTATAGAACAAATTTATTGGCCAACTTGATACAATCACTTCTCTCAAAACTATATCAGCCAATGTAGTTCATTATGTTGCCTCATCAGAATTTATTCCAACATTATCCACCACCTTGATACAATATTTTATCTATAAATTAGGTCTAACTATATCTACCATGCCAATATAATATGCTTCATTAAACATATTTGTTTCTACTATATCAATAAGACAAATATAGTATATACCCCTGATTCTTATTCTAATATATAAACTAAGTTGATATAATCTATTTTTGATGTCTTTGTGTGACTAACCACATCAACTAAGTTAATACAATTGGTTCAACATGTCTCAATTATATGGGTAGTGTTGAGATTACATGCTTTGATTCCCTATTAGATTTAATCTAGATCAGTTTCTTCTATAGTTGATATACTTTACAAATCACTCACTTATTTATAGTCATGTCCATCTCAATTTGTTTTTGATGAATGGGAGCCATAGAATAAATTTATAAGTTCAAATTTCAAATTCCATTAGTCAAGATCATGAAGATTTATCCACTTCATAGAAATTATCTCATGTATTTTTTTATATTAACAATTCTCAACCACCACTTATAACATAAAAAGCCACCATGTTTGGGTTTAAGGAAAACATTTTATAATAATGTGAATAGATTTCCATCTAGGTTGATCAAACTACATATGCATCATGTTAATGTGGGTTTAATGCACACCACAGAAGGATAAATGAGGTAGCCTCTAACAATTTGGGATATCTATGGAATGAGGTTCCACTCCAGGGCCCAAGTTATAGGTATGTGGTTAAAATAACTAGGTGGTGGAATAGTAAGTTGAGCCTACATGTGGTTTAATTAGGTTTGTGGACAAAATGTGTGAAATATAATATAAAATAAAACTTAGGTTAGCTAGATGGGTGAATAATTACTATCTAGTGGGTAAATCTCAAATAAACTCAAAAAAATGGAAAGAAAGGTAAGGTAGAAAAGAAGGATCTGTGTTCCTCAAAGGTCACTTATAAGAATATTTCTTTAGTAGACAAGTATATCCAGGACTGATTTTTTTTGCTTGTAGCTATTGCACACTCACTAACAAGCATGATTAGTAGTCTAGGAAAATAAGTATAGGAAGTTTACTAATCTCAACAGAAGATTCATATCCTTAGGGTTTTTGTTGAACACCCTTATCCAAGAGTTTATATCTCAAACTAAAAATTTATCTAGAGTAGCTATAACACACATCCATATGACTATCCCAAAGGAAATACTCCTAGACACCTTGAATTATCAACTCAATCTATACTAATTACTTAAACCAATGTAATTTACCAACCTCAGTTGTTGTAGCGTATCTAAGATCAATATTCATTAACTAAAATAATTAGATTAATTTTTAGCATTAGAAAAATTAAGAATTATTGAATTTATAGAGACAAAGAAACTAAATTTAAATGACATAAATATGGAAAAAGAAATAACAAACACAATTGCATAGCAATCAATCATTTGATTTCTTCTTGTATATTGATAAAAAAAACTTCAAACCTTTAAAAAGAGGGTTTTACATGTATTTGGTTGATGTATGGAAGGGGTCACCTCATCCTCAAAGTATATAAAAACTTTGGATTACATCATAATAACTAGAACATAAGTTCTAGCTTAATATAAAACTACATGTTATAACTTATATTTATCTCAGATATATAATGTGTGCATGATAAAAAAATAATTTGTTTAATCATAACATAGATATAAAAATACTTAAATATTTATTTGTAATTATTACATTGAAAATTATACATAATTAGCCTTTGACTAAGGATAACTTGGCTCTTTATTAACACTTTCATTATTTTTGTTAAAACTATAGTTGTAATCAGAGTTAAGCTAGTGAATGGAGTTGAACTAGTTATTGTAGCATATGTAGTAACTAAAATTGTTTATAGGGATGAACTAGTAGCTTAAAATAGAGTTATGATTGCATCTAAGATGAGAGGTAGTGTTGATTTATTTTATGAGCTAGGAGGGACTAAAGTTGATAGTAGTGTTGTAACTGGCACATTGGTGGAGTCTAAGATAAGGAACTAGTAGGTGGTGTCGAGGTTGCTTTCT
Source organism: Torreya grandis (assembly GCA_037957365.1). Taxonomy (NCBI): domain Eukaryota; kingdom Viridiplantae; phylum Streptophyta; class Pinopsida; order Cupressales; family Taxaceae; genus Torreya; species Torreya grandis. The sequence continues at coordinate 328,039 of JARHVA010005708.1, forward strand.
TCTTGGTATACAAATCTTGATAATGTTTGTATCCTTTGGTATTTTGTTCCCATATTAAGATCATATCAAGGAGAGGATATTTGGTTATCCTATTTTTTTGTTCTATTAGCTTTGCATGTTGAGTCTTGCTAGCAAAGAAGCCTAACCAAAGGACATCCACTTCAATTGTCTTATTCTTCATTTATCTCATATTTGATTTAATATCCTCTAAAGTAAATCCTTATAAAATTTTATTGAAATTGTCTAAATTGTATTGTATGATTTGGTCAAAATTAGTGTGGGCTACTAGCTTCTTGGTGCTATCTCATGCTCCTATTAATTCTAGCTCATCTAAAATTTATATTTCATGCTTATCTTATTTTATAGTCTTAGTAACTAAATCATCGGCAACACTCAATCCTAGGATTATTTAGTCCTTATAATATCTATATTCAATTCATTTTCTTCCTCTAAAAGGGTCATTAAATTTAAATGGTTGAATGATTTACTAGGAGTATACAAAGCTAATAAATTCAATTAGTTCTCATTTTCTTTGAGAAGTTTTTAAAAAAATGTTATCATTATTACATGTGGATCAAATTGTAATCTTAAATAATGAATGGTATCAAAAAATTCATATAATATTAATTCCAAACTTTGTAATTTTTTTCTATCTCAAAGGGAACACAGATAACCTATTGTTGTTCTCTAAGAGTCTCCAACTCTTCTAATTTTTTTCTAGCTTGTTTTGTTCCCTCATGGATGGCCAATACTACATTATGGGTCTCCATGTAGGAATTAAGGTCGTCAATGTATGGGATTGGCCCTTATTTCTATCCTATCTTTTTGAAATAGAACAAATCTCTTCTCTTTCTTCTAGATTTAGGACTCTCCCACTACTATCTTCTATCTTCCTCTTCTTTAACCTTTGTGCTAAGGTTATTGATATTTCAAGGATTGAGATCATAGTGGGCATCTCAGTGATCTTCAAGTTTGTCCTCTTAGAATTTAACACTCCTAACTCCTTGGCTTGATCTGGAAGAGTTATATTTGATATATCTAATGGTTGTCAATTTATTTTTGTATCATATTCAATCTCAGGCTTAGGCTCAATAGATGGATTAGGCATTAAAGGCTAAATTATCTTCGATCAGTCTACATTCCCTAAATGTGGGATGATATGTATAATCTAGATATGTTTTTTCTTAGGAGATATTTTGGTTTTCACCATTTTTTTGGTTTTTACTACTCCTAATGAAGGCAAGGGTGAAATTAGTTGAGTATAATAGACTACCATTTGGGTGATCGGTTGGTTAGTGGTTGTGGAAATAGAGGTGGATATTGAAGGAGTAGAGGTTGGATTAGTGGTTTGGATAATGAAAATAGGCCTATTAGGTAATATTGACACAAGATTAAAAGTAGAGAAAATTGGAAATGAAACAAAAGAAACAATTAGTAATGACTTAAGAGGAGAAAGGCCTAGGGGAGCATTAAAAAAATCATCCATACCTGATTGGTCACCACTAAGGGGTGAATTTGTTTTTAACCATTGAAAACTTAGTACCTTTGCTTTATATATCTCCTATTTATCCACATCATGACTTGGATCACCTTTAATATATGATTGTGCCTATCTTCTTGTTACCTTTGTTGATTGAATTTGTGGCCTCTCTTCCATAGATTTTCTTTGATAAAAAAATGTTATCCTCTGGGCCTGAGGATCAATCACTTATTGGGTAGGAAAGGGAAGAGTCATAATAGAGGCTATGGTTTCAAAATATTCCATATTAGGTGGCATCTATTACTCATGTAAGGAGTCCATGCACATTATCTTTACTTCTTCCTCAATAGTGTTTTCATTCTCTTACACTATCTCTTATACTAATTCTTATTTAACTTCCTTAACTCAATAAGAGATGTTTGAACTTTAGGAGTCTATTCTTCCTCTTATTAAGTAGCACCTAATTTTTCCCCTACCACTTAATGTTTCTCTCTAGTAGTTGATGTTTACCCACCACTTTCTCTTGCTCTTGTTGAACTATCATCACATTAGGTGGCTATTAGGGTTCTTATATTTGGTCATGCAGCTATTAGAAATGTCTTCCAATTCATAAATAAAATGATATACATACCCATTATGGTGGGATCCTAAATTTGGCTTGACAAAGGGTAAGGGAGGGATCAAATTGTACTACCATAGTAGGTCTTCACTTAGGCCAATAGTCTCATCCCTTTCCTTGACTTTTTCAGCATATTTTGTATTAAGGAACAAGAAGTCATGATATAAAGGTTCATGCTTATAAGGTATTCCTATATTATGAACCTTTTGTTGTACTCTCCCATGGGGGTCCTAATCCCTATGAGGAAGAGTGGCCAAAGCATAATATTTCCTTGCATTACTATCCTCTTTTAAATGTCTTATGTATGCATATTTAATCCTCCTAATAGTGAGATGGGAGCCATGGAAAGTGATTTTATTACTCTATAAAGTCCTTATCTTCCCCTCCATAACTAGAAATTAATATCTTGATCTATAAATTTATCTGGGATGAATTTGGGGAGCTAAAGATGGTCTACCTTATGCCCAAAAAGCATGAAAACTATATAATCTAGGTATAGCCAATAATCACCCAAACATACAAGCATATTAGTGATGATTTTATATATATTGGCCAAAGGTTGGCCAGGAATTTCCATCAAAACTTGTGGGTAAAAATACTCTACCATTATAGTAATTTTTCTCACATATGAATAAATGTGGACAAAATATTAGAAGTTGAAGATTTTATTCTTGATGTAGTCAGGGTTTGGATTACACAAATCCCCATTATATCTATAGATAGTCCCCATGACTACATCAAAAAAATATGACATCATATATATGTTCCCACCTTGGGGACTTTTGTATTTGTATAATATATGTTCTTATAGGTGGGCACAATTAACTTTCCCCAATGCATAAGTGCCCTTTGAAGTGATGAGTAGGTCAAGTAGTGTAACCCATTTTAAATGAAGGAAATAAATTTTTGGGTGGCTAAATAATAAATTTAATAATGACATAGTAATATGAATTCCCAACTATAATTTGGTGATGTGGATGGGGTTATTTTTAGTTTCCTTAACTATGAAAGTCTCCCCCAAAAGAATCTGTTTCTTTTCTTCTTACTCTATGTTATTGGTTTTCCTCCAAGTAACCACATTGTAAATAAAATGTATTGTCTAGAATGGTCAATAATAAATACCTCATAAACACATTACCTGGTATGTATGAAATGAATGTGTTATTTTTGGCATAGTGTAAATAGCCACCATCCACCTTTCTCCCTTCAAAAGATATATCTTATAATAAGTTGATGTATGGCATGATTTCTAGATTGGTAGCTGCATAGTGGAGTGACTAGATTTTGAATGGTAGTAAGCTAGCTAAAACTTGTTTCTCTTCTATGGATATTTATTCCTCACATGTAAATAGGTCAATGTTCTCTATGACCTCCCATAAATCTAATTAATTTACATGGAGATCATCAAACATCATTACATCAAAAAATGTGTATAGTTATTTTTTGAAGTCCTTAATGGAGAACTTATATGGTGGTGGAGATACCTTGTATGTATCGAATGAAGATTCTATTTCTATTATTTGATGTTGGTGTGATTTAAACACTTGAGAGTGGTGGTCTAAAAATCTATTATGCGAATTTTATGTTGTTTTAGACATAACTAGGGCTTTTGAAATTGTATAAAGCTATATACACTTGAGATCAATGATAATAAAATGATGTGAACTCATTTATGGGCTTGATGATATAACTTTATACATTCATTACATTTCATGATCCATTAATCACCAAAATATACAATCTCATCACCTTTATTTAATTTGAAATTGACCACCTAGTCCTAGTGGGCATGCCACATAGGATGTTTACTCATTATTTTGACATTTGTCCCTATATGGTTTATTTGGGGCTTGGCCTTTGCATTCAGGTTGAATGATATGATATGGTGAGCCCAAGGTTCTAAACAAAATATGTTAAAGAATAAAATGTTATTCAAAGAGATTCATTTGAGAAAATTTGTTGGAAATTCACTAAAGATAAAGTTTCCAATAAAAAGGCTCTAAATGAAGTTGTAAAAGGAAAAATTCCCAAAAACCAAGTGGTCTTTATGGAGATTGTCATTCGGGAAGATGTTCTCAATGGAAAATTTCCAAACCAAAACCTTCTGAATGAAAATTATCGAAGAGAAAGTTCCTAATTAAAACCTTTTAAAGACCAAAAATTTTCATGTAAATTTGATACATAGGAAGTGCTAAGCAAAATGATCTAAAGGAAAGATGGTGACTGAAAAACTATCGACCAAAACATAATCTAAGAGAAATTTCTTGACTAAATAGTTTTTGATTGAAAAGTTCTTGAAGACCAAAATGTCAAAGGCCAAGAAGTTTATAAAAACCAAGTTGATAAAGACCCAAAATCTCCACTGAATAATTAATTTTTAATAGAAGAACTCAGATACCTATCATACATGGAAAACTTCCAACATTTCCATTAATAGATTAGTTTCAATAAGTCCATCCGATGGAAAATAGGTGCACTAAAAGTGATTCAATGTACAAAACATCAACTCTTTACATATAATAAGACCAACTATATACACACAGACAACCCAAATTATTCATAATCCTTTTAAAGATAAAAAAGGGTCCCCACTTTTCAAAGATAATATAAGGTGGGGTATGTTGAATACAATAAATGGTGACTCATAGGGTTGAATACTCTAGATTTTCAAGAACCCAGAACCCATGGTTTTTTAATCCAAATATCAACCATAAACCATGCTAAGATAAATGATTAAATTATAAACATAAAGTAATCTCTTAATAATTCCATGCAACATATTGAATTTACTCATACCTTGGACCTATGTGTGGGAAAGTGATATTCTTTATTCCTTATCAAAGGGGTTTAGGCAAAGACATAGTGTGAGTTATAGATTTAATTATGATTATGTGTTAAGTGTATTTAAATTTATGGATATTAGGTATTGGTTTACTACCATATAGGCATCCATATCCTTGACAGAGATACCTTTGATCACCTTTTATTACTTCTATCATATGTTTTCATGATGCATGATATATTGATCTTATTTTATCATGTATGATTTTAATCCACTTTGATTTTTTTTTAAAATTTAAATTATTCCTTTGTTATTTTATTTTCATTTTTTTCTAAATGAAATAAATAAGAAGGTGACCACCATGAGCTAGTATGAATAGAATTTAGTTAATCAAAATGTTCCTGTCAGCTTTACCCATGTCAATAGTTATTACCTCAAACAAGTATTAGTATTGAGTGTGCATTTGACCCAATGCGATAAGGATTGTAGACATATAAAAGTGGCCACCAATGTGTTTATACCAAACTTTAGAGTAATTCTTACCAACCTCTAAAAATCTAGCCTAAGAATCTCTAAATGTCTAAAATTTGGCTTCCTCAAATGTAATTAAACTAATTTGGTCCATAAATCAATTAAAAAGAGAAAATTCCTAAATTATTTAAATCCAAACTTGCAAAAATATTCAAAATCTTAAAAGATATTAAATCTCATTCAAATCATAATCAAATATTAATTGAATTCATCCATGAGAAATTAAATAAATTATCAAAAAGAGAAATTCAAAAATCAATGAATATCCTAGGTTGTCATCATTAGCTTTTGTGAGTTGTCCAAAACAAAAAATATCCCACCCATGATTATTCCATGCTAATCATGACCATTTGACACTTTGTAATTCTACTGGGGTTAACTAATTTAATGAAGGTTAGGATTTAACTCATTTCAAGTCATTTCAAAGCCTATAAAAGTAAGACTAAATCTCTTCATTTAGAGAGCTTGGAACATAGGAGAGTTATAATGCAAGATTTAATTCATATATAAAATGCAATGTTATAATTACAAAATCAAGCCAATCCACTTTGAGAAAACATCAATCCAAATCCAAACAAACCTTGGTGCTAAGCAGAGATGGAGATAACAAGCCCCATTGATGAAGACTTCTTAAGTATAATCCAAACAAGACAATGAAGAAATATCTTTGAGTAATCAAGGAAAGTAAATAAATTGTCCTTTATTTGAATTTTAGTTATGTTTTCAATTGGTTTGTTCACTAAGCTCCCTCCATGATCTAGGCCTAGAGATGTTAGATTGTTAGTTTCTTAATTTCATTGGTTTTGGAACTAACACCATACTAACCTCCTCTCTTGAGTAAAATTACTTGATCACAAAGATATCTTTATAAATTTTCATAGAAATATGGGATCAAATTTTACATACCTAATATAATCATTAGCTTTATAACATAGTCATGGATAACTCTTTCATTATTTAACTAGATTAAGAATTCTGAACTATAAAATACAACACCCACCGATTCAAGTTGGATTCAAAACACACAAGTTTTTATTTGATTATACCAAGAGTGATCAATTAGATATCCATGAAAGGAAAACTACCCTAGAAAGTGGGAAAACCACTACAAAATAAACAACTAGACTAAGAAAATCAAACTACAAAAAGAAATAACAGATAAGCTATAAAGCATGAACTATTATAATTAATTAAAATGACTAAAATAAGTAAGATAAATAATAAATAAAATATAACATGATCATACTTTTACTATAACATCCATTTTTACTTAAATACCTCTTCAGATGGAGCATCCATGAAGTAATGCCTCAAAAATTGTCCATTGACTAGTTATGTATATTCATTACCTTGTAGGTCCTTCAAATGGAAAGCATTGTTACCCAAATATTAGAGATATGATAAGGTAATATCCATAGTGGGGTGAACTTATCATGAATTCATTTCTTTTGATGGGATTTATCACATAGAAGAACCAAGTTAGATATCCTGAATGCTTTAGATTTTGCTCTCTTATCAAACCATATTTTGACCACATCTTGATGTCTACTAAAGTTATGTAATTCTAAATATAGTGGTTGTATCATTTCCAATACATATGGTTGTGTATATTATATATTTTGATTATGTAGCACCTTAGTTGTTTACACTTGGAAAAATTAGTCCTTGGTTATTCCTCTTAGGTTTACAATCTCTTTGCTTCTACAAGCTTAACATCTACTCCATCTTGTGCCCCTTGGTCTATCTCTTAGTTTGACCAATCTTATATTAATGAAATATACATTTTATCTTTCCCATAATTATTAAAATGTACTTATCTTACACCTCTACAAGTTCTAAGCCTATACCTATTTCAATACTCCCTAAGCACTAAAGTCTAGTATAGATAGTAGCATTAACATTAATTTACTACCCTAATGTAAGTGTCTAGAGTCCTAAATTCATCCAATACATTAATGAAATGTATCCTAAATCCTATCCTAAGTTCTTTATTGCAAGTTATTACTCTAAAGGGATTGATATAAATATAAGATCAAACCTCATTCATTCCTCACCTACAAAATATCAAAGAGCATAAGGCACTTATCAAAAAACACTCTATCAAGATTTATATTGATCAAAATCTTCCCTATTTCCATAGAAATCATAATTATAAAACATTTATAGTTATAAAATACTAAAGGAAAAACCTAAGAGCTTGATTCTCCAAGATACAAGCTAGGTCACACTTGTACTTACTTTACACACATTGCATGATTCACACATAAAATAATGTGTAGAGGAGAACTACATCAATATGAGGCCCTATTCATAGTATTGGATATGTAGTAATTTTCCTTTAATAGTGGGGTCATTTGGGTTATGTTAACATTGTGTGCCCACTAACCCATTGTTCCCCAAGGTCACAATAGGGATGATAAGCTAGGGTTTTATCATTTAAAAAAGAATGATAGTCTATGATCTAGATATGAATGAACCAAAGTGAAATCAAATAAAAATATATAGAATCCAAGGGGTCACATCTTGTTTCAATAATTATTTCATACAAGACACTATCATCAAACTTAGATAGTAGTGTTGATGCAACTATCCTGATAACTAAAGACACTAGATTTAGAATCTAACAACTATTTTAAAATTGTCTTCCTACCTACTTTTAGCCTATTCCATATATAAAACTACATTATCATTATAATAATATAATTAATTTCCTTATTTGTAATTTATAAATTTATTCTAGTTGTACTTTCCATATTTAAACTATTTCAACATAATAAATTCAATGTATGCTTATATCTAAGTTTAGCATTTAATTGACCTACTATAGATATGATTATATCCCTTGTGATATTTCATTTATATATTATTAACCATAATAGTAAAGTTAAAATATAAAATATATTTCATTTTAGGGTTAAACATTTGGTGAACTTTATCTTTGAATATCAAACCCTATGTCACTTAGGGTTTTCTATTTTTTATATTCTGCTAACCCTTGATTATCATAAAATATATGCAACATGGATGCATCCATTATACAATTTAGATTATAATATGAAATATTTATTCTAGTTTTATACATTAATTTAATTTTCAAATCTTATAAGAAAACATGTACCAATAATGCAAAGGTTTTAAATAAAACACAACAATTAATCTCTTTATAAAATTCATTTTGAAATGTTATAGATCCAATATCTATATGTCAACAAGAATGATATTAACATTTTTTCATACCTATTTATTATTCAAATTACATCTACAATCCCACATCCATTATTCACCAACAATTTATATTGGATTCCATAGTACACACTGTAACTACTCAAAGAGGTCAGGTTGCCCAACCCATTATACCACCTATTAATACATAACAAGTGCCACCTAAACCTAATATTGTAATAAAATCTAAGGGACGTGAAATTATTTACCAATTAAAAAATACACATGATAATATTTCAATCCTAGAGATTCTAAATAAATCCAATGTTTATAAGGATATCTTATAAGAAGCATTGCACAAAACACAAGTCCCAAATAATATTGAGCCTACTTATTTTATGTATATTATGTAAGATATTAATAATTATGACATGATCATCAAATTTGAACTAACATATTTAATATCCAAATATGTTATTGACCAAAATTTTCCTTTGTTCATACAAGTAAAAATACAAAATAAAGATATCAAAAGAGCTCTCATTGATAATGGATCAGGCCTAAACATTTGTAGCAAACAATTCCTAAAAACCATGGGTAACAATACAAATCATATCCAAAACACTACTGTTCATATAAAAGAGTTTAAAATTTTACATAGCCCTCTAATTAGATAAATTACATTGGATTTGACCTTATGACAAAAAAGATTTCAACTACTTTTCAGGCCATGTCTTAATATTTACATTATAATTTAATTTTCGGTAGACCTTGGATACATTTAATGGAATCTATCACCTCTAAACTTTAGTGATGTGTCAAATTCATACATGATGGGACCTTATTGTCCATGCCCTTTGATGATGATCCTTTAATTTTTTTTAAATGATATATTCTAAAATTGAAGGCATCCCTATAATAATATCACCTACATAATCCATTCCTCTTCAACATATACATACATATGACATAGGTGAAATAAGTATAATATCCAAAGATAAAAATAAGGCATTAATTTCTAAGGTCCACATAGATATGCATGAAGATAAGGACCCATTACAAAAATAGTGGCTAGTCAACACACAAGAACTACCACCATTTGAGCTTCTTTTATCATTTAATACTAAAAAAAATAATGGCCATGTTTTAGAATATTATGACAGTGATGAAAATATATCCTATGATATGACAGATGAGAAAATACAAAAATTAAAATTCAATCCACTTGCTCACTTTCCATATAACCTATTTTAACCTATAGGTCTCGGCACATATAACTTAAATCCACTTGTAAAAAATATAGTAGTTAATCTAGATAAAGGCAAATCAAAACTAACATATAAGCATGTAAATGCTTTTTATTCCATATATCCCTCTTGGTTAAAATTAATGATTAAACCTTATAAGGGCCAAATTCAAATTCATCCTATGAAAAATGTGGAGTCTTCTCAAAAGGATTGATAATAAGTTTTATAGATAATGACAAAATAGGGTATTTTTTTCCTCACAAAGGAACATTAATCCATATTCCAAATGATAGCACTAACACCTATACTACAAATGCAAAACATGAGGATGAACATGCTATGTACCTTTTCAACCTATTCAATCATGATGTAAAAAATGTAAAAGATCCAAATTAAGGCTGAAAGGCAATAAATGGAGGAGATACCTATGATCATCCATTGGATAGGATCATACCTTAGACTCTCCAAAAATACCAAAAAAATTAAAAAAATTGAAAGAACCAAAAACACTATCAATACTTACCTTTTTTATTAGCTCCTTAGCATCCATATATTACATCCATATTGATGGACCACATACCCAATTTCTCCTACATAAATATATGTGTCACACTTCTATGTTATGCATGATACAATCATACATAGATACATGATACACTCCTAATTTGGATATTGGGATTTCCCTTTACTCATGTCCTATAGATATTATGGGTATCTACTTCTTTGATATTGGTATAGACAAGTTATATGATTTGATTATCACTTTACACTATCATGTTTGATCTTACATATGTATTTACACATGCCTATTATCAATAATTACATATTACACAGGGTAATTTAGATGATATACACTTGACTTATGTTTTTAACATATTGGATCCATGGGCCACTATGACATGTTTATTCTAGTTTCTTATGTTTTAATTTATATATATCCTTCAATCTCTTATCTTTCTTGTTTAAGCATTTGAATATGCTCTTTTGCTTGTGTCCCCCATGCTTATGTATTCTTTATTTGACATTAAATAATGTCATTATTTGTGGTATGGACATTTGCATTTATCATTCTTACTTTCATGGACTTTTGACTAAGTCATGTCCCTTTGATTGTGTAGCATTTGAACATGCCACTTATTTGTAGGATTTTTAGACCATTTCTTATTGACTTGATTTTGAGTGTTCTTGTGTGTGTTTTTGTTTGCTTGCTAAGATTTAATGTTACTATATAGGCATCATCATGATATTTATCATGAATATTAAGTTTACATGTGATCACATTAGTTATATGTGGTTCAATGATACATTTACTTAAAATTAATCATTCTATATGCTACATGGTTACATTCAACTATTTTATAGTTGTCTTAACCTTTTAAGGTGAGGTAACTCCCAGTTCCTATTTTACCCTCACCTCAAACAAGGGGAATATAAGTGGGGGTACGCTTTGGAAGCATATTTTTCACACTTGGCATAATTTTTAGATTTAGTGTGGGCATGTCATATGGACATGGATTCCACACATTCATAGTTTTAAAATTTAGTGGGGTCATGCTTTGGAAGCATGCTATACACAATATTTTAGTATATGATACTTATATAAATTTATAGATTCAGTGGGGGCATTCTTTGGAATCATCTTCTCCACACGCACTCATTATTAAACATCTCTAGTCTATAGTGAGGGCATGTTTTGCAAACCTACCATCCACATTGGTACTTATATAAATTTTCATATTTATCTATATATAGTAAGGGAATGCTTTGGAAGCATGTCTTTCACATTTAGTTATTTGAATTGACCAAAGTACATAGTTGTTTGATTTAGATTAAAAGTTGTGGAAAAATTATATATATATATTGGTACCACATTTATAACATGAGACATATCTAAGGTGCATATGTTATGCAACATGTGCTTAATATTAAAAAATCCAAATCAGTTTTAGAGTTCAAAACCATTGCAGTATTGATACCTTATAGAATTTTAGAAACCATATTGAGCCAATATATTATAATAGTTAGTTCACCTTTTGGCATGGGTTGCGGTGATCAAATCACTCAATCTTGAAATTTTTTATGTTGGAATTGATCATCTAGCCTCACCAAGTTATAATGATCATTGGGTTTCATCATTGAACTAATCTCAACTACCATTTAACAACTCACTTTTGCTCCAAAGTTGGGGGCATGTTCCTCTCTCTCTCTCTCTATCTCCTTGGATATAAGAAACTTAGATATTTATCTATATTTATCTTAATCTTAGATTCAAATCATTACATTGATACATATTTTTCAAAATAACTTGGCAATAGGTAAGGCAATTACATCGATAAACATGTACTCTTAAATGTTTCTCTTTCATTTCAATCTATTTTAATTACTTTTAACCCAAATTATTTACCCTAATTTTACAATGTAAAATTCTCTTGGTTAAAGGTCAATCACAAAAAAGTCACTCAAAATAAACTCAATAAAATAAAGGTGTGCATATAAACCTAGGTACTTATTCCTTTCCTTTGAACTAGCAATTTCATTACTAGATTAAAGGAGGGTAATGTAGATGATATTATATGATTATGTAACACTTTAGTATTGTACACTTGGGAAAACTTAGATCTTGGTTTTTCCTCTTAGTTATACACTCTCTTTGATTTCATAAGCCTTGTATCTACTTCATCTTATTCCCCTTATCCTATCTCTTAGTCTGAAAAATGTTATATTGATGACACAAACATTCTATCTTTTCAAAAATAGGTAAAATGTACTTATCTTACACCTCTACATGTTTTAAGTTTGCAAATATTTTAATACTTCATGTAAAATAATATATAAGATATAAAATAACATCAACATTACTATCCTAACCTGACACAAGTGTCCAGTGCCCTAAAGTCATCCAATTTTCAAATTAAATGTATCCTAATTCTTGGCCTAAGTGCTTTAATGTGATTTATTACTCTAGAAGAATTGATATAAATACAAGATCAATGCTCAATAATTACTCACTTATAAAATATCAAAGAGATCAAGGAACTTATAAAAATTTATTCTATCAAGCATTTAATTGATCAAAAGCTTCCATATTTCTATACCAATCATAGGTATAACACAGTATAACACATCTACAGGTCTAAAGTACTAAAGGAGTAGTCTAAGAGCCTAATTTTCCAATTTAAAATATAGGTCACTATTGTACTTTACATATATTTCATGATTCATACACAATCCAACATGTATGGGATAAATGCATTAGTTTGAGTCCCTCTTCAGAGTATTGGCTATATAGGAAGCATCCTTTGATAGTGGGGTCATTAAGATCAACTCAACACCATGTGCCCACTAACCCATTTTTTTCCAAGGTCACATTGAAGATATAAATATAATATTTTACCATTTTATAAGGAGTGATAGTTCATGACCTAGATCTAAAATCATTAGAGTAAAGTGAATCAAAACCTATAATAATCCAAGTGGTCGCATCTTATTTCAATAGATATTTCATATAATACACTATCATCAGAATCAGATAGTAGCATCGATGTAACTATCCAAATATCTAGAGGAACTAAATCCATATTCTTAAAACTATTCTAGAACTATCTTCCTATCTTCTTTCATCTTTTTCTAGATCTATAACTACATTAACATAAAAAAAATCTAATAACTTCTCTTCTTTTTCATTTCTACACCTATCCTAGTTCTAATTTCCATATTTAAACTATCTCAGCATAATAAATTTAGTGTATGATTATATATGAGTTTATAATCTAATTGGCCTACTACAAATCTGATTATCACCCATGTGCCATTTCATTTCTATATTCTTAACCCTAAGCTTAAAGTGAAAACATACAAAATACTTCATTTTAGGGTTAAACATGTTGTAGCATTATTTATACTTAAAATCTAACTTTTATGCTTTTTGGTATTTATGTTTTACTTTGATTTATGGGTTTGTTTATTTTTGACTAATTATAATAACTAATAAATCCTTATATAATTATAGGTGAGATTTCTCTCAGGCCTATAAAGGTCGATGATCATGTAACTAATAACCTTATGTTCTTGTCCCTTAAAATATTGGTGTTAAAAAGGATTACAAATATGGTTTTTTATCTGAGCTATATACTCCATAATACAATATTATATTATAGTTTTATTTGGTAGTAGTGGTAATGGTGTTTTCAAATAATTTAGCATTATAAATCCTTGATAAAATCCATGAAGTTATAAAATATGTAGGGAGATAATACAAACTACATATTATTAAATTGTACTGAAATAAGGATATAACAAGACTTGGTAAATCTTTAAGTATAATATTTTATATTAAAAATTATACACCTATAGGTTATTAAAAAACCAACTACAATCCTATATTTTCTATTGAGATAGTCCTATTTTACCATTATAATGGGTAGATACTTATCCAACACTATTATCATAAACACTAAAAAATACTCAGTTTAATTTTGGATCTTGCTACCTATATAGGCGGATTGTATTAGTATAATTTATATTGTGATTATAAATGTAAGGATATATATATATATATATATATATATATATATATATATATATATATAATATATATAATATAATATAATATATATGCGAGTGGACACACACATAGAGAGAGGCTCTATTTTGGGTGTCATAGCTTATCATTATGAAGACCACCATTTGTAATATATTTTCTTGTAGAGTCATTATACCATATAAATGTTGCATGTATGAATAACAATGGTGATAATTGAATGAGGCTTTTTAACTATTTATTATTATGAGTGGAAAATTATATTATATGTATGACTAATATTAATAATTAATTTTTAACCCTATGTTTTTTATTCTTGTCTTCTTTTACGAATAAAATAACAATATGATGTTTTGTTAAACAATCCATATATGTGTTATCCATAAATAATTATTTTTTTGGTTATGATTATAATGTATGATTGGTTTAACTATGTATTAGTAGGTTCATCATTTTTTCCTAAGGGATTATGAGTGATTATCATGGAGTTTTATTTTATGGTCACTCATCATTCACTAGACAAGAACTCTATTGATGACTAGTTGATATAATAGAGATTAATGCATGTGTGGACATTGATTGAGATTATTTAAATTTTGAAAATTCTTAATTTTTTTTGGCTAAAGTGTTGTTATAGTTATGTACATTATCTATCCACTATAATTTATATTTTACATGATTACTTTATGTCATGATTGATAGAGGCATACCTATGGTCTTTATGACTAGCTACATGTAATAGTGATTGTAATTTCACATTTTTTCTTAGATGGTTATAAATTTCTAAATAATCATTATCTTCCCCTTTATGAAGGGAAGGGAACTCCCTATGGGTATGTGTGCATTGGAATATTGGTCTATGATTAAAGGTAAAGTACCTAGATAATGGTCTCCCTCTTTAAAGCTAATATTAACCAATCTATGATGCTTGTTGATGGATACTAATATTTTCTAGAGTTGAGTTATGAAACTTGATAATTCTATTATATAAATGATGTAACATTTTACTATTTATTTTAGATAAGGCTAATTGCATAATTATGTATTCATTATTTTTCCATATTGTACTTTTCAAATGAGCCTATTTTTGCTAAAAAGTATTCTTACAACATGTGTCATCTAAGTCTCAAGAGGACTATTGTATATTTGGAGTTTCCATTTAATTAGCAAAATTACCATGTACTTTATAAATATTGTCTATTACTTAACTTTAGCATATATTTTGTAGAATTTTATGTAATATGGTAACATAAATTAATCATGAAACTGATTTGATCATGTTGTTGTATACCTTCGCTAAATTAATAAGAATTAGATAATTTGGTTTTAGTTTAAAAAAGTGTGTATATTATTTATAATAATCTTGAGACAATTATAAAACTTTTCATAATTATTATAAATATATACTTATAAAAAATATAAATCCCCTCTTAGACGTATCAACATCTAGGGGAAGTCTCCTAAGGTTAAATAAGTAGACATCATATTTTTATTTTTTCGCAAGTAGAAATATGCCCAAGTGAATGCAGTTTATTTGGGCCTAAGGTGAAGGTGTGACACTAGATATGTTACCCCAATACTAAGGCATCAAGTAACATCAAATGATTTTCATTATAATTCTTGATAAATTATATGAAGGATATTTAGGAAAATGCTTTCGTTAGGTTAGAAACTAAATCATAGTTTCCCACAAGCTTTCGGTTGATGTCAATCTTTAAAACATTATAAAAAGAGTATTTTTAGGTTGGTACTCTCTTATGTGAGTGATGATGTTCACATCTTCATATATTTCTAGTTCTATAACTCTTATCATTTGAGTATTCCCATAAGGTCCCAACTGGGGAGCCACATAAAGGTTTGTCAAGATAAAAGTAGAAGCCTCAATGTTATGTCTTTTAGCAAGTGGAGATTGATTAGTTTGGTTACCCTATGGTGAATTTTAGGTGTTATGATAATGGTGGTTAGGAAATAGGTTATTTTACATGCATAAATTGACATTTTAGGGTGCCACAAGGATGATTTGTTGAGATGGTGGGTTTATGTTAGCATTCACTAGGAACATGTCTAAAAATGTTTGTTGTTGATCCTTAAGGAGTATTTGATTGTTTTTTATATTTTAGGTTTATTATTGATCCATAAAGAGTATTTGAATTTTTTATATGCCATGCAAGGATGAGTATCATGTATAATAAATCTATGTAAAATATAATAGACATTAGGATCATAATTCATGGGCCTCTAGTTTTGATTTTATTTATGAAACTAATGTGGGTTATTACATTGATGAAAGGGTTGGTTCTGATATTTTAGGTAAAGGTTAACATGTTTAAACTAGTTTTGAGGTGGGTTTTGAAAATGAATGTTAAGGGGTGGAGGAAAGTTAACATAAATTACATGAATTTTAGGTTAAGGATCTTAGTTCCTCACTCATGGGTTGAGGTAAGATCTTTTTCATAATGGTCAACCTCTTATTTTGATCTATCACACCATACATAGTGGTGTTTAAGTTTATTTGTATAACCTTGGGGACTTTATTTTTTGGGTTGAATTAGTTTATGGTTTGATAGTTCCCATTATCTTATTTTCAAGTGACTAATCAATTGTTGGTTCAATATGTTATGTGTTCACTATTAAAGTTTGCTTCATCAATTATCGGGTCACTTTCAAGAGATTATTCATAGCAATGGTAAGGTAAATTTTGAACATCATCCCTCATTTCCTTATTAAGGGTGTAGAAAGAGATCACTAATTCTAATTTGTTTATATGTGATTCATTGATAGATGAGAATACAAATTTATGTCATGTAGTGATGAAATGGTCAATAAATACATTGTGTTCTTTCTTAATATGCAATACTTCTTATATGATAGTCTTGATAAGTTTTTATTATCAAAATCCTTGACAAACTCTATCATGAATTATAAAAATGAATGAATATATGCCTAAATAAGGTAGTAATACTAGCATATATATATATATATATATATATATATATATATATATATATATATATATATATATATATATATTAGTTCAAGGGTTCTAGGGGAAAAACCACCGCACCCAAAATTAGAAGCTCTCCAACAATGTCTGTGTATGCCTTGATATGTGCATTATGATCTACCTCTCCTTTAAACTTAGGTATCTACATTAGGGGATGTATAAAAAGGACTCATTTTATGTTGTGATCAAGGAGTTATTTAAAATACTTATCATAGATCCCCATGGCACTAAATTATATCAAAATCATGGTGGGATGAATTTAAATGGGGAATTTGGATATGAAGTAGTTAGAAAACTATTTAGCTAAAAATATAGACATTGATAGGGTAGAGTATATTAAGTTAGAAAATATTTTTATAGTTATGTAAATGTGAAAAACATGTGGTAATAAGGTGGAATATGGTTAGATGAATAATTGATATTTGGTTCTTGTAAAAGAGTAGCATAAGTAATTGTCACATTATATGATACTTAGCTTGAAGTAATGAATGATGGAAATGTTTTGGTTTCCACATTTTTAGGAGGGATGAAATAAAATAAACCTTAAATATGATTTTGAATGGGAGGTGGAGTAATTTTTTAAGCCACTGAGTTGGTAACTCCATGAATAAGTATGTCCTTGGGATGTTAGTTTGATGTTTAGTTAGTGAGAGGTGGGTTACATGGATATTGTGATAGTTGGTAAGTCATTGCTAGGAATTGAATGGAGGAGGAATGGACTTGGTCGGAAGGGTTAGATGACATACCTTGATTTATAGAGGCTTCATTAATAACTTGATGGTTCCTCATATAGTTATTTATCTTGAAATATCTCTCAAATTATTATCCAAACATACTTGGTGGTGTATAAATAACCACAAGATAAATGGATGAAAAGAGATAAGATGGAAGAAAGAAAATAAAAGAGAAAACAAAAAATGAAAATACCTTCAAGTTAGTTTCAAAATTTTATGTACAATAATAAATTGACACACTAACATTCATGCACTTGACTTCCCAAGGTTTTGTCGAGATAACCAATGAAAATATTATAATTTATTGAGTCTATGAGTTTAACTAATTATGTTAATGTGAAAGGATGAGATTTTGGACGAAAAGTATTAAAAGGTGCTCATGGTGATACCAAATTAGTTCTCCTGCATCACATTATTCATTTATAGTTTTGAATTGAGAGGATATGGAGTTTTAATAACCCTAAGTGTGAATAATAATAAGATATTGAAGCCCTTGGTTGATACTAGGAATGGGGAATTTGGCATAATTAGGATAGATAATCCTAGGTAATTGGTTAAATATATCAAATTTAATATGTTTAATCAATTTGATAATAAAATTGAAGGAAAATATGATAAGGCTAGTACCAAGGAGGAATAAAAGGAAGAGTTAAGGTCTATACTTTGATATCATTGGTCTAGCTATTAGTGGCACTTATACATGGTATTTCTCTTAAAAACATAAATTTAGATATCTATAAGGTTTAAAATGGTATTATAATATAAAAATTCAATTATAATCTCATCGTTAACTTCTTTTTTGATGTTACTAGCATAAACAAGATCCAAATCTAGGAAAAATGTCTGCTCTATGGAGATATGGTCACTTTAGAAGTGTCATCCAAGATAAAATGAATTGTTTTTTTGAATTTTTAAATCACATATCTTTTATTTTTTATTATTTTTAAATTTATAAATGATTTTTTATATTTTTTGGATCAAGGTTTTAGACTTGTACATGTATTGACAAGGTTTTATTTTCTTATGTGCTTTGGTGTTTCTCCTAATTTTTTACAAGGAAATTAAAACTATTACAATTTTTGAAAATAAATTATTTGTAATGATAAAATGAATAGATGAAAGTAAATATAAATTATGTGAATCAATTTGTTAATATTTTTGCGAATGCAAGTTCTAAAAACTAAATTCTAGATGAATAATGCAACCGCTGATTTTGGTTTTTCCTAGTTTAATTCAAAGTTTTTCCTACATGCTCTAAAATTATTTTTTTATTTTTGAATGAAAATAAGTGAAATTTATAATGCAATTTATTTTTTTTAATATTCAAATTAGGAACCAAAAATTTGAATCTAAGGTTTGTTATATGCTATGCAATTTCTAGTTTTTCTTGTGATCTCATCTAGTATGCAATCTTGATTACAAGTTTTTGAGAATTTTGATCATTATATAGATATGAAATTATTTTATGACTAAATGAATCAAGTTTTTTAATTATATTTTTTCTTATTTTTATGAAGTTATCTAATGTGCAAAAGAAATAAACTAGATGTAGCATGTAGGTTTCAATTTTCATAGCTTTTGTGTGTGTGGGTATGTATAAGTTTTTTTTAAAAAATATGTGTTGGGGAAACATAAAAATATAATAATTTTGTGTGGTTTTAAATAATTATAAATTTCACCTAATATCCCTACATTGAGTTTTAAATTAAGTTCTTTAAAGCTTTAACATGAAACTATAACCTAAGGAAATAAAAACTATTTTTTTGTGTAAATGAAGAGACAGAAGAAGATGATTTATTTTATTTTATTTTATTTTAAAATTTTATGAATATAAATATATCTATTTAATAAACAAAT
Organism: Torreya grandis; assembly: GCA_037957365.1. Lineage (NCBI taxonomy): Eukaryota > Viridiplantae > Streptophyta > Pinopsida > Cupressales > Taxaceae > Torreya > Torreya grandis. Next base: position 347,995 of record JARHVA010005708.1, read on the forward strand.
ATATAAAATATAGTATAATAAATAAAAGAAGACTAAAAAAATCTTCCAACTTGATCAATGGTGAGACTAAGCAAAGATAAAGAAATAGTTGTTAGGTGTATATGATACTTAGGTAGCTAGCTCCTTTGCTCAATATAAACCTTGGAAACTATCCAAAAAAAGGATGGAAAAATAATATAAGAAATAAATACATAATTATTAATAATAGAGTAATTAGAGTGTGGCTGGACTAATTCATAAAGAGCAAATAACTTGTAAATTTGGTGAATTAACTTCTCCAAACATGTGTAGATAAATGCGTATATGACTATAGATTTAGGAAAATCTTCTCCAAAACAAAATCAGGTAGGATGTTACATTGAAAACTTGAAATATTCAATCTCCAATACAATTTTAAAATCTAAAGACATAGGAAAAGTGATATTATTGTAAGGGGAGAAAGAAGGTTGCATATTAGAGTTAACTAAAGCTTGATTGGGAGTTTTCTCAAGTTAACTCGATAAGGATTGATAAAAATAGGTTTACGAATGAGCTATGAAATATTAAAGGTGAACACAAAGTAAAAAAAAATTTAAAAATGCAACTAAAATCATGTAAAATGTGTGAAAATTGAAGTATTATATGTTATTTTTATAAACATGGATAATGTGATGTTATTATTGGTGTATGTAGGTGGAAGAAACATAACCATCTTCGTGGTTCTTAAAATCATCACTTTGAAATAAAAAAAATCATGGAAAAATATGAAACCACTATAATGGTTATGTTTCTACCATGATGGTTTATAAAACCACTATAAAAATTATGGTTTAACCATGGTGGTTTAATCACCAAGTTGAGATTGCTAAAATTTGAAGTAAAACACTTAGAAAAAATGGAGTTCAACAAACACAAATGTTAAGAAAGTGGTAAAAGTAAATAACAACAAGATCAAACTAGGTATAATAATATATATTTGTATATCCTTACATCATCATTATATTTATCACTAAATATTAAACCATGATGAATTTAGGTGCATATAGATCCCTCTATTGTAAAAATATTTCTAAGGGGACATTTCATGCATTGTAATAAGTTGTTTATTTTTAGGTTAGCCTAAAAAATACTTTATAAGATATTATAAATGACCATGTCATCATATTTTTCATTCAATAGTATGTTTCATTCAATCATGAGTGGGGTCTATACTATATATTTCTCATTGTCATCATCTCCAAGATAATATGGTTGTTCTACTTTACATGAATACTAAACTAATATGTATAACACCAACTTATTTTTTGTGTTTCCATTTGAGATCATCATTTTCACTAAATTTTAGATAATTAATGTGTTATTTATAGTTATCCATGGTATCCCTACCATGAGGGGATATCATACTGAGTTGTATTTTTAATGTAATATCATAAAGTCTATTGGGTAAACCCATGAGTCCATGGTGATGATCGAGTCTTATGAAACCCCTTAATATTTAACTATTGGTGTTATTTTAATTTGTATAATCATATGGTTTCGGTAAAGGAATTTGAGGTAAATTTTATGCATATTTTATTTGGTCATCGCATGGTTTACCCTAAGTATATTAAGCTATTCCAAATAGGGGTTCCATACATGAGAACAAAAAATACAAGGTTTCTTGGGTTTGAATACATTGGTGGGATTGCATTTCCAAATATAATTTCCATGTGTTGTTTATCTACTTTGATATTTTTGTGATCCTTCCTTTTATATCAAATCTTATTTAGGCATACTTATCAAACAATCTTGCAGTAAATGGGGAGATATTTTATAGGTTGAAATAGTAGGATCTTGACACATACATATTTGAATTGTCATAAATAATAAAAAGAAGATTTATATTCTTGTTTTTATAGGTTTAATATCTTGGAAAAATTAGGAGTGTTACATACTCATTTAATAGTGGAGGTTCTTGGTTTAGGGTTGGAAGATTTACTAAATGGTTGTGGGATTAGCTACAATGTCACATAACTCATTAGGAGGTCCCATTATTATGGGTGTGGTTAGGGTTGGGATAATTAATTAATGAGTTTTGTATTTTATCCCTTTTTAGTATATTTTGGTTTAATTTACTTATTATTTAGGTTAATTAGGAAATTTAGTATTTATAGGCTGATTTATATAATAATTATTTTGCATTAGCTTTGGTTGTTTTTTTTGTTATTGTTGTTGTTTCATTTATATTCATTGTTGGTACCCAAAATTTGGAAAAAACCATGGCTACTTTCCTCTTCATAACTATTTTTAGTGATTGGAGAGTGGGTACCACTAATATTTTTATTTTTTGGGTTTCCATGGTTAGTTTTGGAATTGTTTCGAATTGGATCAAGGTTGGAAATTTTGTTTGGGAAAAGTCTAGTTTTGTGTGTTTGATTCTAGTGGGTGGGTCCATACCAACATTTAGGAGGGGGAAATTAAAATTCAGAATTTGGAAATAGAGAGTTTGATAACATAATTGAATTTTGAGATATTTTTTTACCAATGTTTTCATTGGGCCATGTACAATAACTACTCTCCACCTCTTCTAATTGTGTGTAGTTATATTGTATCAAGATCCTACAATGTGATGCTTTATACCTTTATGTGTTTATTCTGACACTTACATTTCACCTTATTTATATGAAAATATAAGTAGTACATAGTCAAAAAATTTGCTATTTATTCTTGTTTTCTGAGTGTATGTAGTATATCAAGTTGTGTGGCCAAATGTATGTTAACATCCTAATTCATATCCCATAGAATGCTATTGAATTCCATCCATAAGGACATATTAGTAGTATTAGTTGATGGTGACGGAAATTATTTATTTCTATAGGTCTTATTCATTATATACCAAAAGTACTTTCTACACATGAGAGATACCATCAAATGATATTTTTGAAACATATCCATTGCTCATGATATACACTACTTCCAAGTATTCCTCATTTATTACTTTTAGAAATATTATCTTGATATAATCTCCATGTAGGTTGTTTTATTTAGATTTTTGGAAAAAAAATATTTCCATGTAATCCTCCATTGGTTCCTCCTTTTTTGTGACTTATTAAATATGACATCAATTACAAAATATTTCCCTCTGTAATATTCTTGATATTTGGAGAGATATATCTCTCTCACATATTTCTAATTTATGAATAAATTCTTTTCCAATCCCATGAACCATCATAGGGTTGTGTTTTTGAGAGTACTAGGAATTAATTTTAGCTCATGGGCATCTTAATTGTAGTCATAACTATGACACATGATTTCAAACTAAAAATTAATGTATCACAATACTCCTTACCATTCCACTAAATTTAGGTAGAACCAAAATAGGAATGTTATTCATGGGTGCATTACCCATGGTGGCATTGATGTGAAATTTAAAATTTTGGATTTAATGTTAGGGTTTTATCCTTACATGTCTCCCATGATTATTCAAACCACTAATGCACCAATTAATTTTTAAAACCACACTTTGAATTATCTATCAATATTATGAGCCCAAGTTGAGTAATGAACAATGGATCTAGGGTTTGTTATGGGAAACAAATATATTCTAAATGGACTTTATATAGTAGACTATTCTATGAATTCTTGTGAAAATTTGACAAATATGTAATCTTTCTCAACTAGGTATAGTATTTTAGGTTTAAATGTCCTCTTTGGGGCTAAAATAGCTCAATTCTCTCTTTTGGAGAGAATTTTAGGTGAAGGAAAAGGGATTTGAATATTAGACTCTTGAGTATAAGGTAGCCAAGTTGGTATTCCCACAAGTATCTATTTTTAAGGGTATGAGGATATTATTTTCCATTATCCTTATATTTATTGCCTATTTCAACCAAGAACCTTTAAATTATCACCTATTTGTCCTCTTATGATATAATTTCAAGTGATAGGGGTGGATTAGTTATATGTCTACTCCTTAACTTATTATAGGTGATTCCTTAACTTATTTTAATGTATAAAAAAATATTCCCTTAGTAAATAATATACATTAATGGTCTTCTAATACTTAATACATTTAGTTAACCTTTATTTAGGAATTTTATGCCCTATCCTACATAGGGTTAGTTCTAGGTGGAAAAAAATCTAATTAATCTAATTTTCAAAAATTGAGCTCTCGACTAAAAAGTAGTAAATTTAATTTAGGAAGTAGGTAAATCAACATAAAAAATCAAAAAATCTAACTCAACCTCATAAGTTAATAATTATTGACACATGTCCATAAAAATGATGCAAAATGATAAGCATAATTAAACAATGAATTAAACATGAAGTATAAATAATCACCTACAACCCAACAAATTCACCCAAGGGGAAGCATTTTGATTTAATTAGATTCATAATTTCACTCATTTAAAATCTACGGCATGTATTTGGTAAGGTTTAACATCATATATGAGATATTAGTCTATTTCAAGGGTTGAGGTGCTAAAGGTTACATATAGGGAAATAAACTTGTTTAAAAAAAATCAACACACTTGCATGAATAAATTAATTTACTTGCATGGATATTAAATAATAGGAAAGTAAATATAATGCTAACTTGGAAGCTTACTCACACTATATTTAATTGAACTTTCAGAAATCAAAAGTGCTTATGTAGATAATAAAACTTGATAGTAAAGATCATATGGTATAATTAGAAAATGAAGAATGTATATATCTAATTCATAAATTAATATAGATTAACATATGATATATTTCCAAAAAATACTTTTGAGTGGGATCTACCTCAGTTGTATTTATGTGATAATCAATTCATCTTGTTATATTTTATTACTCCAAAACCATTTATTTTTAATTGATGAACTTGTAATAATAAAAATATTACCATAGAGAAATTATAGGGTTTTTAGAACAAAATTCTCAATCTTCTATCTTAGGATTTCATACTTGATACTTACTAACCCATACCCTATTTCATAATATTTATATGGAGAGGAACGTTATTATTTTAATCATTAATTTAAAACATAAAGAATAAATTACTTTATGGATGTTATCAGAATTTAGTAAAAATAATATGTACATTGTTGTGATAGATTTATAACTAATAATCATAAATCAAAATAAAATAGGATGTAGGAGGAGATAAATTTGTTCCATCATTGCAATGGTATTGGGTGCACTATCTAGCGGATAAATAATGATGATAATTAGTTATAAAATAGACTTGTCATTTTCCTTTCTTATAGGGACCATTGTGCACCTCAAACTATGGAGGAAATATACTTCAAAATGTTAACTAGTCATCATAGTCACAACATAGCATTAATATTAGGTGTTATGAGTTAGTTTATAGTTGTTGTAAATTATCTTACCTAGTTTATATGGGATTATATTACTTAATTTCTTTGGTAAAATTTATGAATGATCCAACTGTAGTGTCTAGTTTCTAGAGGTACCTACTCTATTTCATAATTTATCCTTAAGATCTACATGTACTTGATTAGTAATAAATTCAAAATATAAATAATAATAAATGATACAATATTATTCATAAAATAAATATTTTTAACATAAAAAACCAAAGATATATACATGTTCGTTAAGTACTTGAAACTTGAGTCCATCCTTGATAGGAGATCCAACCAATTACACAATTGTACTATAATAGAGACTTTGGTACAATGGTGTGAATGCAACAGAAAGACATGACATGGAAACCATTACTCCAATTAAAAAAATAGCTTCTTCATCTCAAATTTGAGGACAATGACTATTTTTAAGTGGGATGGCATGATAGGACATTTTTGTCCTAACTCTTTTAGTTTGTATTAGATATTATTAATAGAATATCGTATGCATGTACTTTATGAGTCATCTCATTTTTTATTTTTTATTATCCTGTAGAGTAGTTTTTTACTCTACATCATATTTAAATTTTTGGGTCAAGCACTACAATTTTGGTTTCTGTACACCCTGGATGTGGTGGCAAAATTTTGGAGTAGAAGGTGGGTCTATTTTTGCCTAAGTGTCAAGGTGCAACAGAAGCTACCAGGTGTCACCTTCTAAACACAGGTCCTTTTTCCCCTTTTGTTTCTTTCATTTCATTTTTGGCCTAAGTATCAAATTTGGGAGGAAGCTACCAAGTGTCTCTTTCTAAAACATGGATCTGGCTAGCTGGCATCTTTTGAGCACCCTTTTGTAACTTTTGAGAAGGTCATGGAATGTGTCACATTCCCAATAGCAACTAAGCATAACACACCATGTGTCAGCATCCACATTTCATAAAGGCACCCACTTCTCATTCTATTTTTTGGCAAGACTTTCAACAAGCTAAGAAGAAGAGAAAGTAAAAGCCTCCACATGTCAACATCCAAAGGATGCTTGGGTTTATGCTTAGATTCATCACATAAAGGCACCATTTATTTTGCTCAAGTGCCATAAAGTGGCAGATGCTACCAAGTGTTTCCCTTTGAATCCCTTCTTACTCTATCCCTAGAAAAAGTGGAAGATGCCACATACCCCTAGTAAGAGAAGTAAAAGATGCCACGTATCTTCCCAAAAGCAGTGGAAGTCACCACGTGTCAACTTTTGAGAGACCATCATCGACCCTCATTGCTGAATAAAGATTGTGATGGGTCTTGGATGCTACTTGAAAGGTCTATAAAACTACCAAGTGTCAACATACAAAGACTACCACATGCATCCATCCCCTCCTAAAAATTTACCTGAGTAAGGGACGTGGTGGATTTTGTTTTGTTAAAATTGCAAGGTATCAAGGAAGCATATTGTGATAGGTGTCAAAGGCGGAGAGTTCATGAGTAGAATATAGAGAAAGCAAAAGCGATCAAGTGTCATTCTCTAGTGCCCTCTAGACAAAAAGAGAATTTTCATGGATTGACTAAGTGTCCTCATGTCTGTCTATCTATTACAATAAAGATGGAGGGAAACTAGGTGGAAATTATTCCTAGTAGATAGAACAATGCACCAGGTAGATTTTTGGGGCTTGCAAGCATTAAAAGGGCCATCTATTTGTCCCCTATAGGTAGAGGTAGAGTAAATAGTTGAGTAGCCAAACAGGTGATGGAACAAGAAATTTAGGCATAAATAAAGGTACTAAACACCAACTACCATGCCGCAATCATAGCATCTCTTGATAAGACTAGGATGCATCCAAGGCATTGAAAGCACCATCTATTTTGTCCCTCATGAGTGCAAGACAGAGTGGAATTATGCAGGAAAGAGAGAGATGGAAGGAGACATCTGAGGCTATATAAGAAGAATTGTAAAATCAAATTAGAAGGGGGGAATTTTATAGTTTTAGACTTTCTATAGTTTTTGACCAGTAATATCATTTGCTCTTGTCTCAATTTTCTTGAGTTGTAAAGTTGATGTAATTATGCATGTTTCTATGCCTTTTATATGGCTAAATAAATTAATAAGATTTGAACTCCATGCCTTGGTTGGTGTTATATGTGTCATTTGCAAAGTAGTCTATACTGTAGATTTTTTGGAGTTGTGATTAGGAATGTCATTTGCTTTTGTCTCATTTTCTTGAGTTAGAAGGTTTACATAATTGTATGTGAATTTTGTGCCTCTTATGTGATTAGAAGATTCTATTAAGAAGATTGAACACTATGCCTTTGTTGACATTCTCTGTATCTCAACAAAATAATCCTCTGTTGTGAGCCTCTATTTCTATTATTTCAATCTTTTACATTGATCATGCACTTATCTGCTCCTAAATGTAATTGAATCCTATAATAGTTTCATTGTGCTCAAGTTAGGATTAGGATTACACTCAGGCGCATTGCTATAGTTAGGTTTTAATTCTTGCATTTGCATTTTTGTTTAATCTCCTATCCCTTTTCCCCAATACCCAAAGCAAAAGAAGAGACCAGCTTCTCTAAAATTTGGAGGTTGTTTCAAGCTACATTGTCCTACATCTTGAAACTTCCCAGTGTTGATTGATTAAGATCAAACACAATTTTAAACCATCAACAATTTCTAGAACACCCAGTGGGATTGATCTTTCAAGGAGTTAAAGAATTGTGGTGTGTTCTTCGGCCAATTAGCCTTTGGAGGTTTTTAGCAACACCAACAATGACTCTGAGTCAAATCAGCCAATCAAGCAGTCCTGGTATCATTAAGAAATCAAATTTTAGTATGTATAATTATGTTACTCATAGTTATGGGTCTTATTCTCCTTCATATATTTTTAATCAAGAACAAGCTTTTCTTAGAATCATGGCAAATAATAAGGATGCAGATGGTCATGAGCTATACTAATATTATGTCCAGTCTCCCCCATATGTCACATCCCATGTTCAATCTAACCTTATTTTCACCTTCAAGAAAGCATTGTTGGGATTTAAAAAATATGTGTTAGAGCTTGATAGCAGAAGAGGATATAGCCAAGAAATCTCTAATCATGTCATCCATCAAATAAGGGATGTGGTAGATGTGATTAAAAGTGAATGGGATCTTATTGAAAGAGTGAATTGGCAAGGGCTTACATATGAGATGTTAGAGGTGTGTGGATTGATTGCATTTTTAGAAGAGAATCTAAGCATTAATGATAGACAATCTTACCAAATCTATCAACCCGCATATCCAACACCACAAATTCCATATCAAACATATGCCACCCCTGTTCATGAGCCAAATCAAACCTGTCAAGATTATTTCTCTAATAATGCTAAGCCTATGTCTGCAACAAGGGAAGAGGACTCCAAATCCTCACTTTCCCTTCAAGTCTCTTCCACCATTCCTTAAGAAGCTTCTTGTTTTTCATCACAACCTTCCTCCTTATCCCTTTTAAAAGAAGAATATGTTTTGGAGGAAGCAAATGAGTATGCAGAGGAGTGCGCTCAATTCATGGCTAGTCAAGAGGATTCCATAAGTATAGATGAGGAGGAAATCACCATAGGTACCGCCTTTGATGACAAGAGGATAAGTCACAAGATTTTTCCTTAACTTCAGATGTGGAGGAGATCATTTTTGAATTTTTTCTCATTTTGCAAGAGGATATAGAGTAACATGGACACTTTCTTGACTAAGTCATTGAGATAGGTGACACTATCTTTCAAGAAAGCTGTGAATTGGCCCAATATGGAGAAGACAACATTGAGACTCAACTGAGTATGCAGAAGGAATGCCATCTTTTAGATTTATCCTTTCAAGAGGATGAAGTCATCAAGGAGCATGATGATACAATAGAGCTGGAATTTAAAGGAGACAAGCCAAAAGATGAAGGTTATCAGAAGGCACAGAGTGAAGGACCAATAGCCATCAATTTCTTGATGACACACGACAACATGAAGAACTAGTATTTGATGGGATTTCAAACACAAGAAGAGTCTGTGGGTGTCAAACACATGTTTTACTTAGACTCATTCGAGTACAGGAAAATCTATGTGGCCAGCACAGAGGACATTTCATCAAATATATACTCGTTATAATCACTGGTATGGCAACATAAGTTGTCTTGTCATAAAGAAGATGTTGGAAAGTTCATTTTTGATCTTAGAGGGAATTAAGGATGATCAATTAATGTAGTTAGGTAGATTCCCATTCCTACATTATTTTGTTTTCCATTATTTTCCCACTTTTCTTTTAAAATAAGCATTTTAAACGTAGGGTCGGCATCTTAGAAGTTTTAATTCTTTAAATTTTGCTGCATTAAATGCTTACCCAAATATTTTGAGATCTCTAAGGTACCTTGTGCTACAATTTGCATAGCGTGTCCACCTCGCTGTTTCCTAAAGATTGAGTAGGATTTGCTAATGGTCACCCAAATTTAATGCTATTTGGGACTTGATAGGCCCATAAATATCCCTTAGCAAGTTTTAAAGTTTACAAACTCTCAAGCATTCTTACACTTGAAAAAATATCTTGCTCATTGCAATTATCAATGCCTAGTAAAAGTTTGCTTCAACAAGCGTGTTTCTATCTTGCACAAGGCTCCTACACTAGGTATTATACAAGAGATATAAAGATGGTAGGAACATCATCTTCACAACAAGGAACAGGGGCACCTAGATATCATGATAGGTTACTGGCTATCAAATCCTATGCTGTAGCTCCTGTGTAACCATCAAGAAGCTACCTGAGAACCAAAATTTTGGGAGTCAGTCAAACTAGTGACCCTTCAAAGGTGAGGGATTATGCAAATGGAATTGTAGACCCGACCTTGTAAAGAGCTAGTAGTAAAAATCTAAGAGAAGGGGCACACCAAAGGTGTCTCCAAAGAGCCAAAGCAAGGTAATATGAGACATTTGAAATGAGGATATGGACCTCACAACTGGCTTAATTCATTGTCCTAGCCGTGCATCCATGCCCTGATGTGATTGAATTATGTGTGGACTTGCTCCATGCATAATCTTGCACCATCCAACAAGGCCCCTTCATGCTACAGATCACCCCACATGCTATTAGGGACATGCTAGCCCTACCTTATAATAATACCACCACCTTCCCCACTATTAATAGGATGTAAAGGATGTGAGTGAATGTCAACACTCAGATAAGGTTTTTGAGGTCTGAGTTACAAATGGCTGATAGTGATTCAATGGTACCCATGCTCTTTGCATCAAGAACACAGTTTACACTAGCTAGCCAAGATGTGTTGTCAATTATGGCTCTCATCTTGACACTTGGGGCAGAGTAAGAAACTAGAGCAAGACCAAGTCAATAACCATAGACTTCAGAGTAAGCTACAACTATAGTAGAACAACAAAGGAGTGTGGTGTCTTCACCACTAAGAGCCTCCTCATCATCAGGAGTGATTGAAGTCCCTAGTTCTCCATGATCACCACTATCAATTATAGAGGTGGAAGGGAAACAAATGCAGCCAGAGGCAGAAACACCCAGGAAGAGAAGGAGGGTGTAGTTTCATTTGGATTCAGAGGAGGAAGAGGAGCCTTCACAGTGTCTAGCTTAGAGCACTACAACTTCCCCTTAAGTAAGTATTACTTCCCCTCTTCCCTCTCACTCTACCCCTTTCCCTATTAGCGTGGTGCTTCCACCTAGCCAAATGAGACCTTTTGCCACTACTGCCATCCTAATTTCATAATTCACCCCATCCTTGGTACCTTAGGCCCTAACGCTTCCCCATTTCTCCCCCTCTATTCCCAAAAAGATGCCCATAGAACTCACCCCTTGCCAACCAATGGCCATCCAATATGGCCTGCCATAAGGATTTCCTTTTGCAGGAGGGCATATTGCATCCCTTTCCACCTTTTAGACATAGGCTGATGCTGCTAAGAAGGCAAGAGAATCCCAACTAGAGAAAAAGAGGTTTAAAGAAAATAAAGCACCGATTATCCCACATTTGAGGTCACAATTTGATCCCATTCAGTAACAACTGACGGTGACCCATTTGTCACCCAATGTCGATAAGTTAAGTGAACAAATGCAAATAGAGGACTATACGATGAACGCAGTGGCCATTGACATGTCCCTATTTAGGCCCTAAGACCAAGTTGAGTTGCTAACCAAATCCACTTCTGTAGTCACAAAAGATTATCTAAAGAAATCAAAAATACTGTAGAAGATGGAGGCTAATTTGGCTAAAGAAAAGGCAAACTATACTAGTTTGGCCAAAGAAATAAATAAGAAAGACAATGAAATAACTAGTCTGCATAAACAGTTACAAGATACTATTTCCCTCTAAACTCAATGGGCAGTCCAAGCCCATAATGATTCATTGAAAATAGAACTCACACTTGCCAAAGATGCAACAATAGCCCTAAGGTGGGAAAATGTATCATTATAGGGAAGAGTCAAAGGACTTCAGCTGCAGCTTACCCAATCACAACAGAGGCTGCTGGAGGAGCAAAATAAGGCTATGGCTTTTCAAGCCCAATTTCAATCAAAGCAATAGTGGATGATGCAACTGATAATTGAGCTGGCTAATAGGCCAAGAGGTGTTAGAGTAACATAGTTGGTGAAGGAGCTCTATGAGTCAGTGTGGGAGAGAATCTCTTTGGAGATTATCCAGCTCAGGCCATTTCTCACCTTCCTACTCAATACACAATAATTATGTGAGAGGGTGGAGAATTTAGTATAGAACACTCTAGCCACAGTCTCCAAAAGAGTTAAAAACTCCCATTCATTGCTACAAAAGCTCTATGACACAATGGATGTGACATTGGTAGCCACGGAGATCCCTGACAGAATGGCCACCATGAAATGGGTCAATGAGGAGCTCAGTCACAATGCCACAGCCAACAGTTGTAGAGAATGTCTCAAAGTTGTGAAGGAAGGCATCAATGAAATGAGATAGCATATTGAAGATCTAGTGTGACTGGGCCTTCCTTCCCCATTTCCATATGCAAAGACGGTGCTGATGGTCAATCAAATTCAACCATTACTGGTGGCCAAATAAAGGGATCAAATAGTTTTCTAGAGCTTGCAAGATGATTCCTCAGCCTCAGAGGTCAAAACTATTTTAGTTCCTATTTTCTAGATGGAATTCAAACTAAAAGCCATGGTCCAAATCCTATAAAACTTTTTGCACAAGGATATCATTAACCTTAAACTAGCTTTCATTGAATTTCAGAACAAGCAAGGGTTATCTGACCATGAGTGGTCAATCTACCAGATATCACTTTTGAAGCTGTAGTTTCCATAATTTTGATCTAGTGGGAGTTGAGTTCTTTTTGAGTAGGCTCAAAATTCTTGGGGGTCATTAGTAACTGTAGATTATTTTTTACTCTACGTCATATTTAAATTTTTGGGTTGAGCACTGCAATTTTGGTTTCTACACACCCTAGATGTGGTGGCAAAATTTTGGAGCAGAAGGTGGGTCCATTTTTGCCTAAGTGTCAAGGTGCAGTGGAAGCTACCAGGTGTCACATTTCGAGAATAGGTCCTTTTTTCCCTTTTGTTTCTTTCATTTCATTTTTGGCCTAAGTATCAAATTTAGGCAAAAGATGCCAAGTGTTACTTTTTGAAACACAGAGCTAGCCAACTAGCATCTTCTGAGCTCCCTTTTGTAACTTTTGAGAAGGTCGTGGAATGTGCCACATTCCCAATAGTAGCTAAGTAAAACACACCATGTGTCAGCATTTACATTTCATAGAGGCACCCACTTTTCCACATTCCCAATAGTAGCTAAGTAAAACACACCATGTGTCAGCATTTACATTTCATAGAGGCACCCACCTTTCATTCTATTTTTTAGCAAGACTTTCAATGAGCTAAGTAACAGAGAAAGCAGAAGCCTCCACGTGTCGACATCTGAAGGATGCCTGGGTTCATGCTTTGATTTAATGCATAAAGGTGCCGTTTATTTTTCTCAAGTGCCATAAAGTGACAGACACTGCCAAGTGTTTCCCTCTGAACCCCTTCTTACTCCATCCCTAAAAAAAGTGAAAGATGACATGTACCCCTAGTAGGAGAAGTGGAAGATGCCATGTATCTTCCCAAAAGTAGTGAAAGTCACCACATGTCAACTTCTGAGACCATCTTTGAGCCTCATTGCTGAATAAAGATTGTGGTGGGTCTTAGATGTTACTTCAAAGGTCTGTATAAGCACCAATCATCAACATACAAAGACTACCACGTGTATCCATCCCCTCCTAAAAAGTTGCTCGAGCAAGGGATGCAGTGGATTTTGTTTTGTTAAAACTGCAAGGTATCAAGGAAGTAGATTGCGACAAGTGTCGAAGGTGGAGCATTCTTGAGTAAAATATAGAGAAAGTGGAAGTGGCCAAGTGCCATTCTTTGGTGCCCTCTAGACAAAAAGAGAATTTTCATGGATTGACTAAGTGTTCTCGCGTCTGTCAATCTGTTACAACAAAGATGGAGGGAAACTAGGCAAAAGTTATTCCTAGTAGATAGAACAGTGCACCAGGTAGATTTTTGGGGCTTGCAAGCATTAAAAGGGCCATCTATTTGTCCCCTATAGGTGGAGGTAGAGTAGATAGTTGAGGAGCCAAATAGGTGATGGAATGAGAAATTTAGGCATGAAGAAAGGTACTAGACATGAACTACCATGCCGTAGTCAGGGCAGCTCTTGATAAGACCAGGATGTAACCAAGGCATTGAAAGCACCATCTTTTTTGTCCCTTGTGAGTGTAGGATAGAGTGTAATTACATGGGAAATAGAGAGATGGAAGGAGACATCCGAGGCTATATAAGAAGAATTGTAAAATCAAATTAGAAGGGGGAGAATTCTATAGTTTTAGACTTTCTATAGTTTTTGACCAGTAATATCATTTGCTCTTGTCTCAATTTTCTTGAGTTGTAAAGTTGATGTAACTGTGCATGTTTCTGTGCCTTTTATGTGGTTGAATTAATTAAGAAGATTTGAACTCCATGCCTTGGTTGGTTTTATCTATGTCATTTGCAAAGTAGTCTATACTGTAGATTTTTTGGAGTTGTGATTAGGAATGTCATTTGCTTTTGTCTCATTTTCTTCAGTTGGAAGGTTTACATAACTGTATGTGACTTCTATGCCTCTTATGTGATTGGAATATTCTATTAAGAAGATTGAACACTATGCCTTTGTTGACATTCTCTGTATCTCAATAAAATAATCCTCTGTTGTGAGCCTCTATATCTATTATTTCAATCTTTTACATTGATCATGCACTTGTCTACTCCTAAATGTAAATGAATCCTATAATAGTGTCACTATGCTCAAGCTAGGATTAGGATTACACTCAGGTGCATTGCCATAGTTAGGTTTCAATTCTTACATTTGCATTTTTGTTTAATCTCCTATCCCTTTTCCCCAACACCCAAATCAAAAGAAGAGACTGGGTTCTCTAAAATCTAGAGGTTATTTCAAGCCGCATTGTCCCACAGCTTGAAACTTCCCATTGTTGATTGATTAACATCAAGCACAATTTTAAACCATCAACATATCCCACATGTATGGGAGGTAGAATTTCTCTTAAGTTAAATAGATTAAATAGAGGGTCTATGTAAGAGGAAAGATCATATATTTTATATTTTGTATTGAGCCATGCTCAAAGGAGGGTTCCCCCTCAAAGAGGCCCACAATACTTTGTAGTGAGATTCTATCATTTTTAATACATTATTTTTATTCTCTTTCCACTAATTGTATATTCATTATAATTTTATTATTATATCTTGAAATAACGTTCCTAATAGTCTCATATCAACAAAGAATAGAAACATTCTAAGTATCTTAGTCTCTTAGGTCATTTTATAGTAGGTGAAATAATTCAAATTAGATTCCTCCTTTTACATTATGTTTCATAAAGTTTTGGATTAAGAGATTTACAATATTAATTAGATTTTTTTTTATTAAAATTAGAATGAAAGAAACATATCATAAATCACATAAGTTGATTTGTAACTTACTATGTTTAGAAATATGCTAAAAATGGAAAGTAGAAAAGAGGAACAACTTAGTTAGATATCATACATGTAGGATTGTGGCTATGACTTTGAAAACATTTTTAGGGTTATGAGAGATCAATATGAATGAGGAACAAGGATTCCCATCTACATGGTACAAGGTCACACTATTCATACAAGGCCATAATGTAATAGTTTATAAAGGGAACACTAACATCTATTAGGGTTTTTACCCTCTCTATCAAATCAGATAGGTGTGACTTTGTATGTAGGTCATGTGTGTGTGATTGAGGTCACTTTATTAAATATGGAAGATATTTTGTGCCTTATTATTTACTTGTAACTCTATCTCAATAGGTCATCATTAATAAATGTAATAAATAAGAAAATGGAGTTAGTGGTTAAAGTTATTATTAACATTAACACCCCATGTGTTGAGTGTTGCCTGCATACTAATACTTTGAAGAGGGATAAAAATCAATGTAGTTATCCCATGATATGGTGGCTTATGTGAAAAATTATTATAATTTTATAGGATGGTGAAAATTTGGTGTGATTAAGCTCTTCAATAATTACTTGTGACCCTGTAGTTGTATTCAGACTTAGCTTAGGGATATTTGGGATATGTGGACTCTAAATTAGGAAGAATATGTTCTTTCCTCTGAATGTGTAGTTAGATATCCTAGTGATTTTTAATCATATGAGCTTCTACTGAATAAACATCCATTAAATATGTCTTTATAGTGATATTTTTGAAATTCCTTCAAATGGGGCTTGTGAAACACATGGGAGGACCTATTAAGTGAATTTGAGAAACTATCTATTGTTTGACAGGAAGATGAAATTGGTGGATTCAGACATTACAAGTAAGGGGGATTATCTTAAAGGAGTGTGTTTATCTAGGGATAAAAAACTAAGATAAAAGTGTGGGTTAATCCAAGAATTATATTAGGTTTATTGAAATGAGGAATATGAATATTTAGTAATCATTTTTTTCTTTGAAGAGTAGGTACTCCACATATATATGTGAATTAATGGTGATCAAGGACTATAGAATGTAACATGAGCTATTGTGTATAAGGAGTGGTCATAAATACATTATTTTATCAATAAATGTTGTTTCATGTGTCTACATTTCCCACTATTTTATTATAGTAATAAAAAAATTGAAAGTAATAGAGTAAAAGGAAAATAATTATACCTAAATTTACCTATGAATAATAGTATTGAGTATATGACATATGTTGAGCTATGATTCATGTGAACATGAAATAGAATATATATAAATAAATATTTACTTAATACAAAACCTAAAATTAAAAGATAAAAACTTATAAATAAAATAATAGGGAATAAATACACCTATTTGGATATGTGAACTATTTTTTTATTGGTGTAAAATTGACTATAAAGGGTAGGACCTTTGGAGTTTTTCATTTAATTGAATAAGTTAGATTGGAAGATGGATGCACCAATCATAATTTAAATAAGGGTTTGATTAATAACTCAAGGTGTTATTGAATCCCTTATTTCATACCCAATTTAGTAGAGTGACTTGGAATCCATGTATAAATTCCCATAGATCATTTTGGTGCAAAACTAACACAAAACTAGGACAAAAGTGGTACACGATAGTATGATCTAAATATGGTGTATATAACATATATAATGACATGAATTTAAATTACTTGTATATAAATTTGTGAAAAATTAAGAAATAAAAATATCATGTGCCATGCACATCCCGCAATTTAATATCTTAGTATATTGATTCTCATAACCAATTAATATCAAGTAATGTTTTTAAGTAAAAATATGTGTGAATTCAATAACACATGCCACACATGATGCCTTCAAACTAATAAAAATTATACTAAAAATGTGTATAAAGCCTAAAACTATATTTAATTAGGTGACAAAACTATTTTATTGGATGAGTGTAGTTCTAAAAAGTGTAAAATTTATTGTTTTTAACTACTGGGATGAAAGCACACTTTTTTGGACACATCTAACCTGTGTTATTATAAAAATAAAGATTTTTTTTCTAAAAATAATTTCTAAGTAAATTTTAGGTATGATTGATGATTAACTAAGAAAAACTTACAAATTTCTATTATACAATGTTCTATTTTAGCTTAGTCTCTAATACAAGCCACTATTTAAGCCCCCTATTTTGAGGTGAGATGTGAATCTTGTGTAATAGCTTAGCTCAAAATAAGAAATCAATGCAAATTATTCTATACAAAAGATTTAAATATAAATAAATAATGATAACATTGGATAATATGGGATCATAATATATACATTGAGTAATATAGTTACATAATATGCATGTAGAACCAATCATACATATTGTCATGTTGAGATAAATGTTATTAATTAAGCACATTGTGAAAAGTGATCATATGTTGAACATTTTAAAACTAATATAGATCAAAGCAAGGATGATTTTTGATCTAAATAATATATTAAAAATATGGGAAGATGCATGATGTCTATCATGGCATCAAAAATTTCAGAAAACAAGAGTCATGGCCATGATACACACATGAAAATCACATAAGACATGTAATAAGGACAAAGGGCCACATATAAGGGACATGTTAAAATGCCACTCATACACATAATTTGATTATACACAAAACATGAAGCAAGCAAGAAATAAAAAATAAAAATCATGCATGAATAAGTGAATTTGGTATACATTAGTAAAATGTAAAATTAGTATATTTAGTAACTAAGGTATTCAACAATTTATCACTATGAAAGTAAGTGAGAAAATAATCATGCAATGTAATGTACTGAAGTGAGAACAATAAGGAAAATCAAAGAATGATAAAAACATATGTAAGTGATGCCCCTAATGAAGTTGTTGATATATAAATAAGATATAATATTCAAGTGACTCCTTTGAATATGAATACATAGAGCTTGTGTTCAATGGGACAAGTATGCTATAATTAGATAAGAGTGCAATGCATGACTATCTAGATTAGATCAATTTTCTATGTGTAAAGTCTATGGGTCTTAGACATAATCTCCACATGTGACTACATATAAAAGTGACAGCCTATATATTCTATAAGTCACTGAAGCACAATTTTGAAGCATATTTGATATAAAACAAGATATATAGAAATAAAACATATAGTTAGTACAAAATCAACTAATGTAAATGAACTAGACATAACATGCATAAGTCCTATATTGTATAATTTTTTGGAATGTTTTATTTATTTTTTATTTTTAAATATATGAAATAACATGATAGTCTAAAAAAAAAACACATAAAAGGGATGTGGGTAATCACATGATGGATCTAGTGGAATAATATTGACCTCTAGATATTAAGTATTATCAAATTCCCATAGATCATAATCATTGTGATCTTCAAACAATTCATGTTCTACAAATTTAGCCTTATCTTTTGAATTGTTATTAATCTTATGCATATTTATATCATGTTTTCATATTTTTTAATAATCTTCATAGTTTTCTCAAGGAAAAACAAAGTTAGAAATGTGCTTATCATTTTTGATTCTATGATTGTCATTAATACCATCATGAAGAATATGAATTTTAGTATCCTCAAAATTTAAAGTAAGACAATGTTGTAATTTATCAATTGTAAATTTAATTTTGTTCAGTAAATGTTGAAATAATGTGTAACTTACCTATCTTCATGTTTCTATAAAAAAACAATGAGTCCATAATTTTGGGACCACATGCAACTGGTATTGTAATATGTCTTATTGAATCTTGGATATATATATATATATATATAAAGACATAGGTTATGATCAAGATATATATATATATATATATATATATATATATATATATATATATATATATATATATATATATATATATATATCTTGATCATAACCTATGTCTTGAATAAATGTAAGTTTGCATATATTTGGATCTATGTCCTCATAAATTGGTACATTATATCTATATTCATTCTCAATAAAAACCTAGATAGTCAAAGGATTTCTTCTTGGATGCTTGTAATTTATGCATTTTTGACCTTGTTATTGAGCTTTAAAAGGTGGTAGTATGTGTTGTATAACTTGAATAGTGCATTTATCCTTATGTTTATGAATTTTATGTTGTAATATTAATCAATTATCATTAGGATGTCCTACTATTATATGTAAATGATAAAAGTGGTTTCCATCTTGATCAGATAATCTATTAGGATATATATACCTCATTAATGGAAAAATAATTAATTCTCTATCAAGTAACATATATAACATAACATGTGGTTGATATTTTGAAAATTTAGCCTATATTATAATAATTGGTTCTAATCCATGATATCCAAATTTATTACTAAATATGTGACTAGTGACTTATTAATTCATGTAATGCATTAGTTTATGTATTGTGCCTCCTACTCTCTATAAATGATAGATTTGACAAAGATGTTAGTCCATGGTAAAA
Organism: Torreya grandis; assembly: GCA_037957365.1. Taxonomy (NCBI): domain Eukaryota; kingdom Viridiplantae; phylum Streptophyta; class Pinopsida; order Cupressales; family Taxaceae; genus Torreya; species Torreya grandis. Next base: position 367,735 of record JARHVA010005708.1, read on the forward strand.
CTACTAAAATATTATTTTGTGTAGTATTTATTCTAATAAATTTTATTTCATTTTTCAATATATGAAATAATTGTATCTTATTTATTTACATTCACCATAATAGATTGCCTTTGAATCATATTTGTATTTACTTGGACTAACTAGTGTAAAATACAAACCACACACATAATCAACAATTTTCATGTGCATCATATTTGTATCATCATCATAACTAGAACCAAAATCATCATCAAAATATTTTATAGATATGAAATTTGGATCCTCTAAATCTAATAGTAAAGTTAATTTCTCTACATCCTCCTGTTGTTCTTCTTTTTTAGGTGAATGTGGTGGCGTTGAAGCATTCATAGAACATAGTTATGGAATTTATGTACTAGATTCACAAACCTCATATGTTTTCATATATTCCATATGTATAATTTATAGTGGTGGAACTATAGTAGAGTGAGATGCTTATGATGATGATTGATTCTTAGTGGTAAGTTGTATAATCTTGTAATATCTTAATGGTTGGTTATTAGCAAGGCATTTATATAAGTATCCATCATGTAATAATTTGACATACTACTATAAATTATAAGGTAAAACTCACATTTCATGTATCAATGTCCTATGTAATAATAAATTATAGTGAAAATGATTGGGCATGACTTGAAATTGAGTAGATACTACTTTAGGCCCCACAGTAATATACAAAGTGATAGAAACTAAATCTTGATGATGCACATAAATAAATAATTATATATTATTATATGTATTTGTAAGAGAATCCATATTGATACACATTATTTGTAAGAATGTGAGATTTAAAATATTCAAATATGAACCATTATCTATCAACACCCTTTTGAATATTGTAATTTTGATATGAACTTGTATAAATAAAGGAAAATTATGTTCAATAGTAATTAAGTAGGAAAATCCTCATTTATAAAATAAATAACATACCAATTATCCTTTAAAATATTCATTATAGATGTAAAATAAAAAGGTTATGTGTCATGAGGCATAGGTGTTTAATTCAATGCCTGATATAGTATATCCTTTAAAATGGTGGGTTTTTGAAACAAACATAATGTATAAATATTAGTTGGTGTAATATTTAATTGATTAAAAATATCATACCCTTTATATTTATTAACTAATCTTGTTAGATGGGGTTGGGAATGGGAGAGATATTTACTGAGTATGTTCCTCTTTTATTTCTTGATGAAGTACTTAACCTCATTTAATGTTGAAATCTTGGACCACATGAATTAATATAAGCCTATAGTGAATAATAAAGGTAGGATATGAGCTAAGATAACTTGGAGGTCTATGAGTAGGAGGAGAAATAGGATCCATCTGAGTCCTCTGACATCTAGTCGTGGTAGGTGAGAATTCAAACTGATCCATATAATAATAAGCATTATATAATTTTTCATTATTAATGTCTTGAGTAATATAAGATTTTATCTTTTATTTTAGATAATGTATCCATGCATTTACATGCAATTGAAATATTTTACATATTCTAGGAAATACACATGTAATTAATATTAAGAAAATTTTAATAAATAAATAATAGATAGATTAGTCATCATGACCATGATTGGTATATAAAATAGAAAATAGGAAATATAAAACCCTAATAACAATTCTAAAATGAAAAAAGAGGAATTCTAAGGTAACTAGGGTTTTTGCAATGTTCACCAAATAAAGCAGGTTCACCAATATATTTTATGAAATTATGGATTAAGATAGTTTTAATCTTAATTAGGTAAATTGTTGATTAAAATTACACTATAAGAATATGGCATAAATCACATAAGCTGATTTGAAACTTACTATATTTAGAAATATGCTAAAAATGGAAACTACCAAATAAGAATAACTTAGTTGAAAATCAAACATGCATGATTGTGACTATGACTATAACACTTATTTTCAAGTTATGAGAGATCACTATGAATCAAGATTAGGGATCTGCATTTGCATGGGATAAGGCCACACTTTTTAGATGAGGCCAACCTACATTGGTGATTGTAGGGTGAACCAAACTTTATTAGGGTTTTTTCTTTATATTTTAAATCTAACTAATATGCCTTCAATTTTGGGTACTATGTTCATTATTTAGGTCTCTCGATTCACTATGAAAGTTGATATGTACCTTATTATTCACTTGGAACCCTAGATCAATATGTCATGAGGAAAAAAAGGAAAAAATGGGCTAGTTGCTAAATATTTGATTGACTTTGAAACCCCTCATGTTGATCATTTCATGTATACAAATAATCTAAAAAGGAATCAAAATCTATGTAGTTATCCCATGCTACAATAGTGTGTGTGAAAATTTGGTGTAATGTTAGATGTTGGTGCAATCCTAGTTTGATTAAGTGATTTAACAATAAATTTAGACCTTAAATGTGTATTCAAACATATCTCATGTATACTTAGATTATTTGGACTCTAAATTAGGAAGAATATTTTCTTGGTTGTCAATCTATAGTTAGATATCATGTTGATTTTTAATCATGTGATCTTCTAGTGAAAACATGGCTATAAAATATGTTTTTATAGTGATATTTTTTCAATTACTTTGAATGGGGATTGTGAAACATATAGGATGACTTTTTAGGTGAATTCAAATCTGAAAAAATATTCATTTTTGGGTAGGAGGATGAAATTGGTGGATTCAAATACTATCATTGAGAGGGATTACCCTAAAGGAATAACTTTGTTTGAGGAGAAAATATAGTTAAACCAAAAGTGTCGATCAGTCCAAAGATGAGATTAGACTATTTAGAATGAGGAATAGGACCATTTAGATATCATTATTTTATTTTATGATTAGGTTATCTACATAGAATTTAAGGAATGATAGTCAAGGATTTTGGAATAATGAGTGGTCACAAATGCTTTATTAGAAATAAATGTTAATTTATATTTACACATTAAAATTACTTTATATTACTATAATTAATAAAACATAAACTATTAAAAATGTTATATCTTGTTATATCACATTAATCTTAAAAAACTTAAAACATATAGTTAACCTATTTATTCTATAGAACCTTTCAAACCCATAGGTTCCCTGAAGGTTTCATCCTTATTTCTAAAGTTTCATATTTATATATATAAATCTAATTTTTAGATATAATTTTTTATTTTATTATATAAATATTTCACATGGCTATAATGGATGTACATAGTTCCTATTTTATAACATAAGTTATCATCGTAATCATCATATATTAGTTTTTTTTTACTATGAAAAATATATAACTATGTAATTCCACAAATTAAATCATTGTGCACTACTAAGTATAAAATTAATAATGATAAATATTTAAACTTCCTTAATTCATATTGTGGATATATTCAATCTAATTTTCCTCCTATTACCACTATGTACCTGAGGGCACACATGAATATTTTTATTCCTCCTTCCATTAGACCTAAATTTTATACAATCTACCGTTCTTACCCCATTACTGAGCCAAGGATTATTTGTATTATGTGGTCCTTGATGCTAATACTAGAAAATTTGAGTACAATATCTTAATAGACTTTGTATTAATATTAAATATAATAATTCTCATGAAAAATAAATAATTAATATGGATGCTAATAAATGAAATGAATATGTATATTTTATGACATATACGAAAGGGAATTAACTCAATATATTGGCATGAACCCAAAAATGATTGATGCATTGCTATATGTAACAAGAAATGAAAAAAAATTATATAAAGTGTCATATTTGAGGGAAAATATTATCCATTCAATGATATAAATAAAAAATTTATAAATATTGATTCAACCATAGGTGTTTAGATTACTACTAATGATAATATTACTATATTTACACCTTTCACTACATATGTGATTTCCACACAACGTATGGGCATAATGCAAGGTTTTCATAAAATTTCTATGCATATTGTTACATCATCAACTTATGTGCATCCTATGATGGCTAATCATGTGACATCATCATCCTTGCTCACTACACATTCCATCAAGCATATTGTTATAACTCTACAGGACAATATGTTATAGTTAGAGAATGGTGCTCCTAGATTAAGTCATCCAATAAATTCTCATGATTTTCTTCATAATCCATTAGCCCTAGGAATATTATCTTATCCTTTACACGCTATTATTAATTCATAAGCTTACATTTTATGATGGCATCTATGATATTTTCATGTAGCATGCTTAGATTATGCTTCCAATGATAAGTTATTGACTATGTTATTCCCATGAGGTCTTAAGTAATATGATTTATGATGGGTATATGATCTCACATTGAAAACAATTAAGGAAATAAATACTTTGGTAGATCAGTTTATAACACATTTTTTAAATCAATATTAGTGAGACATCATCTTATGCTCAAATTTCAAAACTCAAGAAATGATCCAATGAACCAATCACTGTCTATGAGTTTTGGTATAAGATTATTCTTTATAAGATTAAAAATAATATCAAAAATAATGAGTTATAATATATTTTAAAGAGATGGTTGCTTGTTCTTCTCCATGAGTCCGTTATATTTGATAAATTCAAATCATATGATGAGTTATGCCATATAATTAGAGATTGATAAGTTGAGATTATAAATTTGAATATAATAAAATATGTGTCTAATTTTATTAATAATTCAACTATAAATATTCAAATTAAACTAGGTTACAAGGTTAAACCAATTATATTAAGAGTTTGGAAAAAAATATAGTTAATGTAGAATCATAACCTAATAATTGGCTTGTTCTATTCATTCCACAAAGGATGTAGTTTTCATAACTACCTCAACGTCCTCATATAATAATTAAAAATATATTATATCATAACTTATATATCTCCCTCTCCACAAGAAGTTAGTATGAGTAGGCCTACGCTTAATGGATATGTCAATAATGCATATTGTGATTATCATTGATGTGTTGGACATTATACAAATAAATAATTTAAGCTAAGAAATAAGATACATTATATCTTTAATGATAATAATATTAATATTAAAACACATATGAACAATTAAGAACCTAATTAATGGGAATTAAAAGCTAAAAATGTTTTCCAATCCTCTTCCAAATAATACACTAAAAAAACTAAGCATAATACTAAGGTTCATATAAAATAAAATTCACATACTCTTCCTTCAATATATGATTACCCATTGGAGAATACTATTGGTACACTTATAATGATATCACTATAATAACCTCAAATTACATTTGATGAAAAAGAGAGCATGTAAGATAACTATGATTTAAATTAATTATTTATTTAAACCTACATTGATTCAAAAATACATAGTGTCATGGTACAACATGTAATAAGAAAATATTTGTAAAATTAAATTTTTTCCTATTCTTATATATTCACATGAGGATTTGATGGATACAACAATGATATTAAAAGGTTTCATTTGATATAAATAAAACCCTACTAGATTAATTTTTATACCACTTAAGGTCGATCATATAGTAGTTTCTATCTTATCCTTAGTATTACTAAGTACATGGGTATTTGACATGTTCTTAAGATGCCCTTAGATACATAAGATTCATATATTACATCATAATTACATATGTGTGTCAAGTATATACAATGAAATGAGGTGGTTATATTTCTAGGCATTCCATATGAGTATACTATTTGGCCACATGCATTTCCTCCTTGACCCCTACCACCACCACAGTCAATTATGCAACCTATTTAGGTTCATTCTATTTAGTCACTTACTCCACTATTAAAGTTCATTAAATAAAACTAGTTATACTAGTATACATATCTTAAATAAATATATGTAAAATATGTTGAGAGATTTCATTTTCAAGATGCCCCATTATATTTATTTCACAAATCCAAAATTATTTAGGCACCTTTAAAATGATTTTATATTTTCAAACAAAATAGAATAAAACACCTCAAGCATGGATCTCTTAGCATAATGATAGAAAACTAGTTTTTAGTGATGTAATTTATATTGCATCAAATATAATAACTACCTCCATATGGACTAACATTGTGTGTGAAGATAAAAATTAATCTTGAGAACATCATAATAATTACCCATAATTTAATTTTTTAAAGTAGGATGACATTAAAAAGGAGATAAAGTACCATTACACAATGAATAATGATAATTATTTATAGTTATATTTTAGGGCATGCAACAACTATTATGTGGCTAGTTGTTCAAAGCCTCTTCCATATCCAGGAGCATTGAATTCCTATCAAATCAAATAATAAAAATGATGTTAAAAAAATAAACAATAATAAGACACCATATCAAAATAAGTGTCTTAGTAGGCCATCAAAACTCTATTACATCCCTTCAAGTCACCAATATACCACACATCCACCAATAAAAAAGGGGAATGTTGATTAGAAATAGAGAAATATTGATGTTGTCATGGCTCATTCTAATGATAGTACACAATATGAGCCTAGGAGTATTAGGCATAATAGTTTTCAATATGTCATCAATCATATAAAAGGTACTTTTCCTTGGCTTCCTAATGGGATAAGGTTACACAGTGGCAACCTGTAATCACTACAAGTAGATTTGGTAGCCTCTTTGTCATGAAAATTGGATTATATGATGCATGGTTTCATGGATTTTTTTCAGTATGAATATATCCAACATTAATTATAACTTTTAATTAATATAATTATTCACAAGGATGTCTATACCATCTATCTACCCAAATTATTTATGTTACTATAGACATCAATTTACTTAATATACTGCATGATTTCATAACCTCCACTAATAATTCATATATATTTATATAATTCTTGAATTCAAACTTAAATAAAATGAAAATTCTTAGATATAAATTCTTTGAGTGCATGGTCAGTCTATTTAAGCATAGTGTTAGAGTCTCATAGATTGGGGTTTAGGTTTTGAGAACATTATTAGATACATCTATTTTTATGTAGGGTTTAATTATTTTTGTTTTATTTTATCACAATGGTTTACCCACATAATAAATATTAATTTTTTAAAAAGTTTTACACAATGTTGGCTTAGTTATATTAAATGGATTTTGTTAAAGTGATAGTAAAATAAACATCAATTTTAATGTTTGAATTAAAATTGAACACACTCACTCCATTAAAACCCACCACCACACCTATATACCATTTTAGAATGCCTATTGAATTAAAAACCTACTAAGGTTTAAGATACAAATATAATTTAGAATAAGGTAGATAATTTTCCTAAACTAACAATGTTTCAATGCCCATTAATTCACAATGACCATTACATACTATATCATGTACTAAGCTAGTGTCATAGATATATTGGCATGTCCCACCATGAACATAGAAACACATTTCCCCTACTAGATAGTGGATCCCATAGGGTAATATGCTTATTAGATTTATTCATCATACATAGGATTATATGAGTCATGATTATTATGTTGGTGATATTACGTTAGAAGTGTTAAAACCAATTTAGGTTCCTTACAGAAAAGTGCAATTTGTTTATTAAGATAATTAATATACATGTATATAAATGGATCCTAACATTATATTAAAATTCACACACTACATACAATAAAATGTAATATGTTAAAATTCATGATGTTTCAATGTTTCAATGCCCATTAATTCACAATGGCCATTATATACTATATCATGTACTAAGCTAGTGTCATAGATATATTGGCATGTCCCACCATGAACATAGACACATGTTTCCCCTACTAGATAGTGGATTCCATAGGGTATTATGCTTCTTAGATTTATTCATCATAGATAGTACTATATGAGTCATGATTATCATGTTGGTGATATTACATTACAATTGTTAAACCGAATTTAGGTTCCTTATAGAAAAGTGCAATTTTTTTATCAAGATAATTAATAAACATGTATATAAATGGATCCTAACAATATATTAATATTCACACACTACATACAATAAAATGTAATATGTTAGAATTATAAGTATAAAAATAATAAATTCCAATTAAACTATTGATTAAGTATAATAATTCTCATAATTACTAAATCATACGAGGAGTACATAATGTAGGAACTATAAATAAATGTTGAAAGTATAACATATCAATGATTATTGTTTTCAAATTAATCAAATCTAAAATACATTATTTAATCCATAAATTATTGTTAGACACTATTAAGTTCAATAAGAAATGATGATTGTACAATTATTGAAATGATACCATTGTCCACACTAGCATAGTATAATGAATATTTATACAAAAAATCATAAATTTATACAATATCCATAAGTAATAACATAATTGTTTGGATTTAGATATAGAGAGGGAGAGCATCATTTGTAAAATTTTCATCCAACCATATACTAAGGGTCCCCCACACACCTCCCCACTTTATGTGTCCCTTCCCTTCATAGAGTGGAAGATAATGGCTATGCAAACATTTATAACTCATATAAAATAGTGTAAATACTATCCCTATCACATGTAATAGTCATACAGACCATGGAAAACATTCTATATCTAATATTAATTCACTCATACATGTATACTAGATAGTATAGTGACAATTCAATGTATATAACTATAAAATTACTTGGGACAAAGATTATATTATAGTTTATACTTAATATGAAGCTAGGTCTTATTCACTAGAACCATACTCTTTACTAAATACATAAAATATATGTTCTTCATGCTAATTGATGATAAGTGATATTTATAAATGGATTCCTTCTCATCATTCACCATCTTTTAGTGTTAAGGATAATTTATTTTCACATAAGTAACTATATCTAGTCCATATCAGGTTCATACAACCATAAAAGAGTATAAAATAGTTTCAAATTCATGCATAGCTATAACTAGTAACACAAACAACATTATTAACTCATAATAATAACTATAAAATAATATTTATATTATCTCCTATTTAACAAGATCCAAATTTTGTTTCGATACATGACAACCCTTATTATTTTACCTCACTCACCATTCTTAATAACATATGCAATAGGTTTCATAATTATCAAGTACATAATCATAATCCATATTGATAAAATCAAGGAGAAATACCAATTTCACACCATAAAATATAGATTCACTCTTTAATATGACTATACCATAATCAATTTATTTAAACATACATCTGTCAATTTTTTCTATTTCACTAATTTCCAACACATATCAATAACCTATTTAACTAAATCATTCTCCAATTAGTTTCCAAATTTAGGTTTATAAAAAGTAGAAAAATATGGTTATAATGGGTAAAAGGAATTATAAGTGGTCATTAACCATCTACAAGTTTGTTTATAGACCAATTCTCTAATGGGAAAAATATTATAACTATATACCATAATTTTGGTTTAGGCAAAATGCATTTATGATTACTACTATATATAAGGGGATTAGAAAAAAACATGCAAGGATTTAAATATCATGTCCCTATGTAGTTTAAAACATAATAATCATCCATGAAAAATATGTTTCAGAAGTATTTTCTATAACTACTAAATCAAAACACAAATTCCATATTAAAAATAATAGTCAAGCTACAAATATCATGCTTCCAAACTAATTTTAACTAAATAACAACCATTCTAATAATGCCATAATTCAATAATAGTCCATCCTTAAATGCTATGATTTTAAAATTGATTTTGATATATGATAACTAAATCCATGAATACCATACTAAAAAATAATAATCAATCTAAAAAAATCATGATAAAAGAAATATTAAAGCCACTAACACTACTATTTCAAAAGTAGTTTGACAAACATTGTGCATGTCTATAAGTGATGTATTGTCTACATACATGTATGCATAATAGATATTTTTATTTTCTAAAACCAAAAAATGAATTTATAGCTACACATTAAGTTTTGGAAAGACAAAATGTAGGCCTGTAGGTGGTTTTTTTACCACCTAGACTTCTGCCATGCTTTTTTTTTTCAAACAAAATAAATTTCAAGAAGGCCTCTATCATTTTACAAAATTCTTAAACAAAGACATATCTATGTTCCTTTGCATTAATCTAGTGAAATGACATCATGAGAGCCTAATATAATTTTTTAATGCAAATAAATGAAAAACACACAAACCCATGAAGTCCACTTTTATTCCAATCCCTCACACAATCAAGTACTCATAAGATTTTCTTGTAATTTTACTTGCAAAAAAAAAACCCACAATATTGCTACTTGATTTAAAACATAGTATTTACTAAGTTTAAAATTTTTGCTAGGATTTTATTCTTGAGGCAACGTAATAAGATGATTTTATTTTCAAGCCATGCATATTCCATTATTCAAGAAAATAACAAAGGAATTATAGAACTTCGATTTATTCAAATAAAATAGAAAAAATCCCACTTGAATTCATTGTCCACATGTATCCTTCATTCTCCTCCAAGTTTTTGCCTCTTCTTCTTCCATTTTCCTATTTTAAACTTTTTCAAAACTATTCATTCCAAGATCCATGCCATTATCTAGCTATAATTTTACATTTTGAGACTCTAAAATAGCTACACATACAAACTATTTTACATAAATTTCTTCATTATCTCTCTATAAGACCCTCTATTACATAATTTCTCCTCAAAGCACCACAAGAATAATAATTCACCCCTATTTGTTGGAAATATTGTCATTGATGTCAAAGGTCTAGCAGTATTTGTGATAAAGGCTCCATTGCATTTAATGGTGTTTTTAATATTCATATCTTAGCTAATGTTTGTTAATATTTATTAAATATTAATTAATATATGTTTGGTTTAATATAAGTCAAAAGAGGGCCCATGGAGAAGTCAAAGAGTCATGAGGTAAAAGATGAAAGAGGAATAGAATGCATTTTCTCATGAAGAGTCAGTCACCTTGAGGAATTCTAAGAGTTACCATGTGAAGACAAAAGAAGTATGGTGCATTTTTCCATGAAGGGACACTTTGAAAAATACTAAAAGTCACCAAGATAAATACAAAAGAGGAAATTATGACTTTTCTTATGAAGGGTCACCATATGACTTTTCAAATACAAAGATATGAAGGGTCATGCAAGTTTGGTGCCATTTTCCATGAGGATTGAAGGGTCATAAAGGGTGAAGGCCAAAGGCCATCTAGAAAGATATAAATGAAGTCTTGAGAATCCATTTGTAATGTGCAAGAGAGTGCATGGTTTGTATTTATTTTCAAAGAGATAAAAGCAAGAGATATTGTAGAGTTCTATCATTTGGTGAGTAAGAAACATTGAGAGATAGTTGTGTTTTATACACAAGAGGGGTTGGTGCTCCTGTGGGTTTGTGCTCAAGAATTTTTTAAGGGGTTGGTGCTCTTGTGGGTTGGTTCTCACAAATATTTGTTGTGTTAGTCCTTGGCAAAGGGGTTGGTGCTCCTGAAAGTTGGTTGTTACAAACTTTATATTTTGAGTTGGTGCTCATTCATATACTTGAGATTGTTCTCCATGGTTTTTCCCACTTTGGGTTTCCACATAAAAATATTCTCTCTCTCTCTCTCTCTCTCTCTCTCTCTCTCTCTCTCTCTCTCTCTCTCTCTCTCTCTCTCTCTCTCTCTCTCTCTCTCTCTCTCTCTCTCTCTCTCTCTCTCTCTCTCTCTCTCTCGTGTGGTGCAAATTATTATTTCAATTTTATTGCATATCTTGAATTTATGATTAAGTGGTTAAAGGAAATAAATCATATTAAGTAAAAGATATATAATATACTCATTCATTCCCCCCTCTTAGTATGTTTTCATGATTAATAATTGGTATCATAGCAAGTTCCTTTTGAAAAAAATTACATCTTGAAGGAAGAACAGGAAAGAATGATGGTTGGATCACATGAAGGATTCTATACAAATAAAGAAGCTTTGTTTTATCAGACAAATTATGTTTTTTAGAGAATAAGGATGAAGACTTATTGATGGCCCTTAGATTTGACATATGATAAGTAGTGGTGAAGGAATATGAAGAGCCATAGACACTTGTAACTACTTTGGTAGAAAAGAAGGCAAGTGAAAATAATTCTAAAGATTTAAATTCTATTTTATGTGGTTTATGTGAATTAGAATTTGTTAAAATTATGCAATGTAAATTTGATCATGAAACTTGGGTAAAACTTGAGAATATTTACAAAGGTGATGGAAAGGTTCAACAAGCTGAGCTTTAGACATTTAGAAGATAGTTTGCGAGTTTGAAGATGGAATAAGAAGAAAATATAGCAAGTTATCTCTTGCAAGTTGATCAAATAGTCAATCAAATTCAAGGTCTTGGAGAAAATTTAGAAGAATCGACTATGGTTCAAAAGGTTTTGAGATCTCTACTATTGAGATATGATGCAAAAGTTTCAGAAATTGAAGAGATGAATAATTTAGCCAAGCTAAAGATGGATGAGCTTCATGGTATTCTTATGACATATGAGATGTGGACTGAACAAGATAAACCTTCAAAGAGATAAGTGGCTTTCAAGACATCAAAGAAAGAGAAGGCTAAAATTCAAGAATCAAGTGATAATTATAGCAATGATGAAGATGACAATGGAGCTCTATTCATTTGTAAGCTAAAAAAGGGTATAGGTAATATCAAGAAAAATTACCTTTTAAATGTTTTAATTATGGAAATATTGGACATTTTGTAGCTAAATTCCCAAATAAGGGTAATAGTGACAATGAAGAAGGAAAGTCTACATACAAGAATAATTTCAAAGGAAAATTTAAGAAGGGATTCAAGAAGAAGAGTTTGTATTCTAAAGATCCTAGCTCAGCCAAAGATAGTGGATTCAATGACTCAGAAGAAGAAAATATTCTATTCATGGCCAAACATGAAGATGCCTCCACAAGTAAAAGTCATGATGATCAAGAAGAAGAACAGGATGAAATTAAATTAAATATAAAAGGAGAACTTATTTGTGACTTAGAAGAGTTAAAATACAAGAAGAAAAATAGGATGAAGCTAAAGTAAATCTAAAAGGAGAAATCATTTGTGCCTTAGAAGAGTTAAAATCTCTTGAAAAGAAGAATCAAAGATTAAAGCTCTAGATTGAGAAAAATGAAAAGGAGTCAAAGCAAATAATTGAAGATCTATAATCACACTTTGAAGAAGCCAAGAAGAATGAAGAAGATCTAATGACATAGTTTAAAATAGTAAGTAAAGAATGTGAAAGGTATGTTATTAAAATTGATTATTTAAAATTAGATCTTGAGAAAATAAATAAAGAAATCAATGATAAAGTATCCAATAATTCAAAATGTGAGAATAACACTAATATGTTGAATAAGGTATTAGAAAATCAAAGATCAATGTTAGATAAGATAGGTATTGGATTTGAAAAAGAGAAAGAGGAGGTCACTGCTTTCAAAGATATGGAAAAAGGAAATATCTATGCTGAACCTCTTACAAAAGAAGGAATAAAAAGGGAAGAAGTTAAGAATATAGAGGACATCTCAAACATAGAAGGCTAGAGGGACAGAGTTACAAAAGACAACTAGGTTAGAGATACACAAATATGTCCCTTTTTTATGGTTACAATTTCTATAGTAATGGATGGTCATAATAAATTAGAACGTTGAAAAAGAGCTAAAAATTTTAAAAATAAGGAAAAGGAAAGTCATGTAGAGTCAAGAAGAAGCCACAACTCTTTTGCTCCTCTATCAAGATTTAATGAAGAGGCCATATTAATTTACAAGTGAAACAACTTTGGAAACATAGCTTGGTATTATAGAAGTGTGTTCAAGTTAGTTAAGAAGGACTAGAGTTTCAAGGCTCCATTCATCAAGAAAAAAGTTTAGACAAGTTCATGGCAAAGGAAACAACCTGAAAAATCTATGTTGGTGCAGACTACTTTGCATGAAATAAATGAAGAAAATCCATGGTTCATCGATAGTGGATGTTGGAGGCACATGACAGGAGATAAGAGAAAGTTCATAACCTTGAAGAAGATCAATGGTGGCATAGTGAAATTTGGAGACAATACTACTGCCAAAATTTCTAGAAAAGGTACACTAAGTTTGGATAATGGTATAACTAAAACTAAAAATATTTTATATGTAGAAAGTCTTAAGCATAATATTTTGAGTGTAAATCAAATGTGTGATCAGGGGTACATACTAAATTTTTATGTAGAAGGTTGTGAAATTAGAATAAAAGATTTAGATATGTTGTTTACAGATGCTAAGAGAATAGACAATAATTTGTATATGCTATCAGACATCAAAGGTCAAAGATGTTATTTGAGTCAGATTAAATAAAGTTAGCTATAAAATAAGAGAATGAGGCACATAAATTTTGACAATCTTGTTAACATAAGTAATAAGCAAGAAGTTAAAAATATTACAAATATTACAAAGCCATCGGACACGCTTTGTGAACCTTATCAGCAGGGGAAGTAGGCTAAAAGGTAGTTCAAAACAAAAGAGTACTCAACTACTTAGATGCTAGAGCTTGTTCACACTGATCTGTGTGGACCTACGAGAACTCAAAGTACTCAAGGTGAGAAGTATTTCATGTTGCTTATTGATGATTTTTCATGTATGACTTGGGTAATGTTTTTAAAGAAAAAATCAAAAGCTTTCAGACATTTCAAAGAATTCAAAGCATTAGCTGAGAATGAAACCAGTTTTGAAGATTAAGTGTTTAAGATCAGATCAAGGAGGAGAATTCATGTCAGATCAATTTATTGAGTTTTGTGAATACCATGGAATAAAGATACATTATTCAATATCTATAACTCCATAGCAAAATGGAGTAGTTGAATGAAAAAATAAAACAGTTCAGGAGATGGAGAGGATAATGCTAAATGAATCCAAGATAGTAGATAAATATTGGAGACAGGTAGTTGCTAAAGCAGTACATATTTAGAATAGAGAATTATCTAGATTCAATAGCAACAAGACTCCTTATGAGATATGGAAATACAAACCATCAACAGTGGATTATTTTAGACTTTTTAGTAGTAGATACTTTATAAAGAGAACAAATGAAAAAATTGGTAAGTTTGAATCTAGAGTAGATGAAGGTATATTTATTGATTATTCTTGCAAAAGTAAATATTATAAATGTTATAAAAAAAAAACCAATAAAATAGTTGAGAGTGCAAGTGTCAGGATAAAATAAGATGGAACACAAAGAATCAATGATCCAATAGACATTCTTGAAATCATTGAAGAGGAATGTTTTAAAGAATCAGATGAAGATGAGAAGAAGGAGAAAAAGGGCACAAAAACTCCATCCAAATATGTTTAGATAAATCATAATGAAAGTGACATCATTAGGGACATAAATGAAGGAATTTACACTAGAAGAATGATGGTAAGTGAATCTGAGCAAGTTAATTTTTCTTTGTTATCCAAAATTTAGCCTAGAAATTTTTTAGAAGATGGACATGATAAGCATTAGGTTAAGGCTATGGATGAATAATTAAATTAGATAGAAAATACTGATACTTGGGAGTTAGTGCCCAAACCAAAAGATCATAATGTGATAGGAACAAAATGGGTTTATAGAAATAAGTTGAATGAAAATGGAGAACTGGCCAGAAATAAAGCACGATTAGAATGTCAAGGATATGCTCAGATTAAGGGAATAGATTTTGAAGAAAATTTTTCACCAGTGGCAAGGTTAGAGGCTATTAGAAATTTTCTTGCATATGTAGTGTTTAAATATTTTAAAGTGTTTCAAATGGATGTCAAATCTACCTTCCTAAATTAGAATGTAGAAGAAGAGGTCTACATTGAGTAGCCTGAGGTATTTATTCTCTCAAATATTAGTATCCATGTATGTAGATTAAAGAATGCACTGTATGTATTGAAACAAGCTCCTAGAGCTTGGTATGCAAGATTAGATAAGTACCTACACAATCAAGGTTTCAAGAGAGGATTTTATGATAGTAATCTCTACATTAAAATATAAGGTGAGCATCAATTGATTGTTATGGTATATGTTGATGATATAATTTTTGGAGGAAATATTGAAAAGATGATAAAAGAATTTTTTGATAATATGCAAAAAGAATTTGAGATGTATATGCTTGGAGAATTTTCATTTTTCTTAGGATTGCAAATATTTCATTCAAATAAAGGAATTTTCATATCTCAAAGTAAATATGCCAAGGAAATGTTGAATAAATTTGGTTTTGAGGATTGTGCACCAGTTGGCACACCAATGTGTATAGGAAATAAGGTGAGAAAAGATGAAAATTCACCTATTATAGATCAATTTTTGTATAGATCTATGATTTGTATTCTTTTATATTAGATAGCATCAAGGCCAAACATCATGCATACAGTAGGTATGGTTACAAAATATCAGTCATCTCTAAAAGATAGTCCTGTCCAGTTGGTGAAGAGAAAATTTAGATATATCAAGGGGACATTAGATTATGGATTATGATATCTCATAGGTAGAGATTTCACTTTGGTTACTTATACAGATTTAGATTGGGCAGGGTGTTTGGATGACAAAAAGAGTATAAGTGGAGGAGATTTATTCCTTGGTGATAGCTTAGTATCATGGTTAAGTAAAACAAGCACAAATTTAGTATAACTTTTTACAGCTGAAGCAAAATATATTGTAGCAGTATTGTGTTCTACTCAAGTGCTTTGGATGAAGAAAACTATAAAAGATATCAAGGTAAAGTATGATGAGCCTATTTCTATTTTTTTGTGATAACACAAGTCCTATAAATATTTTGAAGAATCTAGTGATGCATTCAATAACAAAACATATTCTTATTAGATATCACTTATTGAGAGAGCAGGTTGTAAATCAACAGGTTAAGATGGAATATATCAGTACTATAGAGTAAATTGTAGATATTTTCACAAAGCCACTACCAAAAGACATATTTTAGTATCTAAAAGAGAAGTTGGAAGTAATTTATTTTACTTCTTGCCATTGAGTTTCAACATCAGTTGAGGGGGAGCTAAGTCTTAGCTCTAGGTAGGCCCTTTGCCATTGATGTCAAAGGGGGAAAATAAAAGGTAGATGTATATATACAAAAATAGGTATAGGGAATAGATACAGGTTGCTACAGTAAGGCGGAGTTATTGTATGTTTTTTAAATGTTAGTATGTGCAGGTTTTAGGATGTGGTAATTTTAGTTTGAGGTTGCCATTAATGACAAAGGGTAAGATTGTTGGAAATATTATCATTGATGTCAAATGTCGAGCATTATTTGTGATAAAATCCTCATTGCATTTAATAGTGTTTTTAATATTCATATCTTGGCTAATGTCTGTTAATATTTATTTAATATTAATGAATATATTTTTTGTTGCATATAAGTCAAAAGAGGGCCCATGGAGAAGTCAAAGAGTCATGGGGTAAAAGATGAAAGAGGAATGGGATGCATTTTCTCATGAAGAGTCACCTTGAGGAATTCCAAGAGTCACCATGTGAAGACAAAAGAAGTATGGCACATTTTTCCATGAAAGGACACTTTGAGGAATATGAAAGGTCATCGAGATAAATACAAAAGAGGAAAGGATGTTTTTTCTTATGAAGGGTCACCATATGACTTTCCAAATGCAAGGATACGAAGGGTCATACAAGTTTGGTGCCATTTTCCATGAGGATTTAAGGGTCACAAAGGGTGAAGGCCAAAGGTCATTTGGAAAGCTATAAATAAAGGCTTGAGAAGCCATTTGTAATATTCAAGAGAGTGCATGGTTTTTGTTTGTTTTTAAAGAGAGAAAAGTAGGAGATATTGTAGATTTATATTATTTATTGAGTAAACAACATTGAGAGATAGTTGTGTTTTATACACAAGAGGGGTTAGTGCTCCTATGGGTTGTTTCTCATGAATTTTCTAAGGGGTTGGTGCTCTTATAGGTTGGTGCCCAAAAATAGTTGTTGTGTTGGTGCTTGTCAAAGGGGTTGGTGTTCCTACAAGTTGGTTCTTGAAAAATTTATATTTTGATTTGGTGTTCATTCATATACTTGAGATTGTTCTCCATGGTTTTTCCCACTTTGGGTTTCCACATAAAAATATGGTCTCTCTCTCTCTCTCTCTCTCTCTCTCTCTCTCATGTGGTGAAAATTATTATTTCATTTTTATTGCATATCTTTAATGTATGATTGAGTGGTTAAAGAAAAGAAATTAGATTAAGTAAAAGATATATAATATACTTATTCACCCCCCTCTCTCAGTATATTTCATGCTTAACAATATTTTCTCTCAAGAAACTTACCTATGAATGAAAAAATAAAACCCTATCACTCTAACATGTGTTTGACAAAAAAATTCCCCAAAACAATCTTTTTATTCAAATATAATCAATCATAACATAATCAATGACTTTAACCTAAACAAGATTATAAGTTTTATGATATCCAATTCAAAATCATAATAGAGGATAATATATGATAAAAAATCCTAGCTTAATAATATTTCCAAAGGTTGTAATGGAGTCAAAGATATTAAATAAATATGTTTCTAGTGTTATTCCAACCTCAAAACCAAAAATTGAGTTCTCATTATACCAAGCAAGATTTATTCGTATTAATAACCCAAATTAAAACAAAATTCCATAATAAATATTGTTTTTATGTCTAAGGTGATAAAATTACTAAGTATTATCAATCAAATATATATAGAGAGTTATGGATTAGTGTTACCCATGGAGATTAAAAAAATATCAGTTTTTTGAATGTAGTCAAGTAATATTTCAATGCATAATACCAAAAAATACTTCAACTCAACATTAAATGTAAACATGTAAGTTAATTTTAATCAATATGGTTTCAACAAGAATATCAAAGAAAACAAAGTCTCATCATGTTATGAAAATTATATTAATTAATCTATGTAACTAAAATAATACAAACATCATGAAGTAGTCAACTAAATCAAATAAGCCTACTCTATGTGTATGTTGTTCTAGTTTCTTACTCTCTATGCCTATAGCTACCTCCATCTACCACCTCCTCCCCTATAATGCTCTCCCTCTGATGTAATTGGTGAGATAAGAGATTCCATGCATCAAACTTAAGTATAAAAAATGTTATTAGTCTTTTATTTCATTTAAAACTTGAAATAAGCAACATATATACCGTTCTATAAAACATTTAGAAGAAAAGATGGTCATTATAACTCTTGTCTATCAAACACACAAATATGCACCAAAATAAAATGATAAAGAATAGAAAAGAGAAACAACATATAAAATAAATCAACTTAATATCTCCATCTATCCACATAATTCATATGTCTAACTACTCACTAGTTAAATATTCGTAAGCAAAATCACATGTTATTTGCTAAGGGTCAGATGATATATAACAATGAGATCATTTTTGAGATTTATATATACTTACATATGATAATATTCACGCATGAAATGTGACCATTCCCATAATAAATACAATATATAGACATCACCATACTCTTAATTGGATAATTGGTTAGAACTTTCACATTTTAAAAATATTTTAAAAAATTAAAATTAAAACATATTCAAAAAAATTGACATGAAGTCCTAATCATGATATTTTTGCTAGTTTACGTCATTCATTTCTATTATTTATCACATGTTTGGTTAATTGAATATATTTTTTCATATTCACATTCACTTTATGGTATATATATGAGTTAGATGCATGACATATTGGTTTCAATTTATACATGGATACATAGATGTAGGACATTCCTATACACAAAGGCCATGGTAATGATGGGGGCATCTCCATATATTACAATACATTTATATTTATAATGTGGAGATATATTGAATACTTACACATGTATTTCTATGGTTTATATTATTTATAGTGCTACATTTCATGGATATGCTACTTTTATATATTTTGACATTGACATTGACATATATTGATAGTGTAGACTAATTTGACTTGTTCTATGCTTCATTATTGTTATCTATTCTCATATATGTTAATCATTTCTTATTTATTATGTGTGTCCCTTAGAATTATGTGAAATTTTATTGTAATTTGTTTGTGTCCCTTAGAATTTTGTGACATTGATTGATATTGTATGTGATTTTATTATATGTGTAATAAAATGACATTGTGTGCTAATGAGTGGATAAAAATATAATTATCTACTAATTTTGTTGAGTTTACTATGATTTATAAGTTTTTGGTGTTGTGATCAATTTTACCATCTCTCCACTTGTATAAATAACCATGATTCATATAATTCACCTTCACATGTTGTTCATTATTCAATAATTATATCGGTGATGGTTACTATTGTGTGCCAAATTTTTATATCTATATTGACATGACACAATTTGTATTCTTTGCACTAGGTGTATCATATGTGATTTTATGTTATATTAATTAATGTAATGAAATATTTTCAAAATTTTATTATAGGATTCTAATTATTACATTTTTTACATAATAGGATGTAGTTATATATTTTATTTTAATTGAGTAATATGAAAGGTACATATTTCACCTCAAATAGGGGTATTTTAGTGGTATTTTCATAGATATTCAAGCCTTAAAAAATATAAAATTTTAATTTTGGGATAAATTAAATGATTAGATTTCATATTTTCTCATATTGTCAATTTATTGTAGATTATGGCATAAATATTTGCACATTGGAATAAATTTCTGGAGAATATGCAATGCATATGCACATAATTTATGGAAACATGAGTTACATGTTTTCATATTTAAGATAAAATAAGATATATATGAATGGAACTTTATATCATATTGGTACCAATTAGATTAGATTATGGGGTATCAACATTCACACTATTACAATTATCTACTATGGCATTGATGATACCTATAAGTGAACACTTTGAATCTGTAAGTCTATTTGAAGCATTTGATTCAATTAAATGAGTAATGTAGTTAAATTTTAGAAATAATAAATGGAATAGTAATTATTTAATGATTCTAAAAATTGGTTCCCCCTTTCATATTGAGGCTCAATATTAACTACATGAGTAGTGTGTTTGAGGTTCAATGACCCTCAATGATGTAGGCACCAATCTTTCTTCACGCGTGTTTGGGGATTTATCTTCCCAACCCATGGCCTTCCTTAAATACATAAACTGGGTCACAGTCACCCAAAATTATCCAAATTTTTTAGTAGGAATGACAATTCTCAATTACTTCAACAAAAAAACATCATCTCCAACATGACATAGGTGTTGACAAAATTTGACTTTTTGGGCAAATTAGGGCAACCCTAGTAAAAAAATTGATTTTTTAAGACTATAAGTGGTGTAATTTATTTTCATGAGGTTAATTATAGGTTATTTTATGTCAATTAATGTTTTAATAGCTTTGGTCATTTGTTTCCTAGATTCGTTTATCATTTTAAGTCATTTTAAGGGTAAAAAATGGCGTATTTAATGCATTGTACAAGTTTTATGGAAAATGTGTAAGTATAAAAGAGTTTTATAACATTAAATGTGTCCTAAGAGGTCTTTAGTAAATTTAATTAACTAAAAATTGTTAGGATACTTAGAATAAGGCAATTTTCTTGAAGAAAAGAGTGAGTCTGGCACTTATACAACATCATTAGGAAGTGTGCCACTTAAAAAATATTTAAAAGTGTATATTCATCTCAAAAAAAATAATATATACCATTTAATTGGTTTTTATATACCATTTTTGGCTCTAAACCATTCAATTCACTTCTTACTCTTCTTGGCAGACTAAAGTGACTTGCAGACTTTTACTCGGTACGTGTAACTCATGTGGTTTCTGATAAAATGATTTTGGGAGGTTGTTTTAAAATAATATAAATTAAAATAAATATAATAATTTTTATTAATGGTATATTTATATTAATGTATCATCCATTTAAAGTTGATTGTTTAAATCTTCCTATCAATATGTGCACCCTTCAAGTTTTGGTCTTCTTTGGGAGATTTCATACAACTCACTTTCTTAGATTGATTACAGATCATGTTTAATTACTTATAAAATTATCTCCACACTTGGTTTCATGTTTCATGAGGTTTATATGTGATATCCATCTCAATTTGTAGGATGGAACACTTTTTCGAGTAAAAGGTAGTTTTCCATCATTCTCAAAACCTTCATGCTTAGATGGTGATTTCAAGAGATTGTTATAGTTTAATTTGAAATATTTTAAATGTTACATTTTTTATATTTTTAATTCATCTCAAATTTCAAATAAACTTTCTTCATTATTGCAATCATGGAATATATACAACCACTCTACTATATGATGTTATATCAGTCAACCAGGTGAATTCAAAAAAGGTTCAACATTAAAATTGAGGTGTGAAACTTGTCTTGAGCTTGTAAACATATTTATGTTTGATCCTAACACCATTAAAATTATATAATCCATTATGTTGGTAAATCACTTGGACACATGAGCTTTCTTCCCATTACTTGTCTACAAATGGCTTGGTGTACATTTGTAGGTGCTCTTATGGAAAGTTTTTTGATGAGGGGATCTTTAGAACCAAGCTTGGTATTGATTGAGGATAAAAATATTTAGATTTTTTTATATTATATCATAACTCATAAGGTTCAAAACAACAAAAATTTTAATCCCATACCATTGCCTATATGTTGCAGACAGTCACCTATAAGTGGCCTAAACAGAGAGTAAAAAGGATTTTTGTAAGTATGTAATAAGTGTTTGAAATATTATTGAGGGAATGATAGGATGGAAACATAATTATTAACATGTTTGAAGTTATAAATGGATAAAAAAAGGCTAAGAATGCTCCCAAAGGGATGATGACTATGTTCAAACCTATTTTCCCTAAATAGGCAAAACAAAGGTCTGACGTGTTTTATTGTTATCTTATAACATTGTTGAAAGGATTTTTAAGGAAAATAAATTGGTAAACCTATTATACCTTGGTAGTGAGAGGATATCTACCCAATTTGATAGGGTAAGAATTAGTGGAAGGCAGTCGTTGAAAAGTCCAAAGGTGCTCTTAAAAATACTAAAAATAGGCAGTAAGCTATACAGGGTTTGAATTATAAAATAGTTTTAGTACCCCAAGTTGAAATTAGGTATATGTTATGTATATGAATGATTAAAAATTATTTTGGTGGTATAAATGGACTAAAAGGATCACCAAGAGTGAGATAATGAGCTATGTTTAGACCTCATACACCTCCTAATCTATACACATGGCTAATTATACCTATAGTAGGGTACACTAACCACTGAGTTGACATGAGATTTGATGGGTATTATAAGATTTTTCAAAGTAAATAAAAGGTATGTAATGATGATAGTGGTTTTTGAGATTCAAATTACGTCTGTTCATAATTTTTTACCAAGTCTAAATGAGCTCATGGTAACCTATAGGCAGGAGTTTAAGGATAATTGACTCAGTCTCAAACAGAGACCTAGACATAAAGTTTGGTGTCTATTTGAGGATATTAAGTGGAATAAAAACATAATAAAGTGAATTTTGACATAAATAGGATTCAAGGAGGATCTTAAGTCATCATGAATAGGGTCTCCATAAGCCCAATACACCCCTCCAAGGCAAAACATAGTTGACTATGTTATCCCAGTCAATAGATAGTAAGCAATAAGGAGGTGTTATTATTATGAATAGGACTTGAGCATGGAAAAAATGAATAGAGATAATAATAAAATATATTTATAAATTTAATGATAATTTAAAATATCATCCCCAATGCTTTCTTCATGGAAAGTGCACCTAAAAGTATACCAAATAGTCAAAAACATAGTCAGTCTTGATAAAGCTCAGTCATGGAATTGAATTCAAGCATAGTGACATCATATTGGTAATTGAATAAGATATATAAATTTTAATATAATAATAAATAGTTTTATAATTTATATATCATATGTTTCATAAGAAAACAATACCCACATGACTCTAAGGATCCCCTCACAATCAACTAAAGGGTGTTAGGACAATGAATAAGGTTTTGAGTCCTAACATGATGATAATGATACCAAAGTGGACAAATGAGTCTAAATAATTTTGAAATAAAAATTGGAATTTTATTTTATGATTATGGTATAATTATATAGACCTAAACTATGATATTACACCTACAGATATTCCTCATACGAGAAGAAACACAATCAATGTTTACTAAAACCTACCATTTATAAGGTTATAAGGAAGTAAAGTGGAGGGTTGAAGTAAGGAATTTATTATGGGACACATAAATAATGTTGATGATATGATTTATATGTATACCAAGCAAGAGGAGAGTCCCCAATGAAACAAACTCAGTCCAAATACTAAAACCCTGCTCACTCTATCTTGTTAAGAAATATTTTTTGGAATTTGAGAGTTTGGGGGGCCATATGAGATGACTAGGAGATAAAATTTTGTGTGAGAGGTCATAAAAAATTATATAATTACATAAAATACTAATATTTCCTAAATTAATATGATACTTACCCCATGTTCTATCTTAGAACATGGGTACTCCCCTTATGAAAACACATGTAGTTTTATGAAAAATGGGTGATTGGGTGAGTTGAGGATGGTGTAGACATTTTAAGAAGGTATATAAAGATGGGATACACCTAATTTAACATTATAAATAACTCACATAATTATGAAACCAATTTAGATGGTCTGGGTGTCCAAAGTTGTAGTTAAGCCTGCTAAGTAAGGATATGCCTAAAAGGCCAAAAGGGGGTCACTTCTAATTCGAGATATAGGTATGATTTATAACATGTTTTATAATGTTTATGATATGTATTCAGAGTTATTATAACCATATGTACATATGGGAAACCACCAAAAGGCATGTTTAGAGCTAAAAGTCAAATCATGCCTACTTGCCAAGACAAACCTGGTGTCCAAGTGGAGGGCCACTCTTAGTTCTAGATTGAGAAAATATCTAAAATGAATTAAAAGATGTTAATTTAATGTATAAATAGGGTTTTAATCCTTTTTATTGTATAGGAGACATCAAATAAACCATTTTTGGGTCTAAAATCAATTCAAGCATATAGGAAACATGAAAAAAAAAGCATGAGAAGCCAACTTCCAATGCTTATATCTTTCATGAGGATTTACATGGGAGATATAGGAGTTATTGGGTGTTAATAGGGGTATTATAGGACATATTATTTTATTTTTTTCTCAATTTCAATTTCCCAACTTTATGAACAATCCTTAAGACCTCGAACTAGCCTAAAACCCTATTAAACCCTTAATAATGACTGGTCTTGGAAAATGGAGTTGAATAGATACCAAAATGAAATATTTAGTCTATAATGATTATTTGAGGTTGTATAGGAATCCAAAAATATACTTAAAACCATGATTAGTTGTATTTAATTATATGGATGGATGAAAAAAATATGATTTTTCTCACTATTTTATGTGTTTCATAGGCTCCAAGAGGAGTTAAGAGATGAAATAAAGATTGGAATTTAATATAACTAAAAATATGAATTTCATGTCTTTAAATAACTTATAATTTCTCCATCCATGTTTTTCAACTCATCCAGTCAAAACTAGCCTAATGGACAAGCTAATGAGAGGGGTGAAAAGCTTCACTGGAACTAATTTTAAATCTTGTTTGATGATTCAAAGGAAATTGAGCGTATTTAATATTATAAATAACTCTATCCAACATATTTTAATGATAAAATAAATCAAAATTGGAATCCAAGTGTGCAAAGTGCATGGAAGGGTAGTTTTCAAGACTATAGATGATGATGGCTCACTTTCAATTGATTCTAGAAGACCAATCATGAAAATAATGAATGGAGAGGCATCTATAATGTACCTATCTTTAATTATAATCATTATAAATTTTATTCATTAGTTATGGGACATATAAATAGAGGCAATCATGAAGGCAATTTTTTTGTGCAAAATGAGGAGTTTCTTGCCACTTTTCTTAAAGTTCGTGACTTGAATTGACACTTGTCACTCCTAAAATTGCATGGTTCACCTAAATAATTATTAAATTCAAAATTAACTCCTTAGATCAGCTTTAAAAGTGTCCTTGTGACCCTTGGACTTCTCTTCTTCTCTCTCTTTCTCAAACTCTATAAGAGTTAGCCATTTTGGCATCGTATTGGATGTTCCACCTAAGTATGGTAAAGCCCTAATCATTTGTATACATTTTGATCAATAAAATTACAATGTGTTAAATATAATTAAATATTATAAGAGTGTTCCACTTGAATGAAGAATCTTGTTTAGTGAAGACTATGGATTTCTAGGATGTGGTCTCATTCTTTCACCTTGTTTATAGTTGGAAAACTTCTTGTAAGTCATGTGAAGTGTTTTAGGGGATGTGAAATTTTGAGTGAGTTAGTATTTTCATTATTTCCATTCAAGTCCTTTTTTATAGTCCTCCTATATTTACACATTCATCCACGATCTAACAATGTAGCATTGATGTGAGAATATAAAGATTGAAGGAGTGTATTTTTAGTTTATTTATTGTTCTCAAGTGTAGAAAGCAATTGGTTGGAAGTCATAAAATTTATTTGGTATATCATCCCCTTAGTTTATATTTTATTTTATTAATATCTCTCTTTTTACCCTAAAAACTAGTAGTAGGTTTAATCCTAAGTGGTACATCAATGGAGCTATCCCGATCTAGAGACTCACCTCATTCATTAGGCTACCCACAAGCCTAGAGGTGATTATATTGTGACACTTGGATGAGGAGAGATTTTAATATCCTCAAAGGGTGAAAATCCAAGTGAAAATAGTTTTTTTCATTCTTGTTGGGACTCTTGTTCCAAGAATTGGAGGATTTTTGGTGTTGTCTTTTAATACATCAGCCTTTGAGGCATCTTTTCTAGCATCAATGGTGACTCTAAGGACATATCAACTGGTCAAGAATCCCAATTTTCCCTTTGAATATTAATGGTAACATATTTATTTGTGTCATTTCTTTCAATGAAGTTTCATGGCTGACCTTGAATTTTAGTTTTGTTATCTACAGGTTGGTGAAACATACCCATCTTGTCCCATTCCGTATTAATATGAAAAAGTTCTTGTTAAATCTTGTTATGATTATTATCAATCACAATATTAATATATTCAGCCCTATCATGATTTTTATCAATCCTATAACCATCATTCTCAATCTCTTGTTCCTATTCAACCTAATATATTCTCTAATAAACCCATTTCCACCTTCAAAATAGTAGTTTTGGGCTATGAAAGGTATATGTTAGAGCTTGAATACTAGAATTGGATGTGTTCAAATGATTCCTAATATTTCTATCCGTAACGTGAGAAATGAATTATATTTAGTCAAGAAAAAGTGATCACCTATTAAGAGAGCCAATTGGCAAATGATCACAAGTGAGATTCTTTATATCAGTAGTTTAGTCTCTTTTTTAGAGGATAGGCTAGAATTTCATCAAAGGAAACCTCACCATACCTATCAAACTTCATATCCATTTTCCCAAGTTTAATATTAGACATATGTAACCCCTATTCATGAACCAAATCAAGCATATCAAAGTAATTCTTTTCCCAATCATTTGGAGGAGAGACTTGAAAGGAGAAACCTTGTGTTTGAAGCTAATCTTGATAGGAAAATTGAGTTAGCTAATATTCATTTGAAAAAATCCATGTTGGTAGAAAAGGAAGTGAATTTCAAACCTTTATTTCCCTCTCACATTACATCCTAAACACCTCAAAAAGAGATTCATAATTCCAATGCCATAAGTTGGAACAAAATAGTGGAATCATGGGGAAAGAAGGAAGAGAAAAGTCTTGAGCAAGAGTGTTAAATTGAGAAGACATCTAATCCTAGCATCCTAGGTTGGAGAAAGATAGTAGAGTCATGGGGTAAGAAAGAAGATAGAATAATTTTCCAAGATTTTGAAGTGGAAAATGGAGTTGATCCTTTGAAATTCCCTCTCACTCTTCTTTAAGAAGCCTCTCTTATTGCATGGTAGCCTTCATGCAATCCTTATCCCCATGATTAATCCTATCAACTTCAAGAGAAGATTTTAAAAGAGAACCTAGAAAATAAAGTAAAGGAATTAGAATCAAATATGAGATTGTTAATTAAGGTGATGTGGAAGGTTTAGACCCAAAAAAGGATCATATGCCTAAACACACCCCATCTCCCCTTCCACAAGATCTTCCTAAAGAGTTTCTTACCTCACATTCTCAATTTGACCTTGAGCTCTATATTCCACATCCACCAAGAAGTTAATCTTGTCCTTACCAAATCACCCTTTACCTTGATATATCTATGGTGTGGGAACCAAAATAAGATAAACTAGTTGATAAATAAAGAAAACTCTTTCCTGAATAAAACCTACCTCCTTGATAGCATCATTAGGCTAGATCACATGATTTCAAGATGCCTAGTTTTGGAATCACCATGAATGAGATTAAAGATCTTAAATATTTTGAAAATAAAAATTAGATTTTAGTAGCTGAGACACAACTTGAGATCCCTCGAGAAGTCCTAAGTGTTGAAGAAGAGGTGAGTCCTTGTGTTGAATATATTTTCTTGGTTGATGATGAATAATGTTTTATTTGTCTTGAAGAACCTATGTTGAGAGAGGAAAATGATGAGGAGCATGATCAGTTCATGAATATTCAAGAAGACCTCATGAGTTTTTATGAGGAGGAGATTACCTTAGGGACTCCCTTTGGTGAATAAAATGGAAATTCACAAGCTTTTTCCTCTATTCATGAAGTGGAATGTGCTATCAAGAAGGGATAATACATTCAACCCATCCCTCAAGAAGTGGTAGCCTTGGGAGAGTCTCATGAGAACAAGATAGAGGAAATATCCCTTATAGATTATTTAATAAAAGATGAAGAAAATGTGATTTTTTGTGTGGAGATTTCAAATTTAGTTGATGAGGAAAGATGTCTTCCCATTTCCAAAGAGGAAGAAATGATCATAAACTCTTTCATCACTTTGAAAGATATCATGGATGAACATGGACAATTTCAAAACTAGCCTTTGGAGGACTCATTTGAAGTAATTGGAGCAGGTTATACTCCTCTTCAATGAATCTATGAGTTGGTCAAAGATAGAGAAGGAAACATTGGTACACAAGTATGGAAAGGAAAAGCATTCTTTCAAATCTATCTTTTCAAGAAACATATGCATTTGATGATAACATGTTTGAAGTCACTAGGATGGGATATCATCCTATAAATTAGTTGGGAGAAACACATCATATCTTGAAGTATGGGACAAGCTTCTTTTGGCCTTAATCTTCTAAGGAACATGAAATTACTCCTCTTGGAGACATGGCTACTAAGGAGATACAAGTTGACTACAAAATGAAGAGTGGGTAGCAACATGAAGTATTTGAACATGTTCAAGTATAATATGTCTTCATTAGATAAATTTTTAAGGATGATAAACTTGAGATCAGATCAAGTGAAGTGCTAAGGAAGAGGTCCGATCCAGAAAGCACTCAATCCAAATAGAAGCATGCTTGGCACTATGTTTCATCTCACCATGAGGATGTTTCAAGAAGTTTTCCTCTTTATATTATAAAGGAGGTATGTTTAGTTGAAATTTTTGCATAATAGGTTATTTCATAATTCCCTTAAGTGCTTAAGCACATGTGTGTTTCTTGTGTGTTTGATTTCTTTGTCGTGTGTGTCCTTTGATTTATGTGGTTAAGGTAGTCTTAGTGTCTTGACTTGATCAAAATTAATTCAATGGTAAAAGTCTCTTATTAGACTTATTATTTATATGACTCCATAATCCCAATGGATTGATAAGGCTACTGGTCTAGTCAGTATAGTGGTCATACTACCCCTATGTGTCACCAATTTGTTGACCAAATTTGACTTTTTGATCAAATTGGGGCACCCCTAGTAAAAAACTTAATTTTTTTAGATTATAAGGGGGGTGTAATGTATTCTCATGAGGTTAATTATAGGTTATCTGATTTCAATTAATGTTTTAATATATTTGGTCATTTGTTTCCTAGATTCATTTATGATTTTAAGTCATTTTAAGGGTCAAAAATGGTGTATTTAATGCTTTGTATGAATTTATTGGGAAATGTGCAAGTATAAAAGAGTTGTATCATGTTTCATGTGTCTTAAGAGGTTTTTAGTAATTATCACTAACTAAAAATTGTTAGGATACTCATAAAAAGGTAGTTTTCTTGAAGAAAAGAGTGAGTTTAGCACTTGTACAGCCTCTTTGGGAAGTGTTCTACTTGGAAATGATTTAAAAGTGTCTATTAAGCTCCCAAAAACTCATATATATGCTTGAATTGGTCTGAATGAGCCATTTTTAGCCAAAACCATTTATCTCCCTTCTTGATCCTTTTGGCATATTGAAGTGACTTGTAATATTTTTCTTGGTACATATAACTCATGTGATTTATGATAAAATTATTTTGAGATATTTTTCTCCACTTAGAGACCTTCAAATCCATATACTAAATTTAAGGAATGGTGGCTTGAGCTTCATAAATCATCTATTTAAAGTTGATTGTGAAAATATATCTATCAGTCTATGCACCCTTCAGGTTTTGGTCTTTTTAGGGAGATTTAAACAACTCACTTGCTAATATTTCTTCCAAATAATTTGACTTCCTTATCCAATTTAGCCTTGATAAATCTCAGCCATATAATGGAATTCAAGCATAGTGGCATCATATTGGTAATTTAAGAAGAGATCTAAATGATAATATAAAAATAATTAAGTGTATAAGGTATATATCATAGGTTTAATAAGAAAAAAACACCCACAAGGCCTTAAGGATCCCATCGTAGTCAGCTAAATGGTGTTAGGATAATGAATAAGTTTTTGAGTCTTAAAATGATGATAATGCTACCAAATTAGACAAATGAGTCAAAATCATTGTGAAATGAACATGGTAATTTTATTTTATGGTTATGGTATTATTTTATAGACCTAAAATATTCTATTACACCTATAAATACTCATCATATGAATATAAACATAGTCAATGTTTACTAAACCTTACCATTTGTAAGGTTATAAGGAAGTAAAGTGGAGGGTTGAAGTAAGGAATTTATAATGGAACAAATAAATAAGGAACATGAGAACATTTATAGGTATTTATAAATGAAAACCAAGTAAGAGGATAGTCCCTAATAGAACAAACTCAGTCCAAATACTAAAACCCTACCCAATCTATCTTGTCAAGAGACTATGTTTTGAATTTGAGAGTTTGATGGGTCATATAAGATGACCAAGATCTAAATTTTTTTGTGAGAGGTCATCAAAACTTATGTAATTACATAAAATACTAATATTTCATATGTGAATAGGGGATGTACCAATATTTTGGCTTAGAATAGGGGTACTTCCCTTATGCAAACATAAGCAATTTTATGAAAAAGGGGTGATTGGGTGAGTTGAATATGGTGTATACCTTGAAGGAAGGTTTATAAATCTTCATAAAACCTAGGTTAACATGATAAAAATATCTCATAATCATTAAAACAAGTTAGATGGTCTCAGTATCCAAAGTTGCAGTCAAGCCTATTAAACAAGGATATGCCTAAAAGGCCAAAAGGGGGTCACTTCCAACTGGAGGTTTAGGTGTGATTTATAATATATTTTAACATGTTTATTATATGTATGTATATGTTTTTTAACCATTTATACATAGTAAAAACCACTAAAGGGCATGCTTGGAGCTAAAAGTCAAATTAGGCCTACTTGCTAAGACAAGCCTAGTGTCCAAGTGGAGGGTCATTCTTAGTTCTAGCTCGAGAAAATATTTCAAGTGATTTAAAAAATGTTAATTTAATTTATACCAAGGTTTTTAATCCTTAATATTTTAGAGGAGAC
Source organism: Torreya grandis (assembly GCA_037957365.1). NCBI lineage: Eukaryota > Viridiplantae > Streptophyta > Pinopsida > Cupressales > Taxaceae > Torreya > Torreya grandis. The sequence continues at coordinate 399,418 of JARHVA010005708.1, forward strand.
ATCAAATAAAACATTTTTTGGTCTAAAATCAACTCAGGCATATAGTAAACATGAAAATAAACACGAGAAGCCAAATTCTAATGCTTATATATTTCATAAGGATATTCATGGGAGATATAGGATTTAGGTTGTGTTATTAGGGGTATTATATGCCATACTTGTGTATTTTTTTCTCAATTTTATTTTCCCAACTTTATGAACAATCATTAACACCTAAAACTAGCCTCAAACCTTACCAAACCCTTGCTAATGACCAGTCTTGGAAAATGGAGTTTAATAGCTACCAAAATGAAATATTTTTTCCAAAATGATGATTTTATGTTGTATAGGACTTCCCTATTCTAATTAACACCATGATGAGTTGTATGAAATTATATGGATGGATGCAAAGATAGGATTTTTATCACTATTTTGTGTGTTGTGCAGGCTCCAAGAGGAGTTAGGAGATGAAACCAAGTTTTAGAGAAATATTGACACTTAATATAACTCCCAATATTAATTTAATGTCTTTAAACAACTTATATATGCTCCAAATAGTTCCTTTAACTCAACCAATCAGAATTGTCCTAAAGCACAAGCTAGTGAGAAGGGTGAAAAGCTTCACTTGAACTGATTTTAACTCTTTCCTAATGCCTACAAGTCCATGGAGGGTCTTAAAACTTGTCACTCACTCCCTCCCATGGATTTTCATGATAAAAAAAATCCAAATTGGAATCCAAGTGTGCAAAGTGCATGGAAGGTTAGTTTTTAGGACTATAAATGATGATGGCTCACTTTTAGTTGATTTTAGAAGACTAGGCATGCAACCAATAAATGGGGAGGTATGTTTTATGCCCCTAAATTTCATTCTAATAATTATAACTAGTCTTCATTAGTTATGGGAATCCAAATAGAGGCAATCATGAAGGTAATTTTCCTACATAAAATGAGGAGTTTTTTGCCACTTTTCTTCAAGTTTGTGACATAGATTGAAACTTGTTTCTCCTAAAATTTCATGGTTCATCCCACATCCTTATCACATGAAAAATTAACTCCTTAGATCAGATTTACAATTTTCCTTGTGACTGTTGGACTTCTCTTCTTCTCTCTCTTTCTCAAACTCTATAAGAGTTAGCCATTTTGGTATTGTATTGGATGCTCCACCTAATTATGGTGAAGCCCTACTCATTTGTATACTTTTTGGTCAATAAAATGACTAAGTGTTACCTCTTCATGACTTTTTATAAGTGTGTTCCACTTTAATGATGAATCTTGTTTAGTGAAGACTATGGATTCCTAGCATGTGGTCTCATTCTTTCACCTTGTTTGCAATTGGAAAACTTCTTGTAAGGAATGTGAAGTTTTTTAAGGGATGTGAAATGTTGATTGAGTTATTATTTTAATTAATTCCACTCAAGGCCTTTTGTCTATTACTCCTATATTTTCACATTCATCCATGAACTCACAATGTAGCATTGATGTGAGAAGATAAAGATTGAAGGAGTGTATTTTTAGTTTGTTTCTTGGTCTCACATTTAGATTGAATTTGGTTGGAATTCATAAAATTTATTTAGTGTATCACTCCCTTAGTCTACATTTTATTTTGGTTATCTCTCTCTCTTTTCACCCCCACAATTATGAGTAGGTTAAATGTTAAGTGGTACACCAAGGGAGCTAGCTCTATCTAGAGACTCACCTCACTCCTTAGGCTGCCCACAAGCCTAGAGTTGATTCCATTATGCCACTTGGATTAGGAGAGATTTGAATCTCTTCAAAGGGTGTAAATCCAAGTGAAAAAAAAGGAAAACATGGTTCACCAACTTATAGGTCTATTCCTTATTTATTATTTTAATTTAAAAATTTGAATTTCATTTCAAAAGTCATTTTCATATATTAACATTTATTATTACATGTTTTGTTAGAGCTAGTTACATATTTAGAGCATCCTCCCCAAGAAAACATTTTTTATACACACTCAAGTACATATATTTATAGTTTTACTATAGAATTATATATCTCATTTTAATATTATAATAAAAGGGGGATATTTTTAGACACTAACACATGTTATTAGACACTTGGAAATGTTAGTCTTGACCTAAATTCACCTTACATGACTTGTGTGTACATGTATGTATCTACATGCAATTCTCTAACATACACATTATTTCCATGGGTATGACCTTCCTAATTTCATATCATTTATTGATAAGAATTAGCTATTATATGCTTAAGATGTTCATTACCATAATAAAACTATCTCTAAATCATCAAATTAGTATTGCCACCTTCCAGACTAATTCATCAATCCCAAACGCTTATAAAATTTTATAAGCATCTAATTCTGAATAACTAATATCCACTCCCATAAAATGACATTTTTTAAATTCAAAGTATTATCATAGTTATCTTGTACGATTTTTTTATTTAATATTAGAAAATACCCAAAGATACTTATATAATACACATTAGTTTAAGCCTATTCCATATCTATCAATATCTAATAAACATCTATCAATCATAGAAAATCACTTGCACATTCAAAGGGGTTTCCCTATTAATTCCAATTCATAAATAAATAATAAGGATAAGTTCATATCCAAGTGTAAATCACCTCAATAAACTTAAAATTTCCATTTACCAATATTTGAAATATAGATCATAGGTTGCATCCATTAGAGGAGAAATATTTCACACATACACCTAATAAGGAGAACTATATATGGTTTGAATTGCCTCTTTAAATTATTGTATATATAGGAAACACTTATATATTAATTTTTAAATTGTTTATATCATCTTAACCCACCATTAATCACACCTTTCAGGCCTAAACATAGTATTAAAAGTGGACATAGGGGTTCAAAGAGGAGGAGATAAATTTATGGATATTGTGTACATATAGATAGATTAAGAGCAATAGTAATGACCTATAATAAAAGAGATAAGGTTTTTTGTGTGCATAATAATCCATTAGATTACATATGATAACATCTATCAATACCATTTAGATTTTGACAATTTAATCTATGTGCATCTAGATACCTAGTTCTTAATTTGAGTGATTATTGATCCAGTTTCTATTTATTTCTACCAATAATATTCACTCTCAAACATATCCTAAATATAAAAAAATAATTATCTCAATCCCTTAGGTTATCTCTATTTATATCAAGTTCAATTATTTAAATAATATTATTCCTCTTACATTCATATAAGTATCTATTATTATACTTCATACAATATGAATTATTTTAAAGGGTTTATCTAATTAGATCACATTAATACAAAATAAGGTAAATCAAGGAGAAATAAAATGATAAGAAACATACAGGATGATTAAATTATAAACTATTTTTTATTTTTATTTAGTCACCTAAATATGGTCATGAATTCTTGATTATGTCAGTTTTGGCCTTGTTTCACTTTAATTTATTTATCCACATAATATGAACCTGTTTTGACACCTCACTCTTTCCTAAGAATTTTTATGGAGCTATTTATTTTATAAATTTATATTTGACACCTATACAAATTTAAAAACTATTAGAAACACCCATAAACATATGTACATGCATTCTAAATCTTAAAATGCACATGTTTCTTTATAGGATAATATAAACCAGTTGGGTCAATAATTGTAATCAATCTTGACCCCAATGAGTTAATCTTAAACTTATACCTTCTAATGGTTAATTTTAAAAATTTAACCTTCCCTTATAGTTTATTCCATATTTTTAAGATAGGTAGTATGAGTTTTTCCCATTTTTTATTGATATAAACATTTTTTATTTCTATAAAGGCACACATAAGTCACTTATTCTATCACATGATAATTTCAATATAAAGGCATACTTACACTATGAAACATTTAGAAAATCTTCCCTATTATTTCCAATTCTGATTATAATCATTTAAAGTAGTTCTTATTCAACTCCAAAGCATGTTTTATAATATCCAAAGCAAATCATGATCAATTATTCAAGCTATCTCTAGATGCATTCATATAGTCAAAGGAGCACAATAACACAAATCAATCTAAGAGGGATAACTATGTGATATTGATTAACGTATTAGAATTATTGGATACATCAGAAAAAAATAGTCATTTTGGGGCTGATTGGGGTCATCTCAACCTATTACACTCCACTCTTTTTCTATTTATGGGTTTTCAATCATTATAAGCCCTATTAGGGTTTCAACCTTGGAGGATCTATTTTAAGGTTTTACGCATGCCTCTAAAGGTCAAATATCTACATACAAACCTAATTCAATATTTAATAAATGCTATTGACCTAAATTTTTTATTTTATACAAAATTCAAGATCGACCAATTTAGGTCAGTAGTGGTAATCAATCCTAACCTAGTTAGATGATCCTAACCTTTTACTAGTTTCAATCACAATTTCTAGAAACTTTTAGAAAATTTTCATGTGAGCCTATTTAAACCTTATATAAATTTTACACATCATATCCTAGATAAAAATATATAAGTTTGTCATTTCATTCATAATTAGTCTAATTTATTTTGATTGTACTTTGTCAAATTTTGCATTCTTCTTTAATTATGATTATCATAATTTTATTTACAATATTCTAATTTATTCCATTAAATTTATATGAAATGTGGTTAATTAACCTATTAATTCATATTATGATAAAACATATTGTTGAACCCACTTTTCAATCAAGCATTGCTTCCAAAATTCTATCCTAGGTTTTAGATAAATTCCTAAACATTCAACACTAAAGAATTTTATATTGACATTCAATATAAATATGGCATTCAACTAACTTGAATTCAACCTTATATTAATATATAAAATGAAATAATTTTATTTTAACTTTGGATCTGATATTCAACATTGAAAATACTTACTTTTGACCTTAAAAATCAAGGGAGTTTACTAATATCCATACAGATTTTTTTTTCTCTTTTTATACATTTAACATTTTATTTTTATAATATTATCATTTGAATATAATTTTATGGATATCATAGATGAACACTTCTTATTTTAATATATTATAATTTCTATTACATGTTTTATTCCTTTAATAAATAACATTATTAATACTCATGTAAACAAATGAAATAAAATTAATAAATATCCAATACTTAATAACCAATACCCATATATTTTCATGTCTTGTTATTATATGTAAAGTCTATGTATGGTTATCACTAAAATAAGAGGATGAATACTCCATTCCATTATAAAAAACCTTACTCAACCCATTAAATTCCCACAAAGTCAACTAAAGGTTATGATATTTTGGATCAATTATAACATACCCTTGCTAATATTTATTTATTGGATTTAATTTAGAGAATGCCTATTTATAAATATTTACATTATGTAATATTGAAAGAAAAAATGGTAAAAAATGATACAAAACACCCTTACATTTATTCTACTATTAATACATTACAATTGATAGAATAAAATATATCCTTTCAAAAATAAGATATACCTCCCAAGCATATAATAGATGCATACCTTCCATTATAAATTCAAGTGAAAATTCACAATAAGGTAATCAAAAAAGTTTTGGTTAATAATGGATCAAGATTAAATATTTGTAACAAATCTTTCATAAAATTATTGGGTATAGAAGCTAATGATCTAATTTATTCTAATAGAACATTCAATTATTTTATAACATCCAAATAAAATTATTAGGATAAATTACATTGTCTATTATAGTGGATCCTAGAATAGTAATATAGTTTGCCAAGTTATGCCAAATGATCTAAATTACAATATACTTTTGGGAAGACCTTGGATTCATGAAATTTATGTTTTACCATCTACTCTTCATGCATGTATAAATTTAATTTATCAAAGATAAATCTATGTAATCCCATTGTATAAATAGCCATTCAAATATTATGTGATGACACAAGCTAAGGTTCACTATATTCCTCATATCTAGCTACATGTTAAACAATTCAAATTAATTAAACAACTAATTTCATTTACTACTCCATAGTTAATATGGATTTGGTTTTACATATCTATAAAAATGGGATATAAAGGACAAGGTTTGGGAACACATGCCCTAGGTATTATTGATCCTATTCAATCAGTTCAACATAATGACAACAAGGATTATGTTATTCTAAAGTGTCGGTCAATAAAATAGGGAACCATCTCAATCATTTACTATTTACACACATTTCCTCAAAGAAAAACTTAAAACATCACAAGAGGCTCACTATGAATCAAAATTATAGTTGACTTACTCAAACATGATAGATAATAAAATTTTACCAAATTTTTTGACATGGGTTGAATTTTATAATGATGAAGTTCTCATAAAATATTTGGGTGCATATGAGTATCTCCCTCTCTTATAAAATAATAATATGTTTCCCCATAATAGTAGTTCTCATGCATATTTTGGAGAAACTAATGAAACTAATACATAAGTCTAACTTGATGATCCATATATTGTTCCTACAACACCCTATGTCAAAGATAGATCTGATTTAATCGAAGAAGAAATAGTAAACTTTAATTTTATAAGAAAAAAATATCCATGAACAATATTATTAGTAAATATATTGAAAAAAAAAGATATATATCTACCACATGTTTTTAAAAATAATCCATAATTATTCATGTAGGCTTATTCAAACATGCCAAACATAGATCTTGTAGTAAAAATCCATTATAGTATTATATCCAAATTCATAACTTGTCAAATAAAAAATATGAAATATACATCCTAAAGTGGAATTATTAGTGAATAGTTAAATTTAAAGATTAATTTAATTAAGATTTATTATATATAATGACTATCCTTCATGAGTATCTGATATAGTTCCTATTGTAAAACCTAAGGGTGATGTCAAATGTTGTAAACATTATTGAGATTTAAATAAAACTTGTCCAAAATATGATTTCCCTTTGCAAAATATCAACATGATCATATATTATATATTTGGATATGAGATTTTATCATTTATAAATGGGTTTGTATGATATAATAAAATCAAAATTAATCTTGAATATCAATAGAAAACTTCATCTATTACTCTTTTAGGAACATTTTGTTACTACAATCATGCCTTTTGGACTAAATAATGTTGGAACTATTTATCAAGGTGATATGCCACACATTTTACATGATTATATATAAAAGATAATGGAATCATATGTTGATGATTTTTTGGATAAATATAAATAATTATAAAACCATGCCATTGATTTATGCCAGATTTTTAAGTATTTATGAAAATACAATATATTCTTGAATCCATATAAGTGTGTATTTGGAATCACTTTTGGAAATTTATTTGGATACATCATATCTAAATAAGGCATTGAAGTGGATCATAAAATGTAAAATTTATTTTACACATGCCTCCACAAAAGGGGTTAAAACAAATATGATCTTTATGAGGAAAATTACAAGTAATTAGACATTTCATGGCTAATATTGTAGATAAAACACAAAATTTTACATGATTGTTAAAAAAGGGCACAAATTTTTAATGGGATGAACACTATCCAAAAGTTGATGCTTTCTAAGAATATTTGTTTGAACCTACTATTATCATACCACCTATTCTTGATAGGCTCTTATTATTATGCATTGTTACTATAGATCATGCTTTAGGGGTTATATTAGCACAATATGATGATGATCATAAGTAATATGTGGTATAGTATTTTAGTTTTACTTAGATTGATTATGAAAAAGTTATATTACTATATAAAATTATGTTTATAATTAGTTTTTACAAAACAAAAATAATGACATTGCATGTTAAATGTAAACACTATTTTTTGAATTATATAATAAACCAATTCTTGTAGACTTAAAATATACATACCATGGATGTACCGTGAGCTTTTATGCCTTTTCATTATTAAAAGATTTCTTGCACTATCTCTCTATGCCTAATTGATTATATCTTAGTTTGACTAATTTTATTATAATGACTTAGACCTTTTATCTTTCCCAAAATATTATTAACATGTTTATAATCCATATTTGCATGTTTTGAACCTACACTTATTTTCTAAGTAGCTAGACACTTGTGTCCTATTCAATTACCTATGTCGATGAAAGTGTTTTATCCTAATGCAACTACTCAGTTACTTAAAATTATCTAATTTACAAATGAAATGTATCCTAAAGATTTACCTAAGTGATTTAATGCATGATATTATCCAAAGGGATTGGTATAAATATAAAATCAACCCTCATTCATTCCTCACCCAGGACAAACCTAAGAAAATACGAATGAGACTTACCAAAATCACTCAATCAAGCAATCAAGTGGATAAAGATTCCCTATTTTCTCTTATTTCCACATTAGTCATATGTATAACATACCTATAGGTCTAAATTACTAAATAATTATTCCATGAGCCATATTTTCTAAGTTACAAGCTAGGTCACTATTGTACTTGCTTAACACACATTGCATGATTAATGCATAAACCAAAACATAGGTGAGAACTACATAAGTATAAAGCCCTATTGAGATTATTAGACCATTTTTTCCATGGCCACTATGAAGATGAAGAACTAGGGTTTTACTATTTGACAAGGAGTGACAGTCCATGACCTAGTTTTAAATGTATTAGATTGAAGGTTACATAAAACCTAGAAGAATCCTAGTGGTCACATATAATTTTAATTGGTATTTTGTAATAGACACCTACTCCCAAGTAAGATAATAGTGTTGACACAACCATCCCATGTTGATGTAAGTGTCCATGGATTTAAAGGTACAATGTAAAGAATTAAGTGACTGATCTAAAATCTAGATCTAGTATAATTTATACCTATTCTATATCTATAACTATATTAATCATAACCTACTAATTATATTTCTTTAATTTTAATATATAGCATAGTTTTACTTTGTACCTTTAACATCTTAGCATAATAAATTTAGTATATGTTCTATCAAAGGTTTAAAAACAATTGCCATCCATATACCCTTGGCTATCTCTACTACTTTATCGTTATATTACCCACATATATTTTAGGGTTAAATATTTGGTGAACATGATGTGAACCTAATGTTTCATCCCAAAAAACCTTATATATTGATCTAGATTTTCCTAATTCTCTATTTCATATTTTTATTTTTTTCAAAATGACATGATTAATATGGATATATCTTTTAGATACTTCATATTTCATTACTTCATAGTAGTTTTTACTTGTTATGTTTCATTCACACTTAAATCAACCCAATCTGTAAGGGGTTCAAAATATTTTTACTATAAATCAAATGTATTCTTGCATACCTCCTCTTATCATAATGTTTACAATGAGCTCCTACCTATTACTATCAAATTCCAAAGGAAGTGGATGAAATATTATTTCTCTTCCCACCAAGCCACAAACTCTTCGAGTGATGTTATAGATAAAATTTCACTATAGAAATTGCAACGACATTTCTCCCATTAAAAATATTCCTTTGGAGGCTCACACATGGTATTTTTACCAAGTAATGTGGAGCTATGTGGCTTATATGTTAAATTACATCAAATTAATTGAACATAAAATATCCTTTGAAAAGGATATATATATATATATATATATATATATATATATATATATATATATATATATATATATATATATAATTATAAGACCTCATAAATTGTTTGTTACCATTATACATTTAGGTTTATGTGTAATAAAATTGTAAAAAGAGTCTTTATGGACAATGGTTTAGGGTTCAACATTTGTAACATATCCTTTATTTCCTTACTTGACATTAGGCATAATGATTTGTAACCTTCCAATTTTAGCATCAAATGTTTTGATAATATGTCACAAAAATTATTATGGCAAATAACATTGAACACTAATATGTGACCTTGTACACTACCTACTTTGTTCCATGTTATGCCAAATTTTTAAAAGTATAATATATTTTTGGTATGGCATTGGGTACTTAAAATTTATTTATTTTAATATACTTAACATGCATGTTTAAAATTTATCCGTTAGGGGTTTGTTTACACATGTCCAATAGATACTAACCCCTTCAAACATTATGCCATAATCCAACAAACAAATAATATTAATACGTAATCCCATAAAATTAATTTTGGTTCTTGATATTTACTAAAATATGGATACAAATTACAAGGGATAGGAAAACATGATTAAGGTATATATCAACCCATATCTCCTATAAATAACACAAATCGATAAGGCTTGAATTTTTTAGATAAATCTATGAATAATAAAAAATCTACTCATACCACATTTTATTTACAAAATATCAAATATGAATGTATGCATAATTTCACAATATATCTACATGTGGGTCACCCTAATTTGATTGATAATACCACTTCATTGAAAACTTTGACATTTTATGAATTTTCAAATGATGAGTCATTATTAGATTACTTGGGGGCATATGAGGGTCTCCCTTCCTTATATCATAATAATAGGTTTCCTTATGTTGCCTTTGTTCATGCTTATTTTGGTGAGAGTGATGAGACTAGTGTAAAACACAATGGAAATTATACTATTCCTATAACACCATTTACTACAGAGTAGTCTATGTTGTTAAATGAAGATATAACATAATTTAATTATGGAACAAATAAAGATCCTCAACTAGTATTGATTACATTAATGATGTATGATGATGAAGGCAAGGCCTATCAACAAGTCCTACATGATTAATTATAACTATTTTCTTGTGATTACTCAAATATGGTAGGATTGACCCATCAATGGTGATACACAACATACTAATGTATCCCATGCAAATAGTTTAAAGCAAAATATTCATAAAATGAATCCTAAAGAAACATTACTAGTAAAAAAAGATTTAAAACATGTTAGATACCAAATTAATAGAATCCATTTCACATTTTGATTAGCTATCTAACATTATGATTGTTACTAAGCCTAATGGAAAAATTTAATGTTACACTGATTATTGCAAATTAAACAAGGCTTGTCAAAAATACAATTTTCCATTGCCTAATATCAAAATTATTATCAATTCCATAGCTAGATATGAGATGTTTTAATTTATGTATGGGTTTATAGGATATAACCAAATTAAAATTAACCCAACAGATCAAGAGAAAACAACATTTACCATTTCATGGGGCACATTTTTTCATAAAATCATGTCTTTTGGACTTTAAAATGTTAGAAAAACATACTAGAGGTCTATGAATCATATATTCATGATTTTATTCATAAAACTATTAAGGACTATTCTAATGATTTACTTACCAAATCCAATCATTGACAAGATAATGCTCATGATTTATGAATTTTTTTTGAATTCTTATACAATTTCAATGTTCATTTAAATCCCAAAAAATGTGTTTTGAGTGTCTTTTATAAATAACCTTGGGTACACAATTTCTCAGTGAGGCATCCAAGTAGATCTAATAATGGTAAAATCTATTATTTATATGCCATCACCAACTAATTAAAAGAAACTATAATGTTTACAAGGTATAATTCAGGCTGTCTAATCTTTATTTCTCAGTTGGTTGATAAAATAATTCTTTTTGCACATTTATTAAAAAGGGACATCAAATTTGTATGGGATGACATTTTTCAACAAATATTTGATAAAATCAAACAATATTTATCAAACCCACTAGTACTCATACTTATTATTATGGATATTCAATCACTTCTTTATATCCCATTCACTTTTGAGGCCCTTGGATCCCTATTAGCATTATATTATGATATTCATAAAGAGTAGGCAATATATTAGATTAATCACCAATTGGTTGATTACAAAGGAAAATATGTAACAATGTAAAAAATATGTTTATCCTTAGTTTTTTATACACAAAAGCTACAACATTATTTGATAAACAATTAGGTCCATGTGATAATTAAATAAGATCCCTTACGGTTCTTTATGAAAAAAATACACCTGATCGGCCATATCTCAAAATGGGTGAATCAACTTACCAAGTTTTATCTCTAATTTGTGTCCCAAAAGTTGATAAAAGGTTAAGTTATAGCTGACTAATTGGATGCCACTCCATGACTTGATTATTTTCTAATTACCAATGCTTTTCATCATGAATTTGAGGCATAAAATATATCTATAAATCCATGGACAATATTTTTTGATAGATCTAGATGTAGAGTATGAGTAAGTTCTAGTATTATATTTTTCACCCCTTAGGGAAAATACATGCCTTTTTCTTATATATTATCCTTTTCTTACACCAATAATATAGCAAAATATGAAGCCTTGATAATCAGGTTGTCAATAACACAAAATATTCATATAAAGAACATTCAAGTCTTTAGTGATTATTATTTTATCATTAATCAATTTAACAATAATTACCAAACTAAATGAGAACATCTCCTACCATATAAAGAAATGGTGGATGGACTAAAAGAAACATTTGATACATTTTCTATTAATAATATCCCCCATAAAGATAACCACCATGGATATGCAATGGATAGTGTGGTATCTTTGATGACCTTTGATATCAATGATGATCATACAAAATTTACCACATGCCAGTTATGAGAGCATTCCATTTATTTTGACAAAATGGATGCCTTAATTGTTCTTGTTATTACTCATAGTTATACAAAAAAGTAATGGTACATTGATATTTATAATTTTCTTTACCAATATTATATACCAAACCACTTTATGCAAAATTATAAATTTAAATTACAATGTTAATCACTTCATTATATTATTATTAGGAATGATTTATTCAAATGGGGTTTTGATCGACAACTCATTTGATGTTTATACATAAATGCACATACCACATTATTATAAGTGCATAATAGTGAGTGCATAAAATATTTTAGTGGCAAGGCCATCTCTAGAAAAAACTTACATCAAGGATATTATTATCCTACCATGGAAAAATAATGCATTGAACATGTGATATTATGTTAAGAATGCTAGAAATACAATAATTTAAAACATGCACCATCTCCCAAGTTATAGCCAATTATCTCACCTTGGGATTTCTCTTTATGGCTATTTGATATGATTGAAAAAATAAATACATTGTTTTTTGGTGGACACAAGTTCATAATCATATCTAAATAATATTTTACCAAATGGGTGGAGGCAATTGTACTTAAATTTACCATAGGGGATGACATATGCAAGTTTTTGATGACTAATATTATTTCCAATTTTGGCATACATTTATCTATTATTTATATTAATGGATCATAATTAAAAAACAACAAATTCAAACACTTTTTTAGTAAATACAAAATAAAACATACATTTTCTACACCTTACTATCCACATGGTAATGGAATTGTAGAGGCAACAAATAAAACCATTGTCAAAATCCTTAGAAAAATAGTTGAAAGATACAATTCATATTGGCACCAATAGATGGTGTATTTTTTATGGGCATACTATATTGGTGTTAACACACCTACTCAGGCTATACCTTATTCTTTAGTTTATTGTATAGAGGTGGTGTTACCAATTGATTTTGGGATACCTTTCCTTTGTGTCTCTCTCAAAGATATTATAAAATATAATGAATATCATGAAAATACATTGCATCACTTATAATAGTTGACTAAAAAATAAAAAAAGGTTGTTGAAAACTTATAATTTTATCAAGATCATGTTAAGCATGTATATAAGAAAAAGTTTCAGCCACATGATTTTTTTGTGGGTGACCTAGTATTAAAATAAAATCCAAAGAACACCAATGTAAAAAATGATAAGAAGGGAACATTTAAACTAAATTGGTTGGGACCATTTAACATTATAGACAAATTAGGAAAATGTGTCTACCACATAGATAAATATAAGGAAAATTTTTCAAAATTCTAATTAACATCATGCACATGTGTAAAAATCTCACTTGAGATATTCCAAATATACCAAAAAAAATTAAAAAACCAAAAATATGTTTAGCATTTACATATCCTATTAGCTCCATGGAAAACATGTTTGTTCCATGTTGATATATGGAATATCATTTATTTATATATACACATTTGTTTCACACATGTTTTGAGTGTGATATAGGCATACATATATACATTATCCATGTACTTTTGGATGTTGGGCCCTACCTCTACTCATGTTATATAGACATTAGGGGTATTTTCTTCTTTGATCATGATACATCAAGGTTATATAATTCTATGTGTGATTATATTATCATGTTTGAGCTCATATATGTAATTACATATGCCTTTATCCATGATTATATATTTTACAATATATTTGATATGTTATTTACTTAACACTTTTTTCTAACACACATATCTAGGGAATAATATGATATATTTGTGCTAGTTTCTTATGATTTCATTTATGCACTTCTTCAAGTGTTTTGAATTTCTATTATCTTCATTATTTTGAAAATTTGAAAATGCTCCAGTATTTTCAACCCTCATGCCTCTATTTTCCTCTTTAACATTTGAATATGTCATTACTAATTTTTTGGGAATTAGACTAATTGATGTCCCTTTGATTTTGTGACATTTGAACATACCCCTTGTTTATAGTCTCCTTGGACCATTATCTTTTAATTTTATTTTGAGTGATTTTATGTGTGTGTACTTGATTTCTTATTGAGATTGTATTGTTACTATATATACAATGCCATGATATACATCATACATCTTATGACTTGGTGTAATCATATTCTTTGTCCTTCAACGATATATATACCTAGACACATTCCCTATGTAGCTACATGGTGAATTCATAGTTTGCATGGTTATCTTATCCTTTCGAAGTAAGGTAACTACTAGTTGCTTTCCTTACCTCAAAAGTGTGGAATATCAGTGGGGGCATGCCATAGAGGCATGAATTCCACATTTATTCATAAATTTAGATTCTAGTGGGGGTTTATTTTGGAAACATTTTCTCCACATTTATCACAGTTTCAAATTTAGTGGGGGCATGTTTTAGAAACATGTTATCCACTCTTATTCAGTATTCAGCATCCCTAGATTATAATGGGGGCATTTTTAGAAACATATCATCCAAATTGGTACTTCTTACCAATTTTTTAGATTTATATTATAGTGATGTAATGTTTTTTAAATATGTTCTTCACACTTACAAAGTTTCAAATTAGCCAAAATTTATAATTATATGATTTAGATACATATTTATATAAGAGTTTTATACATTGGTACCATTATTATACAAAAGTTCAACATGATACATATCTAAGGTGAATATTTTATGCAATGTGCAACTAATATTTAAAAATCAAATCAGATTTAAATTTGAAAAAAAATTAGGAACTATCATCACCCACCATGTTGGACTTTTACAGACTGTATTATGCCAATATATTATAGTAGTTTGTTAAATTTTTTGGTATGGTTGATGTGATTAAATAACTCAAACTTGCCAATATTATAGGTTGGAATTGATTACATCATCTAGTCTCACAAAATTTAAGTGTAATTTGACTTAGTTAACTCACACTCACTAGGTTACAAGTATGATTGGGTTGCATGGTTGATCTAATCTCAACTGTCGAGTGATAACTCACCTTTTCTCCAAGGTTGGGGGTATGTGTCCTCCAATATATCTCTATATATTTAGGTATATGTACCTTAAAAATTTTATATTTGTCTTAATCTCAGTTTCAATGATTCATAATGATCTATATTTTCAAATCAAATTTCTTAAATGCAAGACTATTACACTAATACATAGGTGTACTCCTTAACCTTGATCTCTTTCAATTTCAATAATTTCAATGCTTTTTAATTTCATATTATATGCACTAATTTTATGCTATATCATACTCTTGGTTAAAATTTAGTCTAAAAACACTTAAGTTGGACTCAAGAAAGTACAAGGTGTGGTATACACACCCAAGTACACATTTATTTTCTTTTAAACTAGCAATTTCATTATTAGATTAAAGGGGGAAAATGTATACACTATTTTTGAATTATATAAGACCTAAATTTTATACATTTGGAAAATACATATCATGGAAGTAAATTTATCTTATAGACATTTATTACCACCAAAAGGCTCACCTACACTATCTCTTTGTGTCTAATTGATTATCTTTTAGTCTAACCAATGTTATTCTAATGATTCATACATTTTATCTTGCCCAAAATGTTTTAAACCTACTTATCTTCTATTGTTACAAGTTTTATACCTACAAATATTATCTAATTACCCATACACTTGCATCCCATTTAGGTTCTTATGTTGATACAAGTGTCATATCCCAACACAAGTGTTCAATGCCCTAAAGTCATCCAATTTGAAAATGAAATGTGTCCTAAAGGTTAATCTAAGTGATTTAATGAAAGATATTATCCAAATGGATTATTATAAATAAAATATCAACCCTCATTCATTCCTTACTTTGGATAAACCTAATAAATTATATGGTAACTTACCAAAAGTACTCAATCAATCACTCAAGTGTGCAACTCTTCCCTATTTTTTATTATTTCCATAATAGTAATAGGGATAATATACCTCTATGTCTAAAGTAATAAAGGATCATTCCATGATCCACTTTTATAAGTTATAAGGTATGTCACTATTGTACTTACTTATCACATATTACATGATTCACACACAAGCCAAAACATAGTGGGTAAATATGTAAGTCTGAGGCCCTCTTCAGAGTATTGGCTATGTTGGTAGTTCTCATTGATAGAGGGGTATTTGGGGTAGATATACACTATGTTCCCACTAACACATTTTATCCATAACCACTATAATATGAATAACTAAGTTTTTTTATTTGACAAGGAGAAAAAGCCCATGACCCAAACATAAATGCACTGGAGTGAAAGTAATATATAACTCAAAATCATCCAAGTGGTTACATCTAGTTTTAGTAGGTATTCCATAATGAACACCTACATCCAAGTCACATAGTAGAATTGATGTAACCATCCCAGATTAATGTAAGTGTTTGTAGCTACATAGGTATAATTTATAGAATTAATTGACTAGTCTAGAATCTAGATCCAGTCTACTTTCTTCTTGTTCTAGATTTAAATCTATTTTAGAATTAGAACAAACTAATTATCGTACTTTCATTACAATATCTAATATATCTTTACTTTATACCTTTAGCATGTCACCATAATAAATATAATGTATGTTCTATCTGAATTTTATAAATAATTAGCCACTTTAGAGATAGTCTACCATCTTTGTGTCCTAGGCTATCTCTACCCCTTTAACCCTAGATTCCCCACATATAGATTTTAGGGTTAAACACTAAATAATGAAATATAGGTCATCGCAAAAGTGGTTCCTCTAATATTTCTAAGGTATAAATCAAAATTTATAGGATGTATTTCTAAATGGGTTATACTATTCATAGAATTTGATATAAAATTTATTTTATAAAAGTAATTGAAATGACAAGTTTTGGTAGATCAACTAGGGGCAACTTCATTATCATGTACACTGCCAATTAATGATTTTTTTAAAGATTATTTCACTTCGTATCATATTTATGATGATATTTTGAAAACGTATTTCAATGGATCTAAATGTGCCATATGTGTTAGTGCTTGTATTATTTTCAATACACCTTAAGGCACACCTATGCCATTTGCATATAATTTTAGATTTCATGCACAAGTAATATGGAAAAGTATGAAGCATTAATATTGGGTTTATATATAGAATTCATAGTATAGATAAAATCACTAAAGGTATATGGATATTATTAATTAATAATTAATCAAATATCAGACATATACCCAAAAAATAATAAAATATAATTCCATATAAAGAATTGGTACAATGTTTAATGGCACATTTGAAATATTTTGTAATAGAAAACATCCCTTGAAATGAAATTCAGCATATAAATGTTATGTATAGTGAAAATTTTCTAATTCCTATTGATATTAATGATGATCATGCTACTTTTACTATATAAGCATTACAACAATCATCCATGTATACAACATAAGTATAAGCTATATAGGTACTAGTAGTTACTTATAGTGCAGTTAATTCAAAATGGTATAGTCACATATATAATTTCTTATACAAATAAGCAATAATTGTTAATGCTACACTTAATGAAAAATGAAAATGACAATGTGAATGTGAATGTGAATCTAATTATTATGTTCTTATTGAGGGTAATTTATTTGAAATATCTCTTGATGGGAAATTAATTTGATGTTTAAATCATGAAGAATCTAAATTAACAATACTCAAAGTAAATTATAACACATGTAGTGGTCATTTCGTTGTAAAATATGTCTCAAAAATTACTATGAAAAAGTTAGTATTGGCCTACAATGGAACATGAATGTCATAAGCATGTAAAAATGTATCCACAATGTCAAAAGCATAGCAACCTTAATCAGACTCCATCACATTTATTACAACCTATTATTTTATCTTGGCCATTTTATCTACGGGGGTTTGATTTGATCAAAATAATAAATCCATAATTAGTATATGGTGGTAAATTAATCTTTACTACTATAAATTTTTTGAGAAATGGGTTGAATCCATACCTTTACATTCCACTAAAGGTGAAGATATCTTTCAAATTTTAATGACATTATTTCAATGTTTTGGACTTCCATATGAAATTGTTATAAAAAATAGATCATATCTATTAAAATATAGTTAAGAAATTTTATTCAAAATAATAAATCCATCATATATTTTGTTTACCATATTATCCATAAGGTAATGGTCAAGAAAAATCTAAACATAGAAATATTGTTAATATTTTAAGAAAAATAGTTACAAAGTATATAACATATTGGAACAATAATATTATTTATGCACTTTGGACATATCAAAAAAGTGTGTGTACACTAAAAAAAACAACACCATACTCTCTTGTTTATGGTAGATACGCATTATTACCACTTGAGATAGAAATTCATTCCTTGTGGGTTTCCCTTAAATATATAATAAAAAAATAATGAATATTAAGAAAAGTGATTGCATGACTTAGAAATGATTGATGGAAAGCATATTCGGTCTATTAAACATATTTAAGTCTATCATGATAACATCAAAAGGGGATATGGAAACAAGGTTCATAATATAAAATTTCAAATGGGAGATCTATTATTAAAGGAAAATAAAGGCAAATTTAAACCTAATTGGTTGGGTCCATTTGTGATTTTACAAAAAGTGGGTACATGGGCTTATAGATTAGCCATAAAAGATAGAAAATATGTTAAAAACCTATGAACATCATGCACTTGTGAAAATATTATACTTATTATAATAAAAATAATAAAACTAATTAAAATAAAAATAAAAATATGATTCTACATATCATCTCGATTATTCTATTGTTCTTATATTGTTTACACATTTGATCAAATCAATCAATTATTAATAAGACATTTTATTTTACTAATTTTTTGTCTATTTTGATTTTATTTTTCACTTTCAAAATCTAAATAGTCCAAACCAATGATTTATTTTTCCATTTATTTCTCTATTTTCATAGTAGGTACTAAAAAATGTCATTTTATATCAAGGTTAGAATTAACCAATGAAACTAAAGAATATTTTACACTATTAACCCTAGTTTTTGATCTTGTTATATGTAAATTTCACCCAAAAATCAAATTTTTAGCACATAAATCCTTTATATTTAAAAATTTAAGATATTTCATTAAATTTCAATATGCAAACCACTGCTTATTCATGGTAAATATTTAGTTTCCTATGTTATATTTATCATACATACTAAATACCTTAACAATATTGCATGTAATGAAATATTTATAATTTTTCCTTTATATACTCATTATGTTCCTATAGGTTTTTAGATACAAAAGCACAATGGGGGCATGTTGCCTATTTATGGCCATGATATCATTTATAATGCATACTTCACATATGAACTTGAATATTGTTCAAATCCATTTCATTTATTCTTTTTCTGAACCCTTTTATTATTAATAGTTTCTATTGTTTCTAGTTTCAAAATGCAAAAAATACAAAAAAATCAAATTTTGAAAAAAATATAAGAACATTTAAAATATTCAAAATCAGGACTTGATCATTATTAGACATATATTTTGCATTATTATAATATGTTATTTATCTTAGGATTAATATATAACATAATTATTTTCTATCACACATGTTTTTCACTGATATTCATGAGTTTTATATAGAGCGTACAAATTTCCCAAGGAATATGATGTTGGACTTGGCTCTACACAATAGCCTTTATAAACTAGGGGAATGTTATCCATATGTTATATTATGTATAGGTGTTATTATTATATGATTCATGTAATATGCATCTCTATATTATTTACAAATGTCTTGATAACATCTCCATCTTACATTGTGTATATAGATATGTTATTTTCTAGGATATGATCACATTCCATATACATGGTTTAGACAACATTTTTAGTTTTATGTTTCATTGATGTTATTACTTGTACATAGTATAACATATATTTATAGTATATTTTCTATGACACTTGGCCCTTATTTTAATTTATTAAACAGTTTTATGAAATCTTGTTTGGTATGTAAGAAATGTTAACATGTCCATTGATTCTGGCCCTTAGCCCTTTGTTGGGTGAAACATTTTAACATGATCCTTATTTTTGACATTTGAACATGTCCCTTTTTTGTGAAATTTTAACATATCAATAATATGTGTCCGATGCCTTTATTATATGACATTGAAATTATTATTTTTTATGTGCATTTGAGATTGTTAAGTTTAATGAGTGTCATGATCCACATCATGCACTAACTAATGCATATGATACTAAATCTAAATTATATTAATTTGAGATTCACTGATACATTTATATAGTAATTTCATCATATGTTACATATATAGTTAAAAGGATACAAATATTACTATTTTGACATATTTTTCACATATGATACATTATTCAATCATTACATCTCACTATTCATGTTGAAATTAATTTTTATGTTGAGATGAGATAAGCCTCCTTAAAATAAAAAATTGCATCATAAATGAGATAAGCCTCCTTGAAATAAGAAATTAGTTTTGGTACAAAATATAGTTTTGAAATGGTTTAAAATTCAATCACTAACACAAATTATGGGGAATATACCATGTATATGCACTCACATTGTAAATATCAAAGTAAAAATTCATATAGTTTTGAATGCATAATACAGGTTCATTTAATGATTTTTAAATAAAATTCAAAATTTTCATCGACATACAATTATAAATTCTACATTTATAAATGGGGTAATGATAACATTTCATGCACACTATGCTATTTTTTACAATTTAAATATTAATTTTTATCTACATACATGGTAGGAGCATGGATTTTCTATATTATATTTTGATCATGCATTAAAAAATAATGTTTTAATTAAATCTAAAATCCATCTATAGTGGTTGATTCAATTAAATTGAATAATTCATAATTTAGAGGTTTAGTTACCTTTAGCATTATGTCTATTAATCCACTATGTATTTAAAGTTATTTGACATCTTGGGGCTATAAAGACCAACATAATAAATTGAGTTTTATACATACATAAATGTTAGTTGTATTTTAAATACAAGTTAGAATCTATTTGTCACTTTATTACCCTCATGTTTTTCATTGATTTAGCTAAGGAACCAACCTCTCAAAGTGATTCATGGGAAATACCAAATCTCTAATGCTTCAAGGAAGCATCATCTCTAAGAAACCTTACATGAGTAACTTTGGTTTCACACAAATAAGTGTAATACTTCCTTGTTCTTTTTAATATTTTCAAATTCAAGTTACATTTAAATTTTTTAGTTTAACATATGAGCATTAAATACTTTTACATCATTTTCATATTTTCCATGGATCACTTTTTAAGATTTGGAACATCTCCCAAAGATAAATTATGTTGTACACACTAAAGTACTATTTATACTTTACTCTAGTATTTTAATTTATATAAAAATGGTGAAGGTGGTATGTAATCACATTAATATGGTCAAGAATAATTTATTATGTTAGTTTCAGACCTATTTCACTTTAATTAACTTGTGCACTTAATATAAACCTATTTGAACACATCAGTCTATCCTAAGCACTTGTATGGACCTATTTCTTTTATAAATTTATTTATTAAACTAAAATAAATGTTATAGCTACTAAAAACACCCTTAAACATCTCTCTCTCTCTCTCTCTCTCTATATATATATATATATTACATATCCTGAAATTTATATGTTTCCTTATAGGACAAGATCGACCAGTTGGGTAAATAATAGAAGTTGATCTTGACCCCTATGGGTCAATCCTAACCTTTTCCCTTCTAATGGTCACTTTTCAAATTTAAACACTCTTTTATATTCTGGTTTGTATTTTTAGATAGGAATCATGATATTTCCCCCTTTTTTTACTTCTATAAAGGCACACTTAAGTGAACCATTCTATCACTTAGCAATTTCAACACAAAGACATAATTACATGGTGGCACATTAATTAAAACTTCCATATTATAACAGATTCTAATTATAATATTTTGAAGTATTCCTCAATTGATTTTAAATAATTTTTTATCAGATCTAAAGAAAATAATGATCAATTATTTAATCCATATCTAGATGCATTCGCATAGTCAAAGGAGCACAATAGTATAAAACACTCTGAGTGGGAGAAATATGTGGGATTTATTTCTCTATTTGGAGTATTATATAAATATATAGGGAAAAATCATCATGGGGCTGAGAGGGGTCATCTAAGTCTATTACACTTGAATCTTTTTCTATTTTTAGGCTTTTAATAATTTCAATCCCTATTAGGGTTTTAACTTTGGAGAAGATATTTTCATGTATTATACACACATCTAAATGTCAAATACCTATATACAAACCTAATTGAATCCATAAAAAATGATCATGACCTAAGTTCATAATTTTATACAAAATTTATGATCAACCAATTCAGGTCAGTAATGGTAGTTGATCCTGACCTAGTTGGATGATCTTGTTTACCAGTTTCAATTAGCATTTGGGAACTTTAATAATCTGCTACTATAAACTTTTTTAGCCTTATTTTAGTTTTACACTATTATATCTTAGACAAAAATAATTAATTTTATCATTTAATTCATAGTTAGTTTTCTTTCCATCAATTTCACTTTGTTAAATTTAGTATTATGTTTTTGATCTACTTGTCCCAATTTTATTTTCAACATTGTGATTTATTCCATTCAATTTATTTGAAATATGGATAATTCACCTATTAATTCAAATTGTGATAAAACATATTCAAAAATAAAATTTAGGTTTATGAGTAACATCCAAGTAAAGGTCATTTTGGGTCATTTGATATAATTTGGATATGCATATGGAGCTAAAGATGTGGTTTGAATGAATTATTATATACATGTTTAATCCTAATAACTCTATTTAATATGAAAATATACTATTATTGGAATACATGAAGATTATGCAGTTTTGATATATTATTATGAATTTTAATATGAATAACCCATATACTACAATTTTAATAAAAAATCATAACCTTATAAATACATGTGTGAGAAAAAAATATTTAATGAACAATAGTAAGTGGAGAACATGTATTTAAAAACTCAATGGTGATATACAATTATTTAAATGTTATTGAAACTCAACATCATTGATACGTCAAACATGTATCATGAAAATTTATGGTAAAATTATTATAAATAAACAATAATCTATTTTTACCATAGTGATATGTATATAATGTATTTAGGAATAGTTATTAAATAGTAATATGTCCAAAAAATGTATATTTTTTTAATAGATAAAACAAGGGGTTATATTTGAAACCTTACCCTTACAAATAAAGGGGTGGATAAACATAAAATATAAACTACATATATATCAATAAATATTACAATGATTAGACCTACCACTATACCAAGGTATGGATTATACAAATTTTATGAGAGTGGGAAAGGAAACAAATGTGGTCATGTAAATATATTATATTTATATATAGGGTAAACACTTAATGAAGGGTACTTAGAATAAAATAAAATCTATCATTGATCACCTTAGATACACCATAAAAAATAAATAACAATATACCAATAAGAATAAGAAGAGGCAAGTCAAATATTATGATACATCTACATTATGATCCATATTTCAACACTTGAGTAAGTAAAACTCACACTACCATCAAAATCAAGAAATTACACATAATTAATTCTATTATTTGAGATATGGAAATGATTATAATCAACTAATGACCATTTGAGACTACATAAATACTCTAGTCTCAATAAGCAATATACTTTTCCTAATTTCCTTTAATAGTGAGAACATAGCCAAAAAAGTATGTCATGATTGTACAAATACCCATGTTTAAGAGTGGAAGAGTGTGTGAGGAGGACCATAAATAATGTACATCATATCTAATTTTCCTTTTCCTTGGAAGACCCAATCCTTTTCCTTTTAGCCACCAAATTTTTATTTTTATCAAAATTTTGAACATAAGTGAATTAACTTATTAGATAAGATAAATTGATGTTAAACCAAGGATATAGGCCAAACATTGATACCTTATAGAATTGGATGAATTTAAAGTGGAAATTAAAAGGGTAAGTGGATATAAATTTTATGATTAAATAATTATTTCTTATCTCATTCTATAACTCAAAATACTATAGTAAAGCCCTTACTAAACGACACTAGTTTCTTGGGAAGGCAAATATTTTCCTTATAAAAGGGAAACTTGAGTTAAATACTAATGGAGAGTCATTTTTTAAAATCCCCATGTGGATCAACCTCTGTAGTCTACCCTTGGAATACTAGGAGGAGGAAATCATCCTAAAAGTGGCCAAAGCTATATGTCAATAGATTTACTTATATGTAGTTACCAAATCTATAAGGAGATTGATGGTGAATAGGTTATGTGTTTATATATCATTTGATAAACCCCTTCCTAAATTGATCTAAATTTAAAATAACTGGTTTGGAATCATGTTATATTATATGAATGGAGTTTTATATATGTTCTTATTACAAAAAAATATGACATGAGTTATCAATATGTCCTTGCAATAATATGGATAAGTCTAAATAGAGAAAGAGGGAAAAAATAATCTCTAAAACCATTATTAGAAAAGGATTACAAACCTTGGATAAAAAGGAAGTAGAATAGGCCATGGAGGATGATTATAGCAATGGAACTAATGAGGAAAAAGGAGGAGGGGAACATCTAAAGGGGGTAAAATCCTAAAAATATTAATTAAATTAGATTAAATTATCACTTATAAGATTGAATGAAGTTAGGAAAATTCATTAGAAAAGGAAAATAAGGAATAAATAGAGGAAATAAAATTAGTTACAATACCTAAATATAACTAGGACCCACATGCAAAAGAAGCGTATAAGGACCCCTTCCAAGTTAAAAATAAGAATAAAGAGGAGATTCCAAGAGAAAATAAGTATAAATAATCCCTAATAACCAAAAATAAATTTAGAAAAGAAGGATAAATACCTATAAATAGATAATAATATAAAAATCAACCCCTCATAAATAAGGAGAGAAAGTAGTAGGTTTTAAAGAAGAGGAGATAATGAGATGTTATCTTTTTCAAGTAAAGATGATAAGACCATGAGTTCAGAATCATATTTTAGAACAAGGAAAAATAGGAATGGAATGAAGAAATAAGATGTGGGAGATGAGGACAAACATATAAGAATATCCACAGGAAAAACTACAAGACATAAAGAAACATTAAAGGAATTTTCTAAATGGACCTACAAAAATTTTAAGGAAGGAAAATTACTTAACAAACCCAAAAAATGAATATTGTTTCATGGAATTTTAGAGGGTTGAATAACCTTAATAAGTAGAGGTTGGTTAGAAGTATGAGGAAAAACCATAATCTTAGGATTTTTTCCTTCTAAGAAACTAAAATTATAGAAAATAGATTATATCAAATTAAGGATAGAGTGTGTAAATTTTATTTATGAACTAGAGTTTATGTTGAAGGTGCATTTGGAGGTCTTTTGATCTTTTGGAAGTCCCTAGAGCTATAAGTAAAGGTACTAGCTAGCTATAAGTACCACTTAGAAATGAGAATTCAATGACAAGGCTTGAAATTTGAATTGGATTATCTCCAACATCTATGCCCCAAACTCAGCACCAAACAAAAGGAGTTTGTGGAAGGAAATTATCTCTTTTAGAAGTACCTACAAGGACTAGAAATGGCTAGTTTTGGGTGAATTTAACACCCCCTCTTTCCTTTATAAAATAAATGATTATAAGAAGACTTTACAAATATCATGGGATATGTGAATTATGTATCACTAACAATGAATTGGTGGACTATAATCTAAATGGGTCAAAATTCACTTGGCCTAATAAGAGACTAGGAGACAAAATTATATAGGTACAGATGGATAGATTCATTTTGTCCTTAGATTATTTATTCTCTTATGAATTTTATATATCATCTATTATAAATATAGGTTTAGACCATAATATGTTTTTGTTCACTTAATTTATATGCAAAGAGGTAGAAATTATCCCTTTAGGATCAAAAATATGTGTCTCCACCACCTTCTCTTGATTATATTATCAAGGAATGGTGGAAAATGGAGTTGATGATTATAATTTGTATATTATATTCAATAAGTTCATATTTATTAGGAAAAAACTTAAAATATATAAAAAATAGGTGTTATAAAACATATCTAAGTAGAAAAGGGCCATTGAAGGAGAGCTAGAAGCCTTGGAAAAAGATATTCAATTATGAGGCCTGGATAAGGACAAGTGGCTAAAGGAGAAAATTTTGTTTAGTAATTTTCACAATCTTTAAGAAAAAGGGGAAATTTTTAGGCATAAAAATTAAAGTCAATGGATAAAGGAGAGGGATATTAACACTAAATTATTCCACTTTCCACTCTCAGGCATAGGAGCAATATCATAATTCATAAACTAATTAAGGAAAATAGTAAAATGTGTACAAAATAAGAAATTATTAAATCTAAATCAGTATCCTTATTTAGAAACTTGTTAATTGAAGAGAATTTATAGTCATCTCATAAGGAGGATTATTTGTTGAATATCTTCTCCATATTTATTTCCCAAGAGGACAATGTGGAGCTCTCTCACCGCCCAATAGTGGAAGAAGTTTATTTTGATATCAACTCTATGGAGGGGGAGAAAGCCTCAAAACTTGATGGTTTTCCCCATTTTTCCTCTAATTATTTTTGGATAATGTCTAAGAATATGTGTTAGTAGTGGTGCCTAAATTATTTCAAAATAGGTGTATTCTTAAGGAGCTTAATAATAGTTTTTTGGTCCTTATCCTAAATAAAGAGGGAACTATAAACCTATGTGTAAGACTCTTACACTGAGGTTATAAGTCTTTATTCCCATGGTCATTTTGGAAGAATGAGAATTTATGTTTTGGAGGCATATTATTGATTGTATCATTCTAGTTTATGAATCAATCCACTCCTAAAAAAAATGTTTGAGGGAATGTATGCTCTTGAAATTAGATACACATATATCCTAAGATATATTATCCTAGAGGTTATTAGATAAAATCCTAGAAATGTTAGATTTTTAGCATCATTTAAATAAGCTCATCTCCTCATGTGTCTCCACTCTTAAATATTACGTTTTGGTGAATGGGCTCCTCGAAGGTTTTTACCAATGAAAAGGGGACTATGGTATGGGGATCTACTTTCCCCCACTTTTGTGTTTTTGATACTCTTGGAATATTTTTGGAAAAATCAAGACCTCAAGGAGCTTTGAAGAGGCTTCATGTTTACCTTGGCCTTGACCCTATCATCCATCAATAATTTTTTAATGATACTTTTATTCTATGGGATACAACTATGAGAGAAGATAAAAAGGTCAAGAAAATTTTCAAAGTATTCAAAGATGCTACTATTCAATGCATCAAATTTTCTAAAATATTTTTATTTTTATCAATACCCTATACCTTTTACAAATAAGGATTTATAACATTTTTGAGTATTAGGTCCTAGATTTCCCCTCCATTTATCTCATCATGCATTTATTTAATTGAAATATGAGACCTATCATCTAGAATAATTTTCTATGGAGTATACAAAATAAATTAGTAGGTTGGAAAGGGAACCTCCTTACCAAAGTAGGGAAGCTCTAGTTGGACAAAATTTTACTCCATAACATATGAATATACCTCATGTCATTGTTTGAGATACCCTTAAAATTGGTAGTTAGGGTGTAATATATCCAAAGAATATTTTAATGGTCAAGTATGGAGGATAAAAATAGAATTTATCTTATTTATTGAAATAATGTTTTTCCACAAAATATAGAGGAAGACTTGGATTGAGAAAGGTAAAAATAATGAACGAATCTTTAGTTTATAAGATGGGATGGAAGGTCATGACTGAAAATTATTTATGAGTGAAGAAAATTGAGGATAAATATATGGAGGATGGGAATGTGGACTTATTCCTAACCTAAGACTACCCAACTCAAGAATCCTCATTTTGGATGTTGTTATCAAAAGTAGAAAAAATATTAACAATAGAGTCAAATGGAACATTGGTGATGGTAATAATGAAACCTATTTGATGTTTAGATATATGACTAACCCCTAAACTCAACATCACCATGGAAAGAGAATGATGAAAATTTCAAAATAACTATAAAACATGTCAAATATTATTGGGTTACCACTGAGAAGGGGAAGGCTAGGATAAATTTAGCCTTTGATGTGTAGGATCTTATTATTCATCACCATATAATTACTCTAAATTAAAAGATGAGAATCTCTCAAATATTCAAAGTGGTGAAAGAAGATGAGCTAATTTGAAATTCTTAATATCATGAAGACTATTATGTCACATCAAGGTATCACATGGGTTTAAGACCCAAGGATGAAGGCTTCTTATGGAATTCCTTATGGGATTAAGAATCTCACACCCAAATTTAACATCATTTTTGGCTAGAAGCTCAATATGAGAATATCATGATGGAAAATATTATGAAAATAGGTTTATCCATCCCTAATGGGTATGTGTATTGTAAGTAAGACTTTAAGTCCATCCACCACCTTTTTATAGAGTTCCCTTTCACTTATAAAATTATTAACCAGTTCCTCCCACTCTTAAACTTGGTTTAGGTTAGCACCAACTAAGTTCTTAATTAGATCACTAAATGGGCTTGTGGAGGAGAGAAATGCTATAATTTTTTAAGATAAAAAGGGAATGTGTCTAAGGTAGAAGGAAGAACAATAGAAGCTATACAGGAAAATTAGAAGGCTTGTTGTAAATCCTTTCAAAAACCATACTCAACCTTGTAAATTGGAATCCTTAGTAATTATAAATCATCCTTGATATAAAATCATCCTATGATAAATAAGGGTTGAAAGTAAACATGTTAATTGAAAAAATCATATAATAAACTATTTTAAGCTAAACTTTCATGGGGAAGCCAAAGGGAATCTAAGAGTAGATAGAGAAGCAAGATTATTAGAGACTTTAGGAGAGGTATAATAGTGGCCTATGTTAGTCCCATAGGACATAAAACTAGTCATGTTATGAAATCCATTGTGGCTTTATGGGGTATCCAACTAGTCAAGATATTCAAATTAGGAATGTTATCATTGAAGATGATTCAATGAATATTATTAGGTGTCTTAAGGTGTTTCTCCCCAAAGATGGTCTATTTATAATTTTATTAGGGATTCTCATGACACCCTATCAAATTTTTAGGTAAAAATTATGTATCACACCTATTGAGAAGGAATTTTTTGTGTTTACTAGTTGGTGATCAAAGGGGTTGTTAGCTAAATCTTTGTTTTTCTGGACTATGTTGCACGATATACCTTATAATTTCAACACTTGGTTAGTGATGAAGATAACCATATGTCATAGGTGACTAAATAAAAGGTATGGGACCTTACTAATCATAATTTTTTTCTTTATTTTAGTACTAATTGGGAGATTATGTCATGTATTACAAATCACCATAGGAATCAAGATAATCTAAGAGAGTAGCCTTCTCATTATCTTAGGTCAAGGAATTCAAGAGGAGATCATTTGAATCATTACACTTCATATCTTATTAATCCTAAGCATGTGGGAGGATATCATTACATCTATGTGTGGAATCCATTTCATCATTTTAATTTCTTTTCAAAGTGTGGTAGAGTAGGTGTAGTCTTTATGCACCACCATAAAGAGCTTGAGGATCCTAAAAAAATTGGTGGATCCAAGGTGCAAGTTAGACCTCTGTATTGCATGAATTTAAAATAACATATTAATATATGGAATAATATTATTCAAGGTAGCATGTCACCTTGTATTTAGAGAGTATACAATTGTGACCCAAGCCCAACCTTGGATTTTTTCAATGCATGGAATGAAAAGATTATGAGGATAAGGGTGTTCACTTTAGATATCAATGAAGAATTCATATCAATTATAACTATGATGTTTATGGATGGGGTGAAGGATTTTAAGGGTAGAAGTAATAATAAGGATCTAGTTTAGAGTTTTTCCAAGTTTGAGGAGATAATTCATCAAACTAATGTAGGTCACCTTTTCACCACCCAACCTAACTCATGTGATGAAATCATTTTATATCTCGTGAATTAATTGACCCTTTAAGGTAAGTATAGGGTCATATACTCTATCCATTTTTTTATATTAAACCATGTGAAAATATACAGATTAAATTTCTACTATATCTATTAATATCCTTATAAATAACCATCTTAGAATATCATAAGGAAAAAAGTGAACCAACAATGGTGAATAATGTTAGTGAGAAAAGGATTACTAAGCATTTGGGATTATTCAAGAGCTTGGAGGTTATCCCTAAAGATGAAAATGAATATGTTGAAGAAATCCTTGCCCACTTTGTAGATAATAAAAAAAATAAAGGCATAAAGGGTGGGAATGTGGCTAAAATGAAGGGCATCAAGGATAATAAGCCAAATAATATCAATCCGTAAAAAGAATCAGACTCCAAAAAATAAGGAACTATCTAACAAGGATAAAATCATCTCAGGGACCAAAATTATTGATAATTATTAAGCTAAGACCTAGAAAACTAATAGAGTGAGTAAAATTAAGCAAACTCTAGTCTTTCAACTAAATATTTTCAAATAATTAGTCAAGTAATTTAAAAATACAAGAAGGATATTGAGATGATACATATCACAATTGTGAAACATGGGAGTGATTCTAATTAAAATTTCTTGCATTATAACCATGCCATTAACCAGTTGAAGGAAGAGATGGAAAATATGTCTCTAATTTGCATAAGGATGAGGAGTTTGTGATGAGGTCCAAATATAAGGATAAGGTAAGCACTAAGAACACTAAGATTAAAAATAGAGATATCATGATAACAAAAATAGAGAGAATACATGATTAACATTATATATAATGGGTCTAACAAATGTACATAGGTAAAATAAGATGATTGAAGGTAAAACACCTAAAAAACAAGTTGAGATTATGGATAACATAGTTTAGGATCTCAAAGAAGAAATGGAAGCTTCCATCTTCCTAAAGGAGATGGTTTATCTTTAAGGTCAATCTATGTTTTTAAGAAGTGTCAAAGTTTAGTGTTTTTTTATTTACTGTATATTGAAGTAAGTGCCTTTTGTATCCTATTTATGTTTAAGGGCTTAAATTTTGTATGTTTTTTCCATTCATTTTATTTAATATCTCTTAGTTTTAAACTCAATTTAAGGGATCCTGGTAAAACCTTTTATTTTTTATATCTAAAAAATAAATAGTTGTGTATAATTAATATGCTATAGATATACAATAAATGACACAAACTGATTTGAAATTTATAAATTTATAAATATGCTAAATGGAAGGTACCAGATAAATACAACTTAGCTATAAAAAGGGAAAGAAATATTATGACTGAGAATGGAAAATAGGCTTTGTGACTATGTTTACTAATTATGGATCTAAAATAGGGTTTAAAATATCTATAGACAAGAGCATTATATCTAGACAAGGGAGTGGGAGCTATTATCCTTATGGATTACCAGTGTCCTATAGGTGATGAATATATGATTTTTCTATGATAGGTTCACCTTCACCTATGTGTTTTATTGACTATGTGGGAACCTTTTCTCTTTCATAAAAACCACTATGTATATTCTCCTTCACATGCAAGCCCAATCCAATAGATCAAGAGTACAAATGCAATCACATAGTAAAAAAGTGTTAGTGGTTGAAATTTTTCTTGATCTCAATACCCCATGTGTTGAGTTATTCCTACGTACCAATAACCAAAAAAGGAAGTAAACTCCATGTAGTTATCCCATGATATAATGGTGTGTGTGTGAAATTTTGGTGTAAAATTATAAATGTTGGAAAAATATTAACATGATTAAGTAATTAAGATATGAATTCTGACCTTAAAAGTGTATTCATATTTTATCTCAAGGATACTAGGGTTATATGAATTCAAAATTATGACAAATAAGGAATTTTCTCTCAATGTGCAATTATAATTCTGGTACTTTTAAGTGTGTAATTCACTTGTATGAAAAATAAATGTAAATATTTTTATAGTGATCAATAGTGAAACACTTTGGATGGGGCTTGCTAAAATTTGGGATAACCTATTACATGAATTTGAGTTTGATCAATTAGTTATTATTTTGTGGGAGGACAAGAGTAGTGGAACCATACACTCTCAAGGAGTGTTATTGTCTAAATAAGGTGTTTTTGTCCTAGAATCATCAACAAGTGATCTTATAGTATGGAATAGTCTTTGGATAAACCTAGTATGTTTTTCATAAAGAACATGGACACTCTAGGATCATTGATTTACTTATGTGAATGGGTCAACTAAAAATGATGGAAAGTGGATAAAAGGCCACGGAATAAGGAATGAGATAAGTGGCTAAAAAGGTTGGTCGTAAGTGATTTTTTTATAATCTTAAATGTTAATTTATGATTATAAAATTTACTAAGGTGTTTACTTTTATAATTATTCAAAAGGCCATGGAATAAGGCATGAGCTAAGTGTGTAAAAAGGATGCTCATAAGTGATTTTTTAAAATCTTAAATGTTAATCTATGTGTCTAAACATTCTTAAGGTGTTTACCTATACAATTATTCAGGGCCTTTGCCTCTTTTCATGGGGGAATTTTTAAATACATTTAGAGTTGAGATAAAAATCAACTACAACCAACAATGTTTTAGTGTGGAGTGGGAGACAAAATATTTTAGAATTACACTTCATAGGCCTTTATCCTTTCTTGAAGGGAACATATTTTTCCTTCTAGATAAAAATAATATCCATGAATAATATATTTTATATGCTCATTTAAATCCTAATATGGACACAAGTCTAGTAAATCATATACTAATATAATTGGTGAGAGGTGGGCTAGTTACTTATCACATGCTAGTAAAAAAACTAGGAATAAACTCTCCCTAGATACAACTTTCTCATCTAATTTAAGAAGAGCATTTGGAGAAGGTTTTCAATAATAAGGAATAATAAGACATTGAGTGTTGGAGTGAATGCAAAAATATCAGTTAGGAAGTTAGCTTTAATTGATTTAATAATTTTTAAATTTATCTGACATAATCATACTCTTCCTAACAAAAATATGATGTAAAAACTTCCCCCCCCCCCACCAATTTTTTCCAACACAAATTAGGAATGAAAATGTGTACACAAAATTGATCCTCCCATTACATTGATGATTTGTATGATTTTTCACTAGTCACCATAGAAGCATCCATAGATTTTTTATGTAGAGGGAGGGAGTAGAAAAAATTAAAAATGAACTATAGGGAGATTTCTAAAGGACAAGGGTGAGTGGGATGATGAAATTAAAATAAAAGTATGATTCAAAATACCCAATCAAACTTGTGTTTTTCAACACATCCTATGACATGTAATTTTACATTTGAGGTCCCTTTGAATTCCTTAGGAATATCCTTAATAATTACTCATCATGATGAGAGAGGGTGAGGATTTTATTCAAATTAAAATTAGATGATTATTTCAAAGAAATGTTTTTATATCATTTTTAATGGATGTGAATTTATCTAGCTTATTTTAAGGAAAATAAATGATTTAATTTTAAATATAATCTTTAATATCTTATAGCATTAGTGTTGTGTGCTTGCTAACATTCCCCATTTTTAGGATAAAAATAGGGACCCTCTTTATTCTAATCTAACTTTTGGTGATATATCTCATGATTATGTTTTTCATAGAAAATTGGCTTTATATTTACAATGATTCTTAGTCAAATATTTAATAATCATGATGTTATTCACAATATATTAATCCTCTATTTTATATCATTTCTATCACATTTTACATATAATTTATCTTATGAATATGTGGAATTGAATCTTAAGTTTATGTGAATGACTAGTTTTAATTCCTATATTGAATGATTGTTTCTCACATTAATATACATTGGTAAAACTTTTTTTTTTTGAAAATATTTGCTTAGTCAATTTTATTTTTTTCTCATGGGTTTCCAAATATTCCTAAATCCCCTTAGATTATTACACATGATTAAATCTATTTGAAGCATGCATTCAAAGCCAAATCTTTTGGAAAATTCATTTTATATATTTAATAATCATGAATTTATCTAGCTTCTTTTAAGGAGAATAAATGATTTAAATTTAAATATATTATTCAATATCTCATAGCGTTAGTGTTGTGTGCTTGCACAACATGCCCCATTTTTAGGCTAAAAATAGGGACCCTCTTTATTCTAATCTAACTTTTGGTGATATATCTCATGATTATGTTTTTCATAGAAAATTGGCCTTATATTTACAATGATTCTTAGTCAAGTATTTAATAATCATGATGTTATTCAAAATATAGTACTCCTATATTTTATATCATTTCTATCACATTTTACATAGAATTTATCTTATGAAAATGTGGGATTGAATGTTAAGTTTATGTGAATGACTAGTTTTAATTCCTATATTGAATGACTATTTCTCACATTAATATACATTGGTAAAACTTAATTTTTTTTAAAAATATTTACTTAGTCAAAAAAAAATTCTCATAGGTTTTCAAATATTCCTAAATTCCCTTATATTATTACACATGATTAAATCTATTTGAAGCATGTATTCAAAGCAAAATCTTTTGAAAAATTCACTAAGTCCTTTTAAAACCTTGGGGCTTCAAGATTGCAACATGATCCTAATGAATTGGATTGATGGAGAGTTGAATAAATTAACAAGGTCTTGAAACCTTAGAACCTCACACCCTTGATGGAATTAAGGCATTAATCTAAAATCCTAGGATTTGATCAAAATTAACAAAGGCTCATGGCTGTAGGCCCTGAGAAGGTGCCATGTGGTTCCCTCTCATAATATTGAGAGCCCAGAGCTATTAAAACATTGAAATAATATCTTGTGGAATTGGTGGAATTATTATGAAGCATGAAGAACATAGGAAGCTAATAAGAAGCCATGTGGCCATAAAAATGACAAAGGTAGATAATAGAGTAAAGCCTATGGACAATGAAAAACTATCAAGTGACAAAGTGGGACCCAATGAGCAAATCCAATAGCCCAATAAAGGAAAATGAAAGTGAAGCTATGTAATATCCATGTGGTAGTGATGACATAATGAAAGTGGTGGAACTAATATTGATGGCTTGTTTGACAATCAAGACCATCAAATCTATGGATGGGTTGTGCATTCAATTTATTCATGGAAGATCAAGTTGTAAGGTCTATATAAGAAAAAGAATAGATAAAATATAGAAATTTTGCCTTTAATAGCTATAGACTATAACTATAAGGCATGACTCATCTATAAAATCTATCATAATCTTAATTACATCTTCTAGTCACCATTGATGTTTGTAACTACCCCATTAGTGGGTTATAAATGCAATCGTAAATGCACCATGTATATGAATTAATCTTAGATCAAATAAGATAGATCACACCTACACTTCTGATTGGGATACACTTTTTAAGTGAGACTGTGACAAATATGGGGATCTGTTAGACCTGATTAGGTGATCACTTGTATCACTTATCATAACACATCATGCTAGGAAGGGTTCTAAAGCCTATAGTTTAACATAATCACACAACAACCCTAATGGAGTCCTAAGGTTTTAAATTTTCACTCTATTATAATAAAGAGAAATCAAAATCTAATCTAGTGCTCACCAAAGCTTATGACACAAAGTGGGGGTTAGAAATAATAAAACAAACTAAACTAAACATGTATTAGAAGACATATACTCACATCAATGTCTATGGAATCCTAAATACATGGAGAGAAGAATAAAAATTCATTATCTATCCACTCTTACAAAGGAGAAATAAATCTAGGAATACTTACCTTTAAAGATGAACCCACTAAGCCTCAATCTCTCCCTTGGCCAAGGTGATTCACAAGAGATTATTGTGGTATGTAAGGATAACCAAGATAAATCAACTCTAGGATATATAACCTATCTAAGCATCCAAAATATATTTTAATAAGCATATGTTCACTTTCACTTCTTCTATAATAATTATTCTCTTATGAAATGATGGGAAATTACCTTGTATATATAGGTAAATCTTGCCCTAAATCCTCTTGGGAATGTCAGCTATACAGGGTCAACCCAGTCAACCTAGTGTGGTTTTTAGGATAATTTACTAGGTTTTTGCTAGGTCATCTGAAAGGATAACAAACCAAGAAAGTAAAGAATACCCCAAAACTATACTAGGTCAACCCAGTACAACCAAAAGCAAAAATGGATGTTAAAGCAAGAAAAAGAGGAATGAAAGTAGGAAAAACTAGAATAGGTATGACAAGAATAAGCTTAGGATAAATGGTTTTAGGAGACAAATGTGTATATGGTAAGTGGCAAAAGGGAAAACAATCTTACGAAGCACTGATTGTCTACCCACCCCTTTCCTAGTGCACCCCTTAAGGCATGTGCTCAGAGAGATGGAGAATAAATAGGTTCCTACAAGATATAAAGTGTCAATAATTAATAAAATTTTAAAAATATTATGTGTATACATATTCCCCACTCAAATCTCATCACGTGTCATGTAAGTGCAACACATGATGGTGCTTCAAGATAAAACATGATAACACACAATGCTAATGTTAAGTGAACTGTAATAAGTGGAAAATAATATAAATGAAAGTACTTAATTTAAAAACACATACCTTTAACTTACCTTGGTGTCATAGATAAATAAGTAGTCTATAAGAGATGTGAAGGTGTCCAATTTAGAGAACACTAGATGATCTTGTAGAACTTAGTGCAAAAAATAGCCATAAATATAAATTTTTGAAAGATAGGTATATAGTAGTAGAAAATAATCTTTACATCATCATGAATCTAATGCATTTTATGGATTGAAATGAGATGAGTAGAAATAAAGATATAAGCAAAATAAAGAATATACAGGACAATAATTAAAATATTTGCATTTTGAAAAAGCTTTTTTAAATAGGGAAAAAGACAAGTTATTTTTTATTTTAACTTGTAAGAGAGGAAAAAGAGAGATCTAGAGAGAAAGCAAGTTAGGATGGTGAGGATATGACATGCTAGATAGGGAGAGGATCTAGAGGTAGTAGAAGGTGTATTTTAGGTATCCAACTAAGAATCTCAAACCAAATTTTGAAATTTGTATGGAATTAAGTGAATTTTTAGTAATTTTGAATTTTAAACATTTCTAGATCTTAAAATGAATAAGAATTAGATTTTAGGGGTAGAAAATAGGAAGATGGGAAATGGGTTTGAAAGATTTAGGTAAAAAGAAAAAAATTACATTTTTTTGAAAAATGTAAAGTCTTAATTGGTAAAAAGGGGTCAACCTAGTCAACCTAGTAGGTTGGAAAATAGGTAGAATCCACAGTATCAACCCAATAGGTATGGGTCAACCTAGTCCATTTTTAAGCTGAAGGCCTAGTTTGGAGTGGCTAAATGGTCCAAAAGGTTAAAAATTGAAACTTAACACTAGTGAAAGAAAGATAACGGGGTTGACTCAATTTTTTTGAGTCAATTATGAAAAAAGATAGGAAAATTTTGGTTAAAATAGTTTGACCAAAGAGCTAGAAAGATATGAAAAAGTGTGTAAAAAAGTCGAAAGAGGGATAGAATGGCCTGAAATGACCAAGTAAGGTCGAGAAGGACCAAAAAGGATAAAATTATTTAAAATGAAGAAAATAAGGTAATGTAGGCTTATTTTTAATGTATAAATTTAAAAATAATGTATTTTGACTATACACAACATGGAGGAACTTATACATCCTTTATTATTTCTTGGGTTTAAGGCTAATGAAGATTTTAGCAACTTATGGATGTGACATGGTTACCAAATTTGTTATATAGGTTTTTAGATGGAGATATGGATAGACTAGAATCCATAAGTCTAGGTGGGATAACAAAGATGTGTCAAATCCCCCTCAGTGTTGACTTGTTAGTCATGTTCTTTGGTTGTTAGGAATGATTGACTAACACCTTCAGATAGGAGGTGGATGGGGATACATTAGAGGTGGCTATCATGTTAGAGGATGTCTATGCCATCTTAGGGCTACATATAGTAGGAGTGCAAGTGACTTTAGGGATACCAAATACTCTAGAGGAGATGAGAGCTTTAGCCATATGGACTATAGGTTTAGAGATGATACTACTAAGAAGGAGGGTGAGTATGTTTGATGTCTATACATCATAGGTTATAGACATCTATAAGGTTTTGATAGGGCTTTTGATACATTGGGTGCTATGTCATAAGTCAAATGACAAGGTACCACTATTCATGGTAGCCTTGAGTAAAATGATATTAAAGGAGTGAGTGATATTTGACCTAGGTTTAGTCATCTAGGTCTAGCTATTACATGATATGTATGAGATGTTAGTCATAGGGTAAAGGACCATGGGACCAATCATATTGATGATAGCTTAGATCTATGAGAAATTTCCTATGTACCAGCTAACTAAGTTTCCCCATGTAGTCAATGATAGGTTACCTCAAGTGTGGAGATGGAGGGAGGAATAAGTATCATGGGTTGTGCCCTACATGCTAGTTTTATAGTTAGTGATATCTGCAAACATCATGTGGCATCCATATGAGCACATAGTAGCTA
Source organism: Torreya grandis (assembly GCA_037957365.1). Classification (NCBI taxonomy): domain Eukaryota; kingdom Viridiplantae; phylum Streptophyta; class Pinopsida; order Cupressales; family Taxaceae; genus Torreya; species Torreya grandis. The sequence continues at coordinate 438,434 of JARHVA010005708.1, forward strand.
CATGAGCAAGATGACACATAGTTGTACCAATGATAAAGAGGATAAAAGTGATTGGACACTAATTATGGTAGAGAGAGCCATATTTGTTGGTATGGGTGTTAGGATAGATGGGCCTACCTCATTTGGTGACACCAATATTGATTTTTGATTAGTGGGCTTGGAATATGAGGGATCCACAAGGGAGGAGAGGAATAGGGCCACTAGTAGTGAGGCTAACACTGATGCCACATTAAAAATGACAATATATTAGGTGGGCACAATGAGGAGATAAGAATGAGGATATGGATGCAGAGGTAGAGATACTAGATGTACCACTATCATTTCCACATTGATATGAGTATCAATCATTAAGGATATGACATCAATGGAGGTAGGAGGTAGAGGAAATAATGGAGACTATTACCATCATAAATGATCCTATAGGTGAGCCAAAGGAGATGATAAAGAGACTACTCAAATGTAGACTAAGACAGACATGAGCTATGATAGATAGGTTTGAGTTGAGGAGGTGGGCTATCAAGGAGGTGCTAGGAAGCCATGAAAATGGGGAGACTATGCTAAGTGATCATGCAAATGGTGAGACCATATTAATCAAGACATAGATATGTAAAAAGTGATGGTTAATTTTTTGCTTAAGTTTTACCTAGATAGATAGATCGATATTATTAGATATGACAATGATATAATATCCATATTGTGTACTTTTACAAGTGTAGGTGATGATGAGGAGGAGATATGGGGGTTCATGTTGAGGGGATCACTCCATGATGTCTTAGATGAGACTCTATAGCCATACAAACCCATGACACTAGAGGATTTGAGTGTACCATCTACCCCAACTCAAATGAGTTGGTTTAGAATATGGCATAGAGGGAGAGGATACAACCACTAGCATAAATGGGTATAGAGGAGTTATAGGCATGGTAGGCCCTAGTAGATGAAAGAGCTACACATATAGATATAGTAGCATAGATGATAGAGATCCAAACCTAGCTGATGGAGTCACAAATGTAGGTAGCACACCTATAAGGATAGATAGAGGGATTGAGATCTTAGACACCCTACTTATAGTGTACCATTAGGAGTAGTCAAAGTGAGGCCTCAATAGGTAGCATGGTTAGGCCATGAGATAGATAGGATGGGATCTAACCATAGAGATAGGGAATTATATATGGTTGCATATGATGTATAAAACTCATGAGATATATATCATTTTGGCATTTTGGTGTTGGATGTATATATTATCATCATGGTTGATTCTGGCTATTTATTATGGTTGAGGTTGGGAATGCTTAGGAAATATTTATTTTTAGAACATGTATTTAGATTTATTGTATATGCTATATGAAATATATGAGATGTGGTTTCTTTTCTAGAATTATGAAAAACACATACATGGTTACAAAGAAATAGGCAAAAAGGAATAGGAAAAATATAATCAATCAAGAAAATGTATTACACACTATTTTAAGCTTGGAAATGTGTAATAACAAGAAATTACTAAGTATAAAAAACAAAGAAAAGGCAAAACAAGATGGTGAAAAAGAATTTGTTTTTAAACCAATGTGAAATATTTTTGCACTAAATTACAAGTAAAGTCATACTAAATATCATGCTAAGAAGTATGAAAAACAAAGTAATAAAATGAAAGGTAGTAAAAATCACACAAATGGTAATAAAAATATACTAATTAAGTCAATCATTCATACTAAATCATGATGGGAAACATGAAACAAACAAAAAATTTGCAAAAAAATTGTCTTAAATTGATCACACTAATTTAAGCTAAGAAGTATGAAAAATTCAAGAAATGGTTGAAATCTTACATGCACTCAAAAAATAAGAAGATAAAAAGGAAAAATAAAAATTAAGCATAAAACATACAAAATATCAAAATTTGAATTATATAAAATGACATGTAACTTCATAATCAATTGAATCTTATCTCAAATTAGACACATGTAGTTTGGGTGGTGACTTGGGTATTAGCATTTTTTTTTGAAGAGGGTCGCGTCCTATCCACAATCTTACACTGTAACTCACCAAAATAAAATTACTATGGTGGAATAAAAAATGAAATTGGGTAATTAAGTATGTTGGTAATTAGAAGAAAAATATGGTAACTTTTTAGGATGGTTGGGTCATATCCATAGTCTTACAAAGCAACTCATAAATGAAATCCCAAGGGGAGTGATCATTACACCAAACAACAAATTTATCAAGAGGAAATATGAGGGATATAAGGAGTGAAAAAGGGAATGTAAAAATCAAGACTTAGGCATCTTATGTAAATACCTTAGGAGTCAAGAGGCATACTAAGGACACAAGAAGACACTAAGTGACTAGTGGTTGTCTATGTATAAAAGAAATCTACTCTCAATAGACACAAAACATTATAGGAAAATTAATGTGATAATAAGATAAACTCATGAAGGTATATTGGTACAAGAAAAATAAAATAGACATACCTTCCATTGATGTGTTCCCTAATCTTCAAGACCCCTTTTAGAGCCATTGGTCTTCTGTGAAGATTAGGTACTTGCATGAGAAATTAGGTAGAACTAAAAGATTTTTTTATTCTCCTCTTCTAATCTACTAGCCTACCACACCCCAAAAGACCTTGGATCTACTATGAGGCTAAATCTAGAGTTTGATATTTGACTAAAAGAAATATATGTGATTTGAATCATGTCTTTTAGTGTGATGTTACTTTCAGGAATATTTTTGCCTTTTGATATCATTGCCTTTTGTTTAAACTATTTGGCTTTTAACTTTATTTTTAATGATTTTTAAGATTCTCCTTCATGTGGATTTGAAATTACCAATCATGAGAGAGATAGTTATACACATGAATGAGCTATAGGCTAAGGCTAAAGGAAGCTAAGTAACTAAAGACAAGGACTGATTAGGATACTTAGGCCTAACAATGAACTAGGATGTGATCTCAAGTCTCAACCATGTATATGCTTAGGGTTTTGAGAAAAACTCTAGGGAGAAATCAATGATAAAGAAAATAAAATCATATGAAAAATATAAAAGATAAGCAAGATATAGTACAACAAGTAAGAAATCATGATATAAGATAAGAAGAAATTTGACACAATATCAAATGATATAATAGATAGAAATGAGATTAGATCACACATCTAATCTAAATATAAATGTGAAAGAACCATATATGTGCTCATAAATACTGGTAAATCTATCCATGAACATTATCCAATACATTAAATAGGTCTTTATGAAGTTGTAGTCAAACTATTGGTAAGGTTTCATCAATCTTCAATGAATACTAGGTAAATACGTTTTTTTATCTCTTAATTTTAAAAATTAGGAATGCTAAAAGGATCATGTAGAGGAGGAAATTTAGGCAAAGCATGGTCAAGATCATGTGTGTAAATATGATCTATTGGAGAATAAGGAATCACTGGTGGAGAAGGATCCATAGGGGAAGGAATCATGGGTGGAGAAGGATCCATAGGTGAAGGAATCATAGGTGGAGGCACAAAATTTGGTGAAGGTACCATATGAGGTAATGGAACCACTAGAGGTGGAGCTATAGGAGAATAAGGAGGAACATTTTTGTAGTAATTACCTATGAGAGGAGTGGTATAAGGTTTAGAAATGGATATAAGGTGAAATTTAAGATGTTGTTACAAGATATGACAATGATCAGTGTCATGGGTGTTGCATAGATGATATAGATAATATACCTCACCATACGTAAGTAAATATCTAGGAAGTACCTTAGAGGGAGGTATGGCTTTGTCTGATGATGAGAAAGAATGATGAAAGGTATAAATACATTGTCATAACTTGTGATAATGGGTGGAAGAATGGTTATCTATCCCATGGAAGCAACAAATACAATTTTTAGTGGGCTTAGTAAAATCACTCATGGAAGGAGGTAAAATAAGAGTAAAAGAATCCAAAGAACACTCATCAACCCATTTGGTTGGTAGAGGAGACATATTAGGCAAGGGAAAGAAACCATCACCAAGGGAAGGTTATGATGAGGAAGGAATGGAACTAGGCTCAATGGAAGGAACAATAGCATCAGAAGTAAGAGTATGCTTAACAATAGTATGAGTGGGAATAAGATCAAATATAACAATCTTTAGAAAATGATCAACTATAGAAGGCTCTATTGAGGGAGAGGTAGGATGTACAAAGGGTCTAAATAGTATTTCACTAACCTTAGAGGTAAACCAATGATGGGAATCAAAGAACCTAGAAAATTGATAAATCTCGGTCATAGCACGATCGATGAGCATAGTTTTACGTGGCTACTTATAAATTGTAGGTGTCGATGCCATCTCTACCCTATGATAAAAGGGGAAAATGCAAAAATAAAGAACTATAAGTGAAGGAACATTATGAGATGTATAAAAAAACTCAAGTAAAGAAGAATGATAACAAGCAATCTTGACATAACATGCTTGTATAGGACTTCCTATTAATTTATCATCTAAGGAATAACCATAATATTAATTTAGAGTATGAAGATCAATGACACAAGTAGGAATAAACTTATCATCTGATGAATCATGGTGAATAGAATGCCTAGTCTTGGTTAAGGTTATATGAATTCCATTACAAGGAGGTTTGAAAGAATGAGGTTGCAAGTGTAGACACCTAAAACTAGCCACCAATAACCTCTAATTAGGCTTTTGGCTAATTTCCACCCAAAATGTACAATTTGGCCTAAAAACACTAAAACATGATAAATAATGTGAAACTAATGTATTTAAGTTCTGATTTTGGCCAAGGTATCCTTAGATAGGGAAATTAAATTTATGGGCCAACTAACTTTGATCAAATCATTTCGAGTCAAAATGCCAATTTTGCACTTGGGTGCTTTGGATTAATCTTTCCTATCAAATCTTCTACAAAATATGCATGCCTTTGTTATTTGCTATTAGTAACATCTTAAATGGGATAATAGGCCCAATGCATCTGATATGGACTTTCAATTCTAATCAAATAAAATTTTAGACCAATAATAAGGCATTTTGATTGATTTCAATAATTTATGCACAAAGTGCTTAAATCATGCTTAAGATCTAATTAACTCAAATTTAGGCATAATAAATAATTCCATGGAAACTTGTTGAAAATTTATTTTAGGAAATGAATATTGAATATCTGCATCATCAGGTGACCTCATTTCTTGGGAAGACTTCCCTATGGCATAAATGCCACAAATATCTAGATTCATGCCCTCCATGCCTCTGAATTGCCCCTTCTTCTAATTTCATGATGAGGATAATTATACACTTAATTCAAAAAATTGGATTAATCCTTAGCCACACATCTCAATCTTGAGATGGATGGTTCATGTTGATTATTATCAATCTCAAAAATCTATAAATAGAGAGGCCATGAACATCATTTCTAAGTTATTTTGGTGTAAAGTTATAATGCACAAATGATTCCAAAATCCATTCTAATTAGTGTTACCATGACAAATTGATTCTAAGCCAAGCTAAGGTTTAAGCCAAAGGTGCCAAGGAGATATGGAAGTATCCAAGCTTCCATTGCTAAGATCTTCACGAGCACAAGCCAATCAAGCTACCATTACAAAGGCATTTGGAGCATCCAAGGAAGGCAAAGGAATTCTTGTGTTTTCATTCCATACTTTTTAGTTGTGTTTGTCATTTGTTTTTATTAACTAATCTCTCTCTAGTGTCTATGCCTAGAGATGTTATGATATTAGTGTGTTTATTTCATTTTTTTTCATTTTAGAACTAACACCATACAAACCATCCCCTCTTGAGTCAAATTCCTATATCACAACAAGGAAGAAAGAAGATGTGAGATGAGATGAGGTGAGAGATCAAAATTTTTGATATTTACATTAATATCATGATCATCATCATTGAAATCTAAGATATTAGGAGGAATTTTAACAATGAGCTTAGGATGCCCATTATAACCATGGGTTAAATTAATAGGAAAATTATGACACTGAGACTCACAAAATGGAACACTTGGAAAAGTCTCAAGATTAAGAATATTGAAGACAACATTATCTTGTAATTATTCAAAATTTTAAGGGTTAGTGTCACCTTGAATCCTATAAAAGGCTCCATTATGAGGGAATTTAACACATTGACAGGTAGAAGAAGTGATAGCTTTCATGTAGTGGGTCCACATCCTACCAAGTAAGATGTTATATGAAAGGGGGAAGTTAAATATAATCACCTTCACATGGATGCTAATAGGTTTAGTAGTAATGGGAAGCCACACATAACATAAAGGAGGCATTTTCCTTCAATCATATCCTTGGCATGTGTTACATGTAGACTTGAGATTGCATAAAGAATACCTAATAGTCTTAATAACATTGAGAGGAGCAACACATGTGCCATAACAATCATCAATCAAGGTACACTTGACTTGGATATCACCTATTTGGATTCTAATGAATAAAGGAGGATCATCCACACGAAGAAAAATATCAATAGGAATCATATAAGCTATGGGAAATTTTAGGGAAATAGAAGTGTATATAGTTTTAATGACTTGGATAGACATTTGTTTAGATTGTTATAAAATACTATCTTTAGAACTCGATAAAGTTGCCTCCCATCTTGTTAGGAGAAGATGATGGACATTCTTCTTGAATAAGAGATGCATGAGGCAATTTCAATGACATGGATAAGTCTTCATAAGCTTAAGAAATGGAAGCTAGGATGGTAGATTAGTGAGTTACAAAATGGGATCCCACTCATTATATCTCATAATAAAGTTGTTATATAAAGGTGTATAATGGTTAAGGAGATCCTCAAAAAGATGAGCCAAAGAACATTATAATTTTTGCTTGTAAGAAGAAGAATAAGGTTTAGAACATGGTGGTAAATCATTTTGAGATGATGAACTAGTTAGTTTAACTTTATTTTGAGAATTGGAAGAAAAAGTGTTAGTAGAAGCTTGAGTATCACTATCATTAAAATATGATGGAAAAGTGGTAGAAGTAGAATGGGATGTGTTATCCAAGGGATAATAATAAATTAGATCATCAAAAGTGATAAGATTTTCATGCCTAAACTCATTTAAATGATTTGGAAAATAATCTTAGATAACATGATATGTATTATGTGAAGGAGTATAGATAGGTTGGGAATCAGTGAAAGCCATCACCCTTTACATATTAGTCATGCTAACCACATTCTCTTCAGAAGAAGGTGAAACAAAACTTTCTACATTATTAGTGGAAGGAGTGGGCTTGTCTTGAGTATCTTGAATCATTTTATGATTAGGTAAAGGATATTTATAGATAGACAAATGCATATTTTCTTTATTCAAGGCTTGGGTTTTGTCATTTGATTTATATTCCTTGAAATCAAACTCATAGGCTTGTTGACGCATGCAGATAATGGAATCATGATCTAAATTAATTCCAAGAAGAAAATCCATTAATAAAATATGAATTTGTCTACAAGTCTCATGAAAATTACCCCTACTAGCATGAAACTAGAAAAAATTATTAGGATCATACCAGGATTTCATAGGCTGAGTAGGGTCAAGTTCTCATGGAAGAGGCTTGGGTAGATGCTTAAGCAATTCAACTAAGGATAAAGGTTTGTGAACATTTATGTTATTAGGTGAAGATAAATTAGGATTAATATATTTTTGATAAAAAAGATTTGGTTATGAAGAAGAGTTAAGAATGATAGCTTTAACATTATGAATGGTATCATAAGAATCAATAACACCATCATTAGTGATATTATGTTTTTTATTCTTAAGTAATAGATGAAGACCCACAAAAGGTTGGGGTGGATCAAATTAACACATTAGGAATTTTTTCATTTATCTTGGTCAATAGCCTCCTCCAAGGTATGTGGAGAGATAATGTAGACTCTATATTGAAGTTTAGGAAAGAGAGCATTTGTAAAGAGATGCAAAAGATTATCATCTGCCATGTTATGTTCACATTTGTTTGGCAAAGTCTTCTATCTCTTAACAAAGGCTTGGGTAGTTTCATTCTTATGTTATTTTCAATTAATGAAATGGGCCAAAGTATTTTCAAGAAGATCATTAGTTTGGAATTCTTGAACTAAAGCATTTATTAAGTCCTCCAAACTAGAAATAGAATGAGCTCTAAGTTGATTGTACCAATCCAAGACATCACCCATGAGGGTTTTGTCTAGGAGCTTGGTATCAACAAAGGTGTTTAATTTGACCCAATCCTTGTAAATATTTCAAAATGTTTTAAGGTGATTGGTAGGATCGGTGACCTATTATAAGAAATTGTAGGTGTTATACCTCTTATATCAATGTTGTCAATTTGAGTAGTGAGAGGTTCATTTTGGAGATGCTTAATGATTTTATTAACTAAAGGAGGTTGAGGAATGATATTTCTTTGAGAATATTGAAGAGGAAGAGGGGGAACATTTTGGTTATATGTGCCATAAGCCATTGGTTTTGGATGATATTGAAGGTTAAGATGGTGGTTTTTTATTCTCATCATTTGATTCATATTATGCACTTGAAAGGTTTTAATTTGATTGAGAGTTTGCAACAAAAGTTGATGTGTTTGATTAAGATTAGAATCATTATAATTGGTATTTGTGTTGGTATCAATGGCTTGGTTACCACTATTAGCATTGATTTGAGAATAATTGTGAGAATTTGAGGCACTAATGGCAAAATTTGCTTGTGAAGCAAAAGATGGAATAGCCAATGGTTGAGAGGAAGAAGAACTAGAATCATGATTGCCTTGGGTAGAAATAAATGAATTAGTGGAAGGATTAAGGATGGTGGACCTTATGAGAGGTGAAATATATGTAGAACATTCCATGCTAGTTGAGATAATTTACATGGAGGTAGAAGAGGTTAGATAAGATGTCATGGAATAAGAAGGAATTGAAATTGAAGGAAGAGGTTGAGAACCAAAGAAATTGGTACCTCCGAATATCATTGAGAATGTAGGATTAAGTGAGTGAGGCTCTTTAGTTTGACCACTAATCATGAGGTTATAAATGGTAGAAGGATCAATTCCTATATGTTAGGTAAATTAAGAAATAAATAAAAGTATTTTAGGCATATACTCTAACTCAGGTTGGTCTTCTAATGAGAAAAGAGGATTATGTTGTGAAGAGGTATGGGGAGCGGTCCCATAGTTCATTGTGCAAGTGGAAATATGAACATTACTAGAATACAAAAGAGGATCCCTACTCTATCTATGGGAGACCCTATTAGGATTGGTAAATTTATTCATGTTTGTTGATTATGCTTCAGTTACATTATTTAACATAAAGTCCATGATGAAGGGAAAAAATTAGAGGTGATAAAGCAAAGGTCAAAAGAAGTGACTGAAATTGAATAGGGTCGATTGGGTTGGTATAGTACATAAATAAGGATTGTAAAATTATATAGGGTCAATTGAGTCAATCCATTATAGTGAAAAGAAGTTAGAAAAAGCACTGGGTCAACTAGGTCAATCCAATATAGAAGATAGGGAACTTAAGAAGCTTAAAAATAGACTGTAAAATGAAACAAGCTAAGTTTGCAAGTAATGAAAAGTAGTAAGTACTAAAAGGAAAAAATAACCATTTTAATTAAGATTGACCAATCTAATTTAAACACAAAAAAAATCTTTCACCAATGCTATCTAATGCAAGTTTTTGTACACAAAATTGAGCAAAGAGTAAGTAATAAAATTGAAAATTAAAGATAACTAATTGGTCAACATGAGTGTTAATTAGATTATTAAGATATGATTTTAATGTGATTGGAAGTTGGATATAAGAAAGGTACCAGATAGAAATCTAAGGATGGTTTTAGGTAGTTTGGGTTGAAAAATATTGTAGTGATAATGATACATGCTTGGTATTAGGTCTTACCCCCTCACTTCACACACTACAGTGATAAAGGTGTTGGGTGGTTAGCTAGAATATACCATTAACCATAGTTTATACTTGACCAAAGCATCAATTCAGCTTCCCCATTGGTGATGAAATCTAAGTGGGTTTGCCTAAGGTAGACAAATGTTTAAATTTCTTGTTTACATTTTTTTATTTGGCCATATGTGCATAAAATAGAAATAGTGAAACTAAGCAATTAATTAAAAATCCCCTAATTAGACTATGTGTACTATTCTAACCATGAAATCAACATGAAAATAAAGTGTGTGAACTAATTACTAATAGATATGATGTTAATTCTAGTTTTGAAATAATGTATAATGTTGACACTATATGCATAAAATATAGAACATGGTCGACATGGTCAAACATATACTATGGAAGCAAAGTTTGAAAATGAACTAGGTTGGTAGTGTCAGTCCAATTATTTTAGATAGCACATAGAACATAGAACTAGGTAAACCATGTCGATCTAGTTGAATATGCAAGGGTAATTTAAATACTAAAAACTATGAAAGGAAAGATAAAAAAGGAAACAAATAGAGACGTAGAAAGGAACCTTGGTGGATCAGATATGTAATGAAGAAGATTGTTGGTCTAGAACCTAGAAGTATGCTTGATAAACCTATAAATTAGGTTGATAGTATTGATCAATCTATACATTAACCTATTGAAGAGTGTTAAAATTGTAAGGGGTCAACTAGGTCAACCTAGTAAGCTAAACTAGGTGTCTAAAAGGCTAGAAACCTATACTAAGTCAATCTAGTTGTCTGTTCCTACAACCTTCACATAGAGATAAAAAGTTGAGTCAATAGCATCCATCCAGAATATGAAAAATATATGATCAAAATGATGATCAAAATAAACAAAATAAATGAATGAAAAAGTGAACAAATCCTGCGAGGATTAGTTTACGTCAGGTTCACCAAAGTGTATGCAATTGAAAATTCATCATGTATATGAATTAATCCTAGATTAGATAATATATATCACACTTACACTTTCAATTGGGATACACTTTTTAAATGGGAGCATGACCAATATAGGTATCCACTAGACCTTATTAGGGAATCACTTATATCACTTGTAATAACACATCATGATGGGAAGGGTTCCAAAGCCTATACTCTAACATAATCACACAATGACCCTAATGGAGTCCCAACATTGTAAATGTTCATTCTATTGTAATAACAAGAAAAAAAAATCTAATCTAGTGCTCACCAAATCTTGTGGCACAAAGTGAAGGTTAGAAACCATACAACAAACTAAACTTAACATGTATTATAAGACATATAATCATGTCAATATATATGGAATCATAAATACATGGAGAGAAAAATACAAATGCATTATCTATCTACTCTTACAAAGGATAAATAAAGTTAGGAATACTTACCTTTGAAGATGAACTTGTTGAGTGTCAATCTCTCACTTGGACAAGGTGCTTTGTAAGATATTGTTGAGGTATGTAAAGATAACGAAGATAAATCATATCTAAGCTACATAACCTATCTAATCATCCAAAAGACTTCTCCATAAGACAAAATCCATATCTCCCAAGACAATATGGAAACCTAAGGTTTTTTCCTCAAGTAGAAGGGTCAATAGGTAGATCTTTTCTTGTACTTCTTCACTAATAATTATTCTCTTATGAAATGGTGGGAAATGACCTTATATCTATAGGCTAATCTTTCCCTAAATCCTCTCAAGAATGTTGGCTATAAAGGGTCGATCCAATCAACCCAGTGTGTTTTTAGGGATAATTTAATAGGTCTATGTTAGGTCAACCAGAAGGCTAACAATCCAAAAAAGTAAAAAGTAGCCCAAAACTATACTGGGTTAACCTAGTATTATCAATAATAAAAAAGGATGTTAAGGCAATAAATAGAGGAATAGGAGGAAAAGAGTAGAACAGGTAGGACTTAGAAGAATAATCTTAAGGTAAATATTTCTAGGAGACAAGAGTGTAGATGGAAAGTGGCAAAAGGGACAATAATCTTACAAAGAACCAATGGTCCACCCATCCCTTTTCTAATGCACTCCTTAAGGCATGCACTTAGAGAGATTGAGACTCGACTGGTTCTTAAAAGATACAAAGTGTCAATAATTAATAAAATTTTGAAAATTTTATGTGTATATAGGTTGAACTAGAAGACAAGGCCATGAGTTGATCTAATTATCTATATAAATTGGTTGTATTCACATTTTAAGTGGTCATTAATTTTAGAATCAAAGAATTATTGGGATTGTTCTAGAATTTCACATACTTTTCCTTGGTGGTTTCAACTTGATTATGCATCCATCGGTGATCAACATTTAGGCATCAAATTGTTGCTATAATTGGCCTAGATTACACTAGCCTTTCTCCCACACCTTCATCCTTGATTTATTTCCAAATGCTATTGATTATAACATAATGATTTTAAAATGTTGAATACATTTTTGTTATGTTTTATTTTTTAATTGTCTCTAGTATTTTGATTTAGTTAGTTAATTAGTTTTAAGACCATTAGTGTGTTTGTTTATAGATGATTACCTTAGTAATGTTGTGACATATCTATCATAACTAGTATTTTATATTTGTTCATGATTTATTTTAGACTTCTTGCATTCATAATGTGCAATATTTGAAAAGTGAAGATAGGCCATATTTACAATCAATTTAATAGATCAATGTATTTCATCATTATCCTTAGAACTTGCCCACTAAGTGGCTATAAGTTTGTGTAATTTATACATCAAGAACACAATGGTATAATTATAGTTAGGCATGTTTTTTAGTTTTGTAGTACCAATAATCTCATTTAACCCAAAGAACCTCTCTCTTTTTTACCCTATGCTCTTTCTCATTTTTACCTTTTTGAGATGGTGTCCTACCCTAGTTTAGGCTATGATAAGAATTGCAGTGAAGTAGAATCTAATTATTTTATTAGTTGAATCAAGTAGATAATAGGGTATAAACAAATAATAAGTAATAAAGTAAATAAACATGAAGTCTCATATCAATTAAACCTTTGGTGGTAACAGTTACTTCTCTTAGATTAAATTTGGTTAAATTGTGTGGTCCTTGGGTTGAACTAGCATCAATCCTAAAATTAATGAGAGGAAATTTCATCCCATGATTATTACCTCCCTTTTTCCTCTCACAATAGTTAATCTAATAGTTATTTATGTGTGTATCAATTATAACAATCAATATTTATGGTGCTAGAAGGATGGCTAGAAGGAACTATTTATAGATTGAGTCTCATTGCCCCTCTTTTATGTTTTATCCATTGTTGTGTGCTTAAAACACACACATAAAAATTTCTAGTGATATAAAGAGAGTATGAAATAATTATCTATTCATTCAGTCTCATTTCCCCTTCTTTATGGTTTCTCCATTGTTGTGTGCTTCAAATAGACACACCAACATTCATGGTGTTAGTAGGGTTATAATGTTTTCATTTATTTAATCATGTTCACCAATTTTGTTTATTATTTTTATTTTAATTTTTGTCTATTTAAAATAAACCTAGGCCCCACTGTAAGGATCATGAGGTCTATATTTAGGTTATTATCCATTTTTGTTTCACTTGTTAAGGCATAGGAGGAACATAATCATTAGAGATATGTATGTTATATATATGTTTCCCTTTTTTAGCATGTCCTTGATTCTCTAAAATTTGTGGCTATCACCATGTGTTGGATTGGTGAATCAATCATAAATATCCCAAGAATTCATAATGACTTACCATATGGGTATCCCTTTGTGTTTCTTCCTATATTTCACAATGAAAGCATAAGGACTGTTTATAAGTTTGATATACATGTTTTAAATTTCAAACTTGAATTTGTTGCATGTAGACTATTTCCTTTTAATTTAGAGGAAGAAGCATATGATTGGTTTCAATGGTTATCACCTAATTCTATTACCAGCTGAATGAATTTGAAAATCTATTTTTCTTCAGTTTGGTCAAAAGATTCATGCTCACATTCTATTACAATAATTTATTATAATTAGAATAAAATATCATGAACTAGTTAAGGACTTCAAATTTTGGTTTTAAAAGATCCTTAATAGAGTCCTTGATAGTCTTAGACCTTTTTAAGTATTTGTTTTAGAACTATATTTGTACACTTTAGACCCCTTGATTGCCACATTTATAAAAATTATACAACAAATACTTTGGCCTTCAATTTTGTATAAGCCATTCATGTAGAAGATCAATTAACTTACCTCTATCCAAGGAAAATAGAAGATTTTTACACCTTTAAAAATGCTACAATAAAATATTAGAAAATTGATCTCTCTATCATAGTCTAAGTAGAAACATCTCAATTTCACCCATTTTATCATAAAGATTATTATCTAATTAATTTTGATATGATTATAGAAGAAGATGATATTTCTAATGATGATGAGGTCATTCAGATTTTATATTTAGAAGAGTGCATTCCACTGACACTTGAATAAGAGAAGGAATATGTTCATGCAGTAGATGGTTCTTGTCCCAAAGAGTTGTTATGCCTTAAATGTCTTGCCCAAATGTTCAAAAATATTAGGATTCAATTAACTAAACCTATTACATGGGTACGGAAAAAAATTGATTTAAATGATTCCAATGCTTATCTTAATTTAATTTTAGAAATAAGGGCGGTGATTGTTTTGAATGTATGCTTACAATTTTCCTTGGATTCATAAGGAAAAAAAATTGAAAGGTTGGTTTAATGAATACAAAGATGTCCATGCCTTCCTAGTGACATTTACTAAAAGAACCTTTTTATTGCTAGTAAGTGGAAGTCACACTATGATGGGTTTCCAAACCCACCCTCTCAATTTTATTGGGATTATTTTTTTAGATTAGTGTACATGATTTCTTATTTTATACATTAACTTTCTATATTATATTTACCTATTTTATGTATTTTTAGAGTAGTTTACCTATTTTCTAGAGTAGATCCCCATTTGTGAATATGTTTGTTTTCTAATTTTATTATTTTCATTCTATTTTACTTCAGAAATTGAGCTTATTATTTATCCTTAACATCTTACTACAGTAATGAACCTTGTCCTAAAAATAAAAAATTAAGTAGAAGGAAGAACCATGTGGATTTATCTTTCCTTGTGTTAGTGGGTTGAGGAAACCAAAAAGGTGGGTGTATAATTGAGATAGTTGTTTGAGCCTTTAAAGTTAAAAAGTGAAAACTCACCTTTGAACAATGGCATAGGTTGCTTAAATTTTATTTTGTGTTTTATAAAATTTGGAGGCTTGTTATTATAAATAGAACATGTGGATTTTATAAAAGGTTGTTTTTCTTGTCTAAATCCATAAATTGCACTTAATTAGACATCTTAAGCTAAGAAGAAACATTAAGCTATTTTAGGCTTGTCTTAGTAATTTGAATTTTCTAAGTTCATAATTTTAATCATGGCTTGGTCCCTAACCCTTAATGGAATAAACATAGAAATAATTTAACAATAAATTTTTGAAGGAAATAAAATACAAAATGCACAAATCTAAAGTCTTCCTCGAAAGGGTGATCCAAGCAATGTCTACCATAAGATTTTTGGCCTAGCTAGAAGTAAAGCAAGGCCTTGAATGGGACTAGACATATCTCTATCATGTCTATAGATGCCTAGATAGAAGTAGATCAATGCCCATTCTAGTTCCCCCAAGCCAAATTGCTAAGTATTTTCGCTCTCAGCAGTTTTGGTTATCTAAGCATGTTTGAATTAATTTGTGTAAATTATAGAGTTATAAATTAATTTATCACTTTCACATACTAATGGAATTTAATATAATTAAAAATTAGTATGCCATAGGTTGAGGCAGACTTCAGTGCATTCATCTTTTTTATTTTTTCTAAAGAGAATTGTTTATAATTTATACTTATGTTAAGGTATGAAGATTTGTAGTCTAACTTTTGGAGTGCTTTAACTAGATTCTATGGATTTTAAATGGTTAACAACATTCTCCCTATAAAAATCACCATTTATTGTGTGTTTGTATACAACACCCCATTTTTAGGCTAAAAACATGGACCCTCTTCATTTTGAGCTAAATTTTGGTGATATATCTCATGATTATGTTTTTCATAGAAAATTGGATTAATTTTTGTAATGCTTCTTAGCTAAATCTTAAATAATCATGTTCTTCATAGTCTATCACTCCTCCATTTTTATTCATTTCTATCACATTTTATATATGCTTTATATTATGAATACATGGTTTTGAATCTTGAGTTTATGTGAATGACTAGTTTCAATTCCTATATTGAATGATTGCTTCTCACATAAAATTTGCTTAGCAAAACTCATTTTTTTAAAAATATTTATTTACTCAATTTTATTATTTTCTCATAGGTTTTAAAATATTCCTAAATTGCTCCCAAATTATTCCATGCATATAAATCTCATAAAAACATGGATTTGGACCCAAATCTCTTTAAAAAATGACCAAGTCATTTTAAATACTTGGGGCCTAAGATCATGCCATGTGGCATGATCCTAGTGACCTGACCCACCAGAGATTTGAAGGCATTAATTAAGGCTCAAACCTTATAAAATCAAATCCTTAGAACCTTGGGGGGCATTTAGGAATTAAATCAAAATCTTGAGAGTTGACTGACATTGAAAAAGGCATATGGCACTAAGGCCTTGAGAATATGCCATGTGTTACCCTCTCAAAATACCAAAAGCCCAGATGAATTACAATATTAACTCAGGCATGCAGGACATTGGTAACATTATTCCTAATCATGAAGAGACATGAAATTTGAGAAGAATCCATGTGGCCATGGTAATAAAAAAGGTAGACAATATACTAAAGATCAAGAATGACAACAAGATTCCAAGTGGAAAAATGGGACCTAGTGGGAAAAGCCAATTGCCTAGTGAAATAAAAGGAAAGTGAAGCTGAGAAAGATCCTTATGGTAGTGATGGCATCACAAAAGTGATGGAACTATGATTGATAACCCATCTGGCCATCAAGGCCTTAAAATATGTGAATGAGATGTGCATTTAATTTGATAGTGGAAGATCAAGTTGTAGAGGTCCATATAAGATAAAGAAGAGTTAAAAGACAAAATTTGCAAATTTAACCATCATAAAATCTAATTGAAAGACATGGATCCAATGTAAAATATATCAAAATATCAATTACATCTTCTAATCATCATTGATGTTTGTAATTTCCCTATTAGTGGGTTTAGTTGGAAGACAAGGCCATGAGATGATCACATTATCTATATAAATAGGATGGATTTACATTTTAATTGGTTATGACTTTTAGGGTCAAAGAGTTGTTGAGATTGTGCTAGTATTTCACCTACCTTCCCTTGGTTTTTTCACCTTGAATGTGCATCCATGGGTGCTTAGCATTTAGGCATCAGATTACTATTATAATTGGCCTAAATTAGGCCATACTTTCTCCCATACCTTCAACCTTAATTGTTGTCAAGCGGTATTTATTGTAACATAATGATTTTAGAATGTTTAATACATATTTTTTATGTTTTATTCATTTAGTGTCTCTAGTATTTTGATTTAGTTCATTAATTCATGATAGGACTATTAATGTTCTTATTGATAGATGATTATTGTATACACATAATATTTTCACACTTTTATTAATTATTGACACTTTGTATCTTACGGGAACGTATTGAGTCTCAATCTCTCTACGTGCATGCCTTAAGGGGTACATCGAGAAAGGGGTGGGTAGACCATTAGTGCTTTGCAATATTGTTGTCCCTTTTTCCACTTGTCATATACACACTTATCTCCTAAAACCATTTACCCTAAGCTTTTTCTTCTTATTCCTACCTCATCTAGTCTTTGCCTCTTTCCATTCCTCCTTTTCTTTCCTTAGCATCATTTTTTTGACTATTGGTTGTACTAGGTTGATTGTGTCAACCTAGAATAGTTTAGGGGTATTCTATAATTTCTCTTAGTTTGTTAGACTTTTGGTTGACCTAACACAAACCTAGTAAATTATCCCTAAAAATGAACTAGGTTGACTAGGTTGACCTCGTACAATCGATGTTCTTGGGAGGATTGAGGGTAAGATCTACCTATATATATAAGGTCATTTCCCACCATTTCATAACAGAATAATTATTAGTGAATAAGTGCAAATGAGCATCTTCTTATTTACCATTCTACTTGAGGACTAAAGCTTAGGGTTCCATAATTTATTTGGAAATATGGATCTTGTCTTATGGAGAAGTATTTTAGATTCTTAGATATGTTATGTAGCCTAGATATAATTTATTCTTGTTATCCTTACATACCACAAAAATCTCTTGAAAAACACCTTGGATAAAGAGGAGATTGAGGCTCTATGGGTTCATCATCAAAGTTAAGTATTCTTAACTTTATTTCTCCTTTGTAAGAGAAGATAGATAATGCATTTCTATTCATCTCTCCATGTATTTAGGATTTATATACATTAACATTTGTATATGTCTTTCAATACATGTTTAGTTTAGTTGTTAATTTTATTTTTTCTAACCCCCAATTTATACCACAAGCTTTGGTGTGAACTAGATTAGATTTTGTTTTCTTGCTATTAGAATGGACTTAACATTTAAAACCTTAGGACTCCATTAGGGTTGTTGTGTGATTGTGCTAGACTATAGGCTTTTAAACCCTTCTTAGCATGATATGTTATGACAAGTGATATAATTGATGCCCGAATTGGGTCTAGAAATTCCCCATATTGGTCATGCTCCCACTTGACAAGTGTATCCCATTTGGTAGTGTAGGTGTGATCTATCTTATCTGATCTAGGATTAATATAGAGACATGATGCATTTTTAATTGCATATATTCTAGCAAACCCAATGTGAACTAACCCTTACAATATCTATTCACATTTTCCTTTATTTATTTCATTTATTTTGATCATCATTTTTATTATATATTTTTGACATTCTAGATTGATTTTGTCAACCCAACTCTTTTTCTCCATGCATAGGTTTTAGGAACAAGGAACTAGATTGACCCAATATAGGTTTCTAACCTTTCAAACATTTATTTCAACCTACTAGGTCAACCCAATCAACCCATTACTATTTTATCACATTTTTCGTAGGTTCTTGTACATCTTGATGGATACTATCGACCCGATTTTGAGGTTTCTCAAGCATACTTCCAAGTTCTAGACCAATAATCTCCTTCATTGCATCTTTGATGTACCAAGGTTCCCCTCTACTTCTCTATTTATCTCTTTACTATCTTTCCTTTCATAGTTGTTAGTCTTAAAAACTACCCTTGTATAGTCAATAAGATCAATACTACCGACTTAGTTTTATGCTATATGTGTTTTCTTAAATAACTAGGTCAACACTTCCAACCCAATTGATTTTTAGACTTTGCTTTTGCATTAAAATTTCAACCTTCTTGACCCTATTCTATATTTTTTACATATTTTTTTCACACTATACCTTGTTTCAAATTTATAACTAACCTCATATCTATTAGTAATTAATTCACACTTTACTTTCTTGTTGCTTGCATGCTTAGAATAGTTTACATAGTTTAATTAGAGTATTTTCAATTAATCATTTTATTTTACTATTTTTATTTTATGGACACATGACCAAATCACAAAAATATTAAACATCACTTTAGCATCTTGTCTACCCTATGCCAACCTACTTAGATTTCATCACCAAGGGGGAAATTGAATTGATGCTCTAGTCAAGTATGTAAAGTGTGGTTAATGGTATATTTTGGCTAAACACTCGACACCCTTATCATTGTGATGTATGAAGTGAGGGGGTAGGCCCCAATACCAAGCCTTTATCATTACCACTATAATCCATTTCATCCTAAACTACCTGAAACCATCCTTAGATTGATATCTAGTACTTTGCTCTATAGCCAACTTTCAATCACATCAAAAATTATTCTTAATAATCTAATTAATAATCAAGTTGACCAGTTAGCTATCTTTACTTTTTAAGTTTTTTTATTACTATTTTCTCAATTATGTGCACAAAACCTTAGATTAACTAGCGTTAGTGAAATATTTTGCTTTGTGTATTCTGATTGGATTGACCAACATTAATCTAATTACTTGTCTATTTCCTTGCATTAATTACTACTTTTTAGTACTTGCAAAGTTAGATTTTAATTTTGTAAAATATGTTTTAGGATTTTTAACTTCCCTATCTTATGTATTAGATTGACCTAGTTGACCCAATGCTTTTTTTACCTTATATACACTATACTGAATTGACCCAATCAACCCTATATAATTTTATAGTCCATATTTATATACTAGATCGATTCAGTCAACCTAGTATAGTTTTAGTCACCTCTCTTGACATTTAATTTCTCATCTCTCTTTTTTTCCCTTCATCATGTACTTTCTATTAGACAAAGATATTAAGTTAAAGTCAATAGACATGATGAACTTTACCAATCCTAATAGGGTCTCCCATAGATAAAGTATGGTTCCTCTTTTGGATTCTAGTAATGTTTATATTACCACTCATACAATGAACTATGGTACCCCTCCTCATACATATTTACAACATAATCCTCCTCTTTTCTTAAAGATCAACCTGAGTTAGTGTATACTCCTAAAATGTTTTTCTTTATCTCCAAATTTCCTCAACATAGAGGAATGGATCCTTCTACCATTTACACCCACATGATTAGTGGTCAAACTGAAGAGCCTCATTCACCTACTCCTACATTCTATATAGGATTTGGATGTACAACTTTATTTAGCTATCAAATTCTTAAATTTCAAATCCTTCTTATGCCATGACATCTTCTTCTCTAACCTCTTCTATCTCTATGCCTAGTATTTCAACTAACATGGTGAGTTCTACATCTAGTGGGCCTCTCATAAGTTTCACCATCCTAAATCCTTCCACTAGTTCATCATTTTCTACCCAAACCAATCATGCTTCTAGCGCTTCTTCCTCTCAAACATTCATTAGTTCATCTTTTGCTTCCCAAGTTAATTTGATAACTAGTGCCTCAAATTCTCATAGTTCTTCTCAAGCTCATATAAATAATAATAATGGAACCAAAACCACTAATATCAACACAAATACCAATTCTAATGCTTATAATGTTAATTAAAAACACCATCTTTTGTTACAAACTCTCAATTAAATGAATACTTTTCAAGATCAAAACACAAATCAAATGATGAGAATTCAAATCCACCTCCTTAATCTTAAATATCATCTAGAACCAATGGCTTGGGGCACACATAGCAAAAATGTTTCCCCTCCTCTTAAATATTCTCAAGGAAATTTCATTCCTCAACTTCCTTTTGTAAAAAATACCATCAAGCATCTACAAAATTAACCTCTTACTACTCAAATTGCTAACATTGATATAAGAGGTATAACACCTACAATTTATTAAAATGGTTCAATCGATCCTACTCTTCACCTCAAAATATTTGGAAATATTTACATGGATTGGGTCAAAATAAACACCTTTGATTCAACCAAGCTCCTAGCCAAAACTCTCACAAGTGATGATTTTGATTGGTATAATTAACTTAGAGCTCATTCCATTTCTAGTTTGGAAAACATAGTAAATGATTTCTTTCAATAATTCTAAACTAATGATCTTCCTAAAAACACTTTGGCCAGTTCATTAATTGTAAACAATGTGAGAATGAAACTACCCAAGCATTTGTTAAGAGATGGAATACTTTGTCAAACAAATATAAACATAACATTGTGGATGACAACCTTATTCATCTCTTTACCAATTCTCTCTTCCCTAAACTTCAATATCAAGTTTTCACTCTTTCTCCATGTACCTTGGAGGAAGGTATTTACCAAGCTAAAAGATAAGATTTCCTAATGCATCAATTTGATCCACCCTAACCTTATGTGGGTCTTCATCTATTACTTAAGAATAAAAACCACAATATCACTAACAATGGTGTTACCAATTATTATGATACCATTTACAATGTTTAAGCTATCATTCCTAACCCTTCTTCAAAACCAACTCCTTCTCAACAATATACTAATCCTCATTTCTCTTCACTAAATAACATAAATTTTCACAAACCTTTATCCTTGGTTGAATTTATTAAGCATCTTGTGGATGACAACCTTATTCATCTCTTTACCAATTCTCTCTTCCCTAAACTTCAATATCAAGTTTTCACTCTTTCTCCATGTACCTTGGAGGAAGGTATTTACCAAGCTAAAAGATAAGATTTCCTAATGCATCAATTTGATCCACCCTAACCTTATGTGGGTCTTCATCTATTACTTAAGAATAAAAACCACAATATCACTAACAATGGTGTTACCAATTATTATGATACCATTTACAATGTTTAAGCTATCATTCCTAACCCTTCTTCAAAACCAACTCCTTCTCAACAATATACTAATCCTCATTTCTCTTCACTAAATAACATAAATTTTCACAAACCTTTATCCTTGGTTGAATTTATTAAGCATCTACCCATGACTCTTCCAAAAGAGATTGACCCTACTCATCCTATGAAATCCTGGTATGATCCTAAAAATTTTTATTGGTTTCACACTAGTTGGGATAATTCTCATGAGACCTATAGACAACTTCATAACTTCATAATTTAGTTATGTATTTTTTTCTTGGACCTAATTACGACAATGATTCCATTATTTATAATCATTAATAAACCTATGAGATTACTTTCAAGGACTATAAGTCAAATGACAAAACTCAAGCCTTGAATCAAGCAAATGTTCATTTGGATATCTATAAGGATCCTTTACCTAATCATCAACCTACCTAATATAATCAGGATAAGCCCACCCTTCACCAATAAATTATAATGTCTTATTAAGACAACTTCTAAATAGAATGTGGTTAGCATGACTAATATGCAAAGGGTGGTGGCTTTCATTAATTCCCAACCTATTTATACTTTTCCTTCTTATAGGACATATCATGTTATCTAGGATTATTCTCCAACTCTTTAAATGATTTTAGGCCAGATGAACTTATTACCTTTGATGATCCAATTTATGACTCCTCCTTAGATAACACATCCCATTTTTTTTCTACCGCTCTTCCATCATCTTCTAATTCTAATTATAATCAAGCTTCTACTAATATTTCTTCTTTTAATTCTCAAAATAACTTAAACCAACTAGTTCATCATCTCAACATGATTTACAACCTTGTTGCAAACCTTCTTCTTCTTCTTACCAATTTTTTTTTAATGTACTTTAGTTCCTCCTTTTGAATACCTCATTAACCATTATTCACCTATATATAACAACCTTATTATGGGTTATGATGAGTGGTATCCCATTGCAGAGTTCACTAATCTCCCATTCCAAATTCCATTTCTTAAGCTTATGAGGACTTCTCTACATCACATAAACTACCTCATGCATCTCCTCTTTGAGAAGAATGTCCCTCATCCTCCTTTAGTAGGATGGGAGGCAACATTATTTGGTTCTAAAGATAGTATTTTAAAATAATGTTAAGAGATGTCTATCAATGTTGATGATACCATAAACACTTCTCTTTCTCTAGAGTTTCTCATAACTTATATGATTCCTAATGAGATTCTACTTCATGTGGATGATCATCCTTTATTCATTAACATCCAAATAGGTGATATCAAAGTTATGCATGCATTTATTGATGATGTTTTTGGTACCTATGTCACTTCTCTTGATTTCATTAAGACCCTTAGGAATTCCAAATGCAATCTCAAGTCTACACATAACACATGCCAAGGATACGATAGAAGGTAAATACCTCCTTTAGGTTATGAGTGGCTTCCTATTACCATCCCACCTATCACCATTCATGTGAAGGTGATGATATTTAATTTCCCCCTTTCATATAACATCTTACTTGGTAGGTTGTGAACTCACTTCATGAGAACTATCACTTCTTCCACCTACCAATGCATTAAACTCCCTTATAATAGAGCCATTTATAGGATTCAAGGTGACACTAGCCCTTAGAATTTTAAACAATTCCAAGATCATGGTTTATTCAAGATTCCTACTCTTGAGCCTCTAACAAGTTTTCTATTTTATGAGTCTTAGTCTCTCAACTTTCCTATCAATTCAACCCATGGTTACAATGGGCACCCTAGGCTCATTGGTAACATTCCTATTAATCTTTTAGATCTTGATGCCTGATGAGAATAAATTAAAGATCAAAACTTGTAATCTCTTTCCTCAACTCATCTCATATTTTCCTACTTCCTTGCATCCTCATTCTTACAAATTTCCTTATGATGACATTCTCATAGTCTTGACCAAGAGTAGGCATTCTATTCACCATGCTTCATCAAATAATAAGGTTATTCCTAGCTATGTCATTAATCTTCACACCTCAGATTATGATGATGGTTATTCCTTAGATGATCCATTATTAGGTAGTCTTGTATAAGCCCAAGATGACAAGATTATCTATTATCATTCTTATTTACTTGAGTCTTTTCATGCATCTCATCATTTTCCATCACTTATAGTTCCTAATTTTTGTGATTTCCCCCCTTATCATAAGGTAGAAAGGGCATCAACACCTCCAATATCTTAAGAGACACATAATACTATGCTCATAGATCATAATATGATTGGTCCTTACTACTTTTCTAAGCTCCCTAATTTCCATCAATGGTTTACCCCTAAGGTTAGTGCAATACTCCTTAGACCCTATATAGATCTTGCCCCTCCCTTAATAGAACCTGCTATAGTTAAGCCTCTTCTCAAGCCTATATAGGTGATCCTATTCCTACTCCTACTATTGTGGATACTATCCCTACTTCTAATACTATTTCTCCTTTTTTTGAGCTTAGTTCTATTATGTTCTCCTCATCACTCTCCCTTAGTGATGGTTTGTTTCCTTTGCCTAAGATGTCTCCTCTACCAACCAAATGGGCTAATGAGTGTTCTTTAGCTTCTTCCACTCCTATTTTACCTCCTTACATGATTTTTTCTACTAAAACCACTCATAAATATATTTTTTAATTTCATGGGATAGATAACCAATCTTCCACCCATTGTCATAAGTTGTGGCAATATATTGATACCTTACATCCTTCTTCCTTATCATTAGAAAAATTTATACCTCCCTCAAAGGTACTTCTTAAATATTTACCCAAATATGGTGAGGTCTATTATCTATTGAATCTCTATAACACCCATCATACTGATCATTATCACATCCTATAACAACATCTCAAAGATTACCTTATAGCCATTCATGAACCTTCTACCACTCCTCCCATAGGACATCCTTGCAAGAAGGATCATCCTTCCCTTATGGCTCCACCTCTAGTGGTTATATCACCTCCTGTGGTCCCTTCACCATCTTTTGTTCCTCCACCTATGATTCCTTCACATATGGGCCTTGCCTCACTTATGGATCCTTCTCCTTTGATGATTCCTTCTCCTCTCATAGATCTTGTTTCCATGTATTCTCCTAACCATCCTTTGCCTAATTTTCTTCCTCAGCATGATCTTGTGAGAATTCCTAATTTTTTAGTTGAGGAGATTATAAAATAAGTATTTTCCCAATATTCATTGAAGATTGATGAAACCTTATCAATAGTTTGATTATAGCTTCATAGAGACTTATCCGATGTATTGGATAATGTGTGTGGATAGATTTACTAGTATTTATGAGCACATGCATGGTACTTTCACATTTATATTTGGATCATATATTGTTCTCCAATATTTTTTCTATCTTTTATATCATTTGACACTATGTCAAATTTTTTCTTATCTTATATGATAATTTCTTACTTGTATTATATCTTGATTATCATTTTTTTGCATATGATTATCTTTGCTTTATCATTAATTTCCCTTCCCTTTTTCCTAGAGTTTTTCTCAAAAGTCTCTTCTTATATCTTCATTATTATTTTTCTTTCTTAACCTTATTTTTCATAGATAATTTGTCATGGTGATTTGGTTATACTTACCCTATTCCCCTTGGTTATTATCTCCCTTCATCATGTGATCAATTAACAAACAATCTATTTTATTAGTGTATCATTTTGTTGGTCCACTTTGGATCTCCTTTTTACATCTTCGTTTTTTTTTCCAAACTAAGCATATACATAGTTGAGACTCAAGATCACATGTTAGTTCATTGTTAAGCCTAAGTTTCCTAGTCAGTCTTTCTTTTTGGTGACTTAGCTTCTTTTATCCTTAGCCTATAACTCATTCATGTGTATCACTATCTCTCTCATGATTGGTCATTATAAATATGTATGTAGTAAGAATATTAAAAATCCTTTAAAATAATGTTAAAAACAAATCATTTAAACAAAAGGTAATGATATCAAAAGGTAAAAATACTCTTAAACGTCTAATCACACTAAAATATGTGATTCAAAGCACATATCCTTCTAGTCAAAGCTCAAAATCAACATTTGGCCTCATAGTAGAGCTGAGGTTCTTTGGGGTATGGTAGGCTAGTAGATTATAAAAGGAGAATAAAAAAATATTTTAGTGCTACCTACTTTCTCATGCAAGTACCCAATATTTGTAGTAGACCGATGAATATGTAAGGGATCCTAAAGAGTAAGGAACATGTTATGGGAAGATAGGTCCATTTTTA
The DNA here is from genome assembly GCA_037957365.1 of Torreya grandis. Classification (NCBI taxonomy): domain Eukaryota; kingdom Viridiplantae; phylum Streptophyta; class Pinopsida; order Cupressales; family Taxaceae; genus Torreya; species Torreya grandis. Next base: position 464,871 of record JARHVA010005708.1, read on the forward strand.
TTTTCCTTTACTAATCTACCTTCATGATTTGATCTTAGTAGCACACCTATATTCTTACAAATCATTGTGTCAATAGCAAGCAAGTTCCCTTTGTGCATATATGACCACTAGTCACTTAGTGTCTTCTCATGTCCTTAATATACCTCTTTCCTTCTGACATATTCTCATAAGATGCCTAAGTATTTATTTTTACACTCCCTTTTTCACTCCTTATTTCCCTTATATTTCCTCTTGAGATTTTTTTTTTGTGTACTAATCACCCACTCCCCTTGGGATTTCATTTGTGATTTACAGTGTAAGACCGTGGATAGGACACAACCATCCTCAAAAATTACCATATTTCCCTTAATATTACTCACATCCTTGATTACCTTATTTTTCTATTCTCTTTATCAAGTTTTAGTGTAAGACCATGGATAGGACCTGACCCTCCTCACAAAATTTTCCAATACCCAAGTCACCATCCAAATTACATGTGTCAAATTTGAGATAAGATTCGATTGATTATGTTACATGTCATTTTACATACTTCCCATCTTGATATTTAGTATGTTTTATGCTTAATTCATTTTTATTTCACCTTCTTATTTTTTTAGTACGTGAAAGATTTCAACCATTTTCTTGAATTTTTCATACTTCCTAGCTTGAATTAGTATCACAAATTTAAGACCAATATTTTACAATTTTGTTTTTCTTTAATACTTCCATGCATGATTTAGTATGATTGATTGACTTAATTAATATGATTTTATTATCATTTTTACACTTTTACATACCTTCAATTTTATTACTTTGTTTGTCATAATTCCTAATGCAATATTTATTATGACTTTACTTATTTTAATTTGGTGAAAAAATGTTTCACATTGGTTTAAAAACAAGTTCTTTTTTACCATTTTGTTTTGCCTTTTCTTGGTTCTTTATACTTAATCATTTTTTGTTATTACACATTTCCCAGCGTAAATAATGTGTAGTATATTTTCTTATTTGATTATATTTTACCAAATCCTTTTTGCCTATTTATTTTTTACCATGCATGTGTCTTTCATACTACTCAAAAAGAAACCACATCTCATATATTTACTATATCATATACAACAAAGCTAGATACATGTGCTAAAAAGAAATATATCCTAAGCATCTGTAGCCTCAACCATAACAAATAACTATAATCAACTATAATGACAACATATACATCCAAAAAAAATATGCCAAAATGTTATATACATATATCTCATGAGTACACTATAAGGAGGCCATCCAAAATTTTAGTCCCTCTACCTACCCCTATAGATTCGCTTTCCACATCTATGGCTCCATCAACTAAGTCTGGATCTCTATCATCTATGTTACTATATCTAGATGTATAACTCTATCATCTTCTAGGGCCTACCATTCATGTATCTCCTTGAAACACATCAATATTGGTGGCTGCATCCTCTCCCTCTACATCCATATCTACCTCACTACCTCTCCATCTAATCTAAACCAACTCACTTGTGTTGAGGTAGATGGTAAAATCAGATCTTTTAGTGTCATGGGGTTATATGTATATAGAGTCTCATTTAGGACATCATGGATTGATCCCCTCACGAAGGACCCTCATCTCTCCTCCTCTTCATCACCTACACCTAAAATAGAACATAAGATGAGTATTATATCATTATAATATCTCACAATATCTATTTAAACAAATCTTAAGAAATAAATTAACCATCTCTTTTTACATATATATGTCTAAGCTACTATGGTCTCACCATCTGCATAAATGCCTAGCACAATCTCCCCATCTACATAGCCTCTTAACACCTCCTCTATAAGATGAATCCTTATCTCAAACCTAACTATCATGGATTGTGTCAGTCTTGGCCTACATCTGAGTGGTCTCTCTATCATCTCTTTTAGATCACCTATGGGTTCATCTAGGATGATAATAGTCTCCACTCTCTCTTTTGCCTCTTGCCTCCATTAATGTTGTGTCATTAATGGCTACTAATCATCTCAATATGGAGCTAGTAGTGGTACAGATAGTATCTCTTCCTTTGCATACCTATTCTCTTGCTTAGCTCCTCACCATGCCTAACTTGTCTATGGTCACTCTTGACATAGCCTCAATTTTAGCCTCACTATTAGTGGCCCAAATCCTTTCCTCCTTTATGGATCCCTTCCATGATGAGTCCACTTCTTAGGCATTAGTATCAATTTTTTTGGATGAGGTAGGCCCATTTTCCTTAGCACCCATGCCACTAAATGTGGCTCTTTCCATATGAAGTAGTGTCCAATCACCTCTATTCTCTTTATCATTGGTGAAACTATGTCCCAACTTGCCTATGTAGTTGTTATGTGCTCTTATGGATACCACATGATGTTTTCACATCTCATAAACTATAACATTGGCACATGGGGCATGACCTATGCTACCTAGTCCTCTTTCCATCTCTACACCTAAGGTAACCTATCATCAATCACATGGGGAAACCCAATTAGCTAGTACATAGGAAATCTCTCATAGATCCAAGTTTTCATCAATATGATTAATCCCATGGTCTTCTTCCTTTTAACTAGCATCTCATACATATCATGTATCAACTAGACTCAGATGATCGAGCCTAGGTAATATAACACTTGGTCCTCCAATATAATTCTACTCAAGGCCACCAAGAATAGTGGTAACTTACTATATGACTTGTGACATAACACCCACTATGTTAGAAGGCCTATCATAGCCTCTTAGATATATAGAATCTATGATGTATAAACATTAAACATATTTACCCTTCTACCTAGTAGTATCATTTTTGAGCCTGTATCTCACATGGATAAGGCTTTCCTCTCTTTTAGATTATTTGGTATCCCTACAGTCACATGTGCTCCTATTATAGGTAGCCCTAGGATGGCATGGAAATCCTCTAGTATGATATCCACCTCTACAATATCCCCATCCACCTCCCGTTTTAAGGTGGTAGTCAATTATTCCCAACAACTAAGGAACATGATTAATAGTTTTATACTAAGGGGGATTTAACACATCTCTACTATCATGCATAGACTTATGGATCTTAGTTTAGCCCTATCTCCATATGATAGCCTATCTAATAAGTCTAGTAACCACACCACATTCATATGTTGCCAAAATATTTGTCGACCCTACAACTAAGAAATAATAAAAGATGTATTAGTTCTTTCATGTCATATATAGTCATAATACATTCTTTTTACATTAGAAACAAACTTACATTACCTTATTTTATGTACTTTTATCCTTTTTTGTCCTTCTTGACCCTACTTAGTCATTTTGGGCTAGTTATCCTTATTTTGGCCTTTTGCATGCTTTTTTATATCTTTCTAGCTCTTTAAAACTAGTTTGACCAAAATTTTCCTATCTTTTTTCCTAGTTGACTCAAAAATTTGAGTCAACCCCCTTATTTTCCCCTCCCTAGTGTTATGTTTCTATTTAAGACCTTCTAGACCAACTGATAACTCCAAATTAGGTCTTCATCTTGCATAATGTATAGGGTCGACCCATACCTACTTGGTCAACACTATGGATTCTACCTATTTTGTAGCCTACTGGGTTGACCTAGAGCTTTTTACCTACCAACCCTTACATTTTCTAGAAAAAGTGAAAAATCCATGATTTCTACCTAAATCTTTCAAACCCATTTCCCTTCTTCCCATTTTCTACCCCTAGAGCCTAATTTTACTTTATTTTGAAATCTATAAATGCTTAAAATTCAAAATTACTAAAAATTCATTCAAATCAATACAATTTTCAAAAACTAGTTTGAGATTCTTAGTTGCAAACCTATAGTGCACCTGTTGCCGCCTTTGGATCCTCTCCCTAGCTAGAATGTCATATTCTCACCATTATAGATTTTTTTTCTCTCTATAGCCCTCTTTTCTCTCCTTCACAAGTCAAAATGACAAATGAGTTGTATTTTCCCTTCTTTAAAACACTATTTCAAAGTATAGATCTTCTAATTATTGTCTTGTATATTTCTTATTTTACTTTTATCTTTGTTTCTACTCATCCATTTTAAAAACCATAAAATGCATTATATTCATGATGACACAGAGATTATTTTTCACTATCATATGACCATAGTCCAATTTTTTTATTTTTGTCTATATTTTTCACTAACTTCCACATGTTCATCTAATCTTCTCTACATTAGACACCTTCACATATCTTACAGTCTACTTATTTATCTATAGCACTAAAGTAAGTTAGATTTATGTGTTTTTCAATTCATTCCTTTCATTTATCTTATTTTTTGCTTAATATACTTTACTTTACATTAGCATTGTGTGTTATCATGTTTTATCTCAAAGCACCATCCTGTGTTGCACTTACATGGCACATGATGAGCTTTGAGTGGGGCATATGTATACACATAATATTTTCACTCTTTTATTAATTACTAACACCTTGTATCTTAAAAGAATGTATTGAGTCTTAAGCTCTCTAAGTGCATGCCTTAAAGGGTGCATTAGGAAAATGGTGGGTAGACCATCAGTGCTTCATAAGATTGTTGTCCCTTTTTCCACTTTCCATCTATACACTTATCTCCTAAAACCATTTACCCTAAGTTTGTTCTTCTCAGTCCTACCTCTTCTAGTCTTTTCCTCTTTCTATTCCTCCTTTCCTTACCTTAACATCCTTTTTTGACTGTCGATTGTATTAAGTCAATTGGGTTGACTCAATAGAGTTTAGGGGTATTCTTTACTTTCTTGGTTTGTTAGCCTTTTGGTTGACCTAGCATAAACCTATTAAATTTTTGCTAAAAACATACTAGGTTGACTAGGTTGACCTCATATATCTGACATTATTAGGAGGATTTAGGGTAAGATATGCCTATATATACAAGGTCATTTAACACCATTTCATAATAGAATAATTGTTAGCAAAGAAGTGTAAATGAACATCTGCTTATTGACCATGCTAATTGAGGAATAAATCTTAGGGTTTCATACTTTCTTTAGAGATATGGATCTTGTCTTATGGATAAGTCCTTTAGATTCTTAAATAGGTTGTGTAGTCTAGAGATGATTTATCTTGGTTATCCTTACATACCATAACAATATCTTGTGAAGCACCTTGGCCAAGGGAGAGATTGAGGCTCAATGGGTTCATCTTCAAATGTAAGTATTCCTAACTTTATTTATCCTTTGTAAGAGTAAATAGATAATGAATTTATATTCTTTTTTCTACATTTTTAGGATTCCATATACATTGACATGAGTATATGTCTTCTAGTACACATTTAGTTTAGTTGTTAGTTTTAACTTTAGTGTGCACTAGATTAGATTTTAATTTCTTTCTATTAGAATAGATTGAAAATTTAAAACATTAAGACTCCATTAGGTTTGTTATGTGATTGTGTTAAATTGTAGGCTTTGGAACCCATCCTAGCATGATGTGTTATACAAATTGATACAAGTGATCCCCTAATCAGGTCTAGTTTATCCCCATATTGGTCATGCTCCCTCTTAACAAGTGTATCCCAATTGGAAGTGTAAGTGTGATATATCTTATCCTATATAGGATTAATCCATAAACATGATGTATTTTTGATTGCATATAATTGCATTAGTTATGTTGTGTCATATATATAATAACTAATCTTTTGGATTTATTCATGCTTTATTTTATACTTATTACATTCATCATGTGCACCATCTTCAAAGTGTAAGATAGGATATCTTTATAATCAATATAATAGATCAATGGATTTCATGATTGTCCTTAAAAGCTTTCCCACTAAGTGGATATAAGTTTGTATAATTACTATGCAAGGCACACAATAGTATAATTATGGTCAAACATGTTTTTTAGTTCTATAGTATTGAGAAGATCATTCAAAATAGAGATACCTTATCTGTTATACCTTACGTACTTTCTCCTTTTTACTTTTTTTATATGATGTCATGCTCTAGTTTAGGTTATGATAGGAATTGCAGTGAAGTTGATTCTTATTGTCTTACTAGTTTAATTAAGTAGACAATAAGATATAGAAAAATCATAAGTAAATGAACATGAATTCTCATATCAATTAAACCTCTAGTGGTAGCAGTTATTGCTCTTAGAGTAAACTTAGTTAAATTGCCCAGTCCTTTGGTTGAACCATCATTAATCCTAAAATTAGTGAGGGTAATTTTTTTCCCATTACTATTGACTCCCTTTGTCCTCTCAAAATGGTTAGTCCAATATCCATTTTTTAGGTGGGTTAGTTGGAGTGATCAATAGTTAGGTGTTTTAAACCTATCTAGTTGAAGGGAAGATAATTTTAGATTATTCAGACAAATCCTAAGTCTTTTGTTGCATAGGTATAAGGTTTTTTCTCTAAAAAACTTCCCAAAACTAGTGTGTAAAGGATATTTTATGAAATAATAATTAAATTCTGAATGTGTTTCTTATGAGGTGATTAAGATTATAGGTAGGAGTCTTTATTTTAACCATAAATTTGATGACCAATTGTGAATCTCCCTCAACTTTCCACTTGACCACACCATTTTATTTTGATATATGAAGGCTCCATAAGTGATTAATCCTCCACATCATTATTTATACCATAATCTAAGTATGATTATGATGATGCATAGATTTAACTTATGACTTACACCAAAAAAAACCTAAACCTACAACTTTAAGACTACAATGAGAGGTGCTATTAAAGTTGAGATTGACTTAATATTTTGTATATGGATCCTAACTTGACCTTGATCAATTCATGTTGAATATTCCTTTACCATGAATAGGAGAAAATTTATAGAAATATTAGATTGGTATCTTGTAATTATTTATATTTATTCAATGGGTTTAATAGTTACATTCATATATGTTTATGTATCGACTATAATTTACAAAAAAATACTTAACATTAATTAAAATATATTAAACATTTATCAATATCACAAAATCTATGTGGAAAATGAATAAATTATGAATGGTAAAAATTTATAATTATTTCCATTGTTTCATGTGTGATTACTAATAGAAAAAACACATATAAATACATGTGTACAAGGGATATGCACCAATATTTATAATATGAGGATAAAATACTAGAAACTATAGCACTCAACTAATATCCATGAGCATGGGTCCATGCTCTAATATTTATCTTGAATAAATGTAAGAGGATTTGTAAGGATCCACATTCCAAAATGAATAATGAGTTAGCTAGAACATTGAAGAAAATATTAATGATCTCAAATGGAGACTAAAATCTAGGTGTAGGACTTGAGGTAAATTATAAAGGACATCAAGGCCATTAGATAAGTAATCTTGGTTAGAGATGGTATGGGTAGGAGGAGAGGCAAAGTCTCAAAAAATACAATAAATATTCTCAATATTGAGCTAGATAAGGCACTAACATAATAACACAAGTTTCTCAAAAAATAGGAGGAATCTCCAACTAATCCTAAGGGGGAGCCAGTGCAAGAAAAAAGACCAAGATGGATGAGTCCAAAGTGGTCCCTAATAATACTTTGTAGGAGGCCAACATGGAGGGTCCTTGAAATTTAACTAGGGGTAACATGAGGAAGAAGGTGGATGTAAAACAAGAGGACCTATTGGGAACTTCAAAAACCAATACATAAGGCTTGAGACCATGACCAATTGTTTGAGTGGTTAGTATTTTCTAGTTTTTCTTTATTCTAGGTCTTTTATAGTTTTTTATCTAATTTTTGGTGGTTTTGATGTGGGTTCTAGGTGGATTTTTTAGGCTCCTTAGTGGGATGAAAATTTTGGTTGTTCTTTTCTAGTTTTTTCTTTACTTTCTCAGTATGTAATAGGTTATTAGATCCTTTAAAACCCATTTTTATCTATATCTAAAAAAAGTATCTATATTCCTTTGAATTATTATAATCAAAATAATTAGGGTTACTTCATTTTCACCATGGTCAAATATGAAAATAAAAAAATAAAAAATATAGTCTCACTCATATGTTTATTAATGGATAGTTTATTATTTACATCTTTCTCTTTTTAGTATAGATATATTATATATTGGTAAATGGTTTAATGATCAATGGAGAAGGATAATGTTTGTTACATTGGAAATAAATTCATTTAATAAAACTTTTAATGGATTAAATGACAAAATAAAATAAGAAAGATAAGGATTTTTTTTCTTGCACAACACACCCCATTTTCAATTTGAAAAAGGGGACCTTCTCTTTATTTTGGAGTTTAGTATTTCGATGTTTTAACCAGGTATGCATGATGGTGTTTCATTTAAACATTGGGTTTGGAGAAGAATCATGTCTAAAATGGTTGGATACTTGAATTCTCCTAAGTCTTATTAATATTAACATTTATAACTCATGTTTTAGATTGCTTAAAATTTATCCTTTTGGAGTGTTTGAATTGGACTTATGCAGGTTAATATAGCTATTGTGGAGTGACTGCAACCTTCCATTTGGCTACTTTTGTCCATAATTGTTTATTTCATGATAAAATGTGTAAGGTGTTTATAATTTTTTACTCTCTAACTTAGTCATTTTTAAACATTTTAGACTTGTCTTATAATTAGCAAAGGTTGTACATAAATATATTTTTTATATTCACTAAATTTAGTTCCTTATTGGGTCTATTTATGCTGCTAATTCACTTAAATTGGTCAAGTGTTTACATTTTTCTGAATTTAACTTTGTTAATTTTCAATAAAATGGGTGAATCTATTTTAAAATTGGTAAAATTGGCTTATTGTTCTATTGAGCTTCCATGATTTCATGTTTTCATTTAAATTTGGCCTTAGCCATTGGTTTTAAAAGACTTAGTCATTTTACATTTGAAATTTCTTAATCATTTCCTTTTGAAATTTCAAATGTTACTAACTATGTTCCTTTATTTCATTGTCTCTAGTTGCCTAAAGAAAATTTTATGTCATGTAAATGTCTTTCATAGCTCTTGGAACCACTGACCCATTTGAAAAGGCTTTTGGCACTTAGCTGATTTATTTAAAGGATTCTTAGAGACACATGGCATCTTTCCCTCACTCAATGGGACTTCAATAATTTAGATTTATGTAGACACTTTTAACTCTCTGAATCACTGAAATGCTACTAAGTGGCAAGATCTTAGTGACCCACTATGTTGGATGACTTTGTACATTAAATTTTTTGGGCAATAAATTTAGTGATACTACACCATGTGGCATCATCTTGATAATATATTACCTTGGGTGATTTAGTATTCAATAAATTATTTCAAGAGAGTGGGTTTACAATATGTCACCATATTGCCACATCCTACTATTTTCTAGTCCTAGGGCCATCTTTGCATCAACAAACATTCAAGTGAATGGGTGAGTGAGATTATACCTTATGACATCATATTCATGAAATCATCTCCTAGAGCCATTTAAATAATATCAAAACATATCAAAGCATTAGGTGAGTGAGATAACACCACATGGCATGATATCACTTCACCATGGCCAAATAATAGTTAGTTGGGGTGATGCAAAGAAAATCTAAGTAACAAGAAAGTGGACCTACTAGCCAAATGGGTTGGATTAATCATCAAAAGAGGCCCAAGAATTAAATTTGATTCCTATCAAGCCCATCATGGCCATCAAACTTGAGGTTTAATTATATGAAATGATTGGTTGCACACTAACAAAGATATACATAAGACAAATCTAAACTAGTGAAGAAACAACAAATGATAGATTTAAAAAAATTAGCAAATCCTAAGGAATGTGGTCAAGAATGTACTCTATGTGGAATTCAATGCACGATTAAAAAAATATCTAAAATTGGAAAAGTAAGTAAGAGTCGTTGTAGAACTCAAAGTGAGTTCATGTGTGCTAGCATCCATGCTGAGTCAGTAACATGATTATCAAGGTTAGTGGAAGGAGTGATTACATTACTCTATGTACTGATTACCTTACTCTAAGTAGTGATTTATTTCTATAATACATGCATGGAATAATAATGTGTAGTTTAGCATTATTTTTTAGTCATGGCATGGAATTCCTTGGGGGGGCATCTTTGAATTTTGAATTCTCGGATTGGGTCCTCTGTGTACATATTTGTCTTTGAAAGCCTTTCTAGAGGATGGATTTCTTTTAGATTAGAGTATGATTCACTTTGATTATATTTTTTGAATTGTGAGAGAGATGTAATATGCCTAGACACTTCCCTTAGTGTATTTTATAGTTTCCTCAGTGTAATTTATCCCTATTTTAGTCTTTGTTGTTATGCTAGTTGAGTTTGTATCTAAGTGGTTGATTCTCAATCCTTTGATCAATTAATCAAAAGGATTTATCTTAATATATTTAGTGTTTTTGATATTCTTGTTCATTTCATGTTTATTTTATATGGTGGTTATATATTTTGCTTTTCTCAGTCAATTTATTCTTTAGATTCTTGCATCACCCTCTTAGTTGTAGTTGTGATAGGTATGACTCAGCTAAGGACTATTTCCAAAGGATTAGATCATTAAATAGTTTTTCATATTCAACTTCATAGAAAAATTACACCTTCCCTTATCTTTTCCCTCTATAATTTTTCATTTTATTTTATGAGTTTGTTTAATTTAGAACTTGGACACTAACAAATGTAATCTAAAATTAAATTCTTATCTTGATTGCTATTTTCTTATTCTATTTATAATTATTATATCACTATTGTATCTTTGAGTATGGTAAACCAATAAAGAGGTTAGTCTCTCCCATGATATAGATACTTTAAGAAGATGTGATTTCTATTTGAGGTTAGACCCTATGAGTATAGATATAATATCTTATAGTCTCCTTCTAAATGTCTATGTTAGAGCCACTAAAGAGATTTAATTTATCTAAAAGGCCCCTTATATGAAATGGTCACACATCAACCCACTGAGTTAAGTTTAGTATTACCAAGACCTAGTACATTTAGACCTTGGAAAATCATTTTCTTCATGGGATCTTCTTCCTTTCAAGAGAGGTAGAGCTTAGTAAACCCTACCTAATTTTTGTTGTGTCAAAAACACCACCAACATGTTTTGGTACTAGAAGGAGGGTCCTATGAACATAAACTAAATCATATCAAAATTTCAAACTAAGACATTCTATAAACCTTTGATTTCATACTAATTTATAATATAGTTTAATTTTTAAAGTAGAAGGATAAATACCAGATCTAAGTTTGTTGGGGATAACTTTGAGCTCTTAGAAATTATTAATCATAAGATACCAAAATGAAGACCTAATAAAGGAAAATATAAATCTAAGCCTATTTAGTTATTTGGTAATTCACCAACAACTATGACTACTCCTTTATCTATCCACTTCATGCTTCCCTAGCCTATACCAGTGGCCAATCCCACATCATGGCTTAGGCAAGGTTGGTTCCCTATGAATGATCTAAGGATTACACATGATCTACCAAAAAATCCAAACAAAGTTTTTCCAAAATTATTATTTTGAGGATCATACAACATTGAAGAGAATGTTTCTATATGATATTCGATTTCACATTCAAAGAGAGAAATGAGAAACTAAAAGATAGTCTAGGGTTAGAAGATACCCAGATGAAGTTGTGCACAACAAAATCAGATGTTGGAAGGTACTCCTCTTTGGCTGTGGAGGAATGACACCTGCAAAGAAAAAGAGACTAAAACATGAAAAATGTTAGATAGGAGATGGTGGGCTGTCAAGCAAAAGCTTGATCCCTGAAGTACAAAGACTTCCTTGATGGATATCAACCCACTGATTAAAAATAAAATATTTGACAGAAATAGAAATAGTGAAAGACAAGATGAAAGAAATAAAAGACAAAAAGCAAAATGCATACCTGATATGTAGAAAATTGCTCTACACAGTTGTCAGTGTCAATCTCTATGCTGGTGTCAGTTAAAAGGGAGCTGACATTGGTTAAAGTGCCAACGTCGATAGGGGTAATGACCGGCGTCAGTCGGGGCAGCAATTTTTTGACAGGGTCTGGTCGGGTCTGGACAGGGTTTTAGGATTGTAGAATGGTTTAAAGTTTTGTCTGAGGGTTAGGGAGCTGGTTTGGGAGTCAGAGGGATTGTTTGGGGGTTTGTGTAAAAATTTGGGTAGAGTTACAGACTATATATTTTGGAAAGGGTGGATAGAGGTGATATGGGAGGAAGTCAAGTTGGGTCTGTAATCTAAATCTAAATCGAGAAGGTGATATCAATTAAAAACAATAACCAGAGAACAAAATAAAAGCACATAAAAAACACTTACTTATTACATGCTGAAGATAGAGTAGGAGACATAATTGATGTTGTCAGTGTGTTGCAGAAGTTTGATATAGCAGACCTCCATTGAGATGACTGAAGCAGAATACCTGTACCAGAGAGAGAGAATGAGATATTTGATTGTAGATTGATTGAATGCCAAAAATTGGCTGATCATTCTTAAGGTTAAATGAAATAATGTTTTGAAAGAAGGTCTGATAACTGATTGGCAACCGAATAATGAATAACAGATAATGGATCCTGCGTTTGGGTTGAGAACGCAGTATTAAGGATAACTGACGTCAGCAGGACCGTCGACTTCGGCTAAGTAGTGATCGATGTTGGTGATGTTGGCTGAGTAGTGACTGATGTCGGTAGATGCAAAATGGGGACAGAGGCTAATTTTAGCTTTTTGCTCATTTTTACATGCTGTCAGGGTCAAGGCTCGTGGGAAAATGGTCGACAGGGGTTAGACACAATTTCGGTGTCTACATTTGCCCCTTTTTGTCTTGTTGGTTATTCTAGATGAACTATAAGACAAAAATAGGAGTTGGTTACCCTAGGTATGGGATGAGGTGTTCCCCCCTCAAAGTGGGAGTCAAGGGAAGGGAATTGGAGATTGAGTGTTGATTTGACAGAGAGAAGAAAGGGTCAAGAATGAGTGTGAACGCAACAAAGGGTAAGATTGCACGTATACCACACCACATGGTAGGTAGGTCAAATTGTCATGGTTAATGGGTCAAGGAGTGTTAGAATTAGAATAACTGGGCCCTAGCATGTAGTCATAGCTGATTGGGTCATTCGGTCCAAGTTGTAGCTCCAATGGGTCGTCATGTTCTACGTATCTCGGGTGCAGGAAGTGCTCCTAGAAAACATGAAAAAAGCACAAGCATGAGGGATCAATGTTCTCATGATCTGATACTTGTGAGGGTTAGGTGACAATTGGCCATCTAGGTGTGAGGTAGTAAAGGCAATCAAAACAACCAAGGTAGAGTTGTCTCAAAATGGGTCAGAGGAGATAGTCACGATCTCCAAAGTCGGGCGGTCGATGGATGAAGGCAAAAGTGAACACAAGGGTGCCCCAGGGGGCGAAGATCAACTGGTTGGGAAAACTAACTGATGGGGGGCATGATTGGGGGGCAATGGGATGAAAAAGGAGGTTTGAGGGCCACTGACGTTGGTTATAAAACTGACGTCAGTGGCCAAAATGGACCAACGGTGGTAGAAATCAGCCGACGTCGGTGCCCTAGGACACGTCGATGCCGACATCAGCGGCCTACCAAATTTGACAAAACCAAATTGGCAGCCCACCAAAAGTCATTTGTGATTGTGCTAAAGTGAAAAAAGGAGCTCTGGAGTGATTGGGTGAATAAGTCTTGAAGTTGACCGGTGCAGCAGTGTGACGGGCAGGGTGAGATTGGGTGAGAAAGGGAGTGAGTTAAAGTCAGATTGGAGGTTGTAGAAGCTGTTGTGGGCCAGTAGGGGTGTTGAGAGAAAGTGACATAGAGGATGGATGAACTAACCCCAGAAGACCCCATGTCAACTAGGTGCTACCTACATAGCCCTTGTCCTAAGGGCCTCAGGCCAATGTAGTTCTCCCAAAGAGGGAGGAAGAGTCAAAGTGGTTGATTGCTTGTGGTCTAGGTCAAGTCACAGGTTAGAAGAGGATAGGGTTTGTCCATCAGGTAGATGAACAAATGAGGGTGGTCGAGCTAACCCCAGAAGATAGTTGTGTCATATGAGTGCTGCCTATATAGCCCTGATTGAAAGGGGCCTCAGACCAATGTAGTTCAGACTAGGAGACAAAGAGGTTGAGAATTGGTCTTGGTCAGGAGAATAGTCTAGCATGTCCATATGTCTGAGGGAAAATGCTTGAACTAATGAAAATAAGGCAAAGGTTGTTCACCCTTATCAATTGTCCACATTAAGTGATGGACATATGCTAAAAATGAAGTGAGTCTATTTATGTGTCAACAAGTAATGGTTTATGCTGAACATAAATTGAGTAGTCGAGAGTTTCCATGTACATTGGTTTCCATAGAAACTAGTGTGAATAGGTTAGGTGAGTGGTTTGAGCTGAGTGTGACAAATGATATAATGTGACAAAAAGTGTGAAAAAAGGTAAAAAGCATAATCACCCTTTTATTGACAAGGACTAGAATGGCAGCATAGATAGGGGGTGTTGGAACTAAGAGCCCCATTCATGCATTACGTCATTGACTAGATGTTGTGTTAGAATGGTAATCAAATCACTTTGACATTAAAGTGAGCTCAAAGTCCCTTGAGCAGGTGTTAGGATAGGAGGAAATAGGGTAACCCATTTTAAGAGCAGAGATAACCTTGCCCCTTTTTATGGGAGACCCTGAGACAACTATAAGTCAAGTCCATGACTCATTTTTTTTTTGGCACAGACTAATCAATGCGAGAAGCCTGTATAGAGATGTCATTGTGCTTGGTGGTCAGTTGTGAAGCTGATCGATGCAGGAAGCTTCTAAGATAGTGTTGTTTATTGCCAGATTAGTCATAGCCATCCTTCGAGGGAGTGGTCTAGATTTTTGCTTAATATAAGGGCTTTTACATAGCTGTCCTTCGAGGGAGTAGTCTATTAGCTAAAGCAATGATAGTATAGTTGTCCTTCAAGGGAGTAGTCTACCTTTTTAATTTGATATTGATATGGTGACCATGGATATTTGACATCTTGATTTATTTTTGATAGAAATTTGAGTCATGGACAAGACTATGGAAGTTCAAAGGCCCGCTTTTATTAGGTCAAAGCATCCATACTGTCTAAAATGGTTATAGAGGAATTGTTAAAAGGAATAGGGATGAAAGGATTAGGACTAAGATGATGGGGATTGATCAAGGGATGAGCTCAAGTTAAATGTCAAGTGAATGAGTACTCGACTAGCAGTAGAATGGTCACAGATGCAATGCATTAAGAGGCTCAGGTTCTAGTCATCCATCAAGAGAGGACAGACGATAAGTCCCTGATCCATACTTGTGTGTGATGATGAAAGGTCCGAGCCAATTAAGGGCAAACTTGCCTCTTTTACTTCACTCCATATTAGTCACATGCCGATTCTCTTTGAGGATGAGGTCTCTGATATTGAAATCTCATTCTCACAGATTTTTGTCATAGGCTCGCTTGATGTGATTTTGATAGACATGGAGATGATTAAGGGCAGCAAGACGGCGCTCGTCAAGTAACTCAAGTTGAGCTAAGCGATCTTGATGAAAGTCATCATTGGAAAGGATGTCATGTAGAGAAATGCAGAGAGATGGGATCTGTACTTTGAGAGGTAGGATAGCCTCTATTCTGTACATGAGAGAGAAAGGGGGAGCACCTTTGAGGTTTGGATGCTAGTGCGGTAGGCCCACAAAGCGAAGGGAATGTGAATGTGCCAATCCCTTCTTGTGTCATTGACCACCTTCATGAGAATTTTAGTGAGAATTTTGTTGGAAGCCTTAGCTTACCCATTTTCTTGTGGGTAGTAAGGCGAAGAGAAACTGAGCTTGATGCCAAATGAGTCGCATAGCTTTTGGATAGTTTTGTTTTTGAAGGACTTGCCATTGTCAGTGATGATCTTATGAGGGACATCAAAACAACAGATGATGTGGGTGCTGATGAAGTCGATGATCTTATCAGCTTTTATGGAGATGAGAGGAATGGCTTCCACCCACTTGGTGAAATATTTAGTGGCTATGATGATGGATTGATGATGAAGAGATGAGTGGGGGTTAATCTCACTGATGAGATCTAAACCCCATTGAGAAAAAGGCCAAAAATCTTGAGCAATTTATAAGGCGTGGCTGGGGAGATGAAACAAGTTAGAGTGTTGCTGACACTTGATGCAACGCCAGACATAGTCGCTACAGTCTTGATGAAGGGTAGGCCAATAATAGCCTAGACGAAGGATGTGCTTGCCAACCGAATTCCCACTAAAATTTCTACCACAAATCCCATCGTGGACTTGCTTAATGGCTTGAGATGCTTCAGTGGAGGTGAGACAACGAAGAAGGAGGCAGTCAAAGCCTCACTTATAGAGAAGACCCCCTAGCATGGTATAGTGAGTGGTACGCTTGATAAAAGCTCACTGTGCATTGTTAGAGAGGTTGGGAAGAATGACATAAAAAGATAAGAAGTCCAAAAGTTACTTATACCAATCATCTCATGGGCTAGAGTCTATAGTGTTGACATGATTAATGTTAGGATAGATATAGGAAGGCAATGACACATAATGCACCGTGACAAAAAGTCTAGATGCAGATGAGGAAGATGGGATATGCGAAGCAAGAGAAGCCATGGTGTCAGCAAACTTATTCATGGATTGAGGAATAGTCTGCAGGAGGTAATGGTCAAAAGATGCAAGGAGCATGTCAATACAATTTTTGTACCTTTGCAAAATTTCATTTTTACAGAGGTATGAACCATTGACCTGATTGACGATGAGCTGCGAGTCACCAAAGATATTGATGGACTTGATGCTGAGAGAGAGGGTAGTCTGAAGTCCCAAAATTAAGGCCTCGTACTTAGCCATATTATTGGTACAATCAAAGTTGAGCTTAAAAGATAGAGGCATGGGCTCCCCTTTAAGTGGGATGAGAATGACCCTGGCACCCCCACCGAGTTGACATTTGGAGCTGTCGAAGAACATGGTCATCTGATAGACGATGTCATCAATGGAAAGTGTAGTGATAGATTCATCAAGAAATTCACATTATGGAGGTTGATTGTCAGGAAGAGGGGCATCTACCAGTTGGTCAGCGATGGTTTGCCCCTTGATAGATTTTTGCTGGATGAATTTGAGGTTGAACTCAGCAAGTAGCATGAGCCACTGAACCATATGTTGATTCTGATATGGCTTGGAGTGCATATACTTGAGAGGGTTAGTGTGAGTGATGAAAAAGGTCTTGTGGTTAAGAAGATAATGGCGGAGCTTGGCAAAGAGTAATGCCAAATAGAGTTTCTCGGTATGGGTGTACTGAGTTTCATAGTTGATCAGTGTTCGACTGATATAATAGACTGCTTGTTCACAGTGATGGTCGTCTCGATGCATGATCATGGCACCTAACAAATGATTAGTGGTTGAGATATAAAGGTAGAAGGGTTGGTCATTTTTAGGTGGAATGAGGACTGGTGGAGAGACTAGATAACATTTAAGGGCTTTAAAAGCCTCTTGATAGTCCTTATCCCATGTAAAGGAGACTTCCTTCTTAAGGAGATGATGAAAAGGTTGGTAGCAGTTAGAAAATTGTGAGATGAAATGGTGAATGGACTAGAGCTTCCCTTACAAACTATGAAGATACTTGAGATTGTTTGGGGGCGGCATTTTGAGGATAGTGCGAATCTTGGCGGGATCTATCTCGATGCCACGAAAAGAAACAATGAAGTCGAGAAGCTTACCAGAGAGGACCTCAAAGACACATTTCTTGGGGTTAAGGTGAACATTGTATTGAAGAAGATGAGAGAAGATGATTTTGAGAATGGTTAGATGGTCACGACGAAGCTTGGACTTGCCTAGTAGGTCATCCACATAGTCCTCCATGATTTTGTGGAGGAGATCATGGAAAATGTAGGTCATGGCATGCTGATAAGTGGTGCCTATGTTCTTCAAGCCGAAAGGCATGACTCGATAGCAAAAATTCCCCCATGGGGTAATGAAAGTGGTCTTGTGCTAATCTTCCAGAGCAATCAGGATTTGATTATATCCTGAAAACCCATCCATGAGAGATAGCATCTCATGGCTGGCCGTGAGATCAACAAGTTGGTCAATGTTAGGAAGAGGAAAGTCATCTTTGGGATAGGCTAAGTTAAGGTCATGATAGTATGTGCAGATCTAGATCCCCCCAGTCACCTTGGTGACTGGGATGATGTTAGAGACCCACTATGGATAATCGATGGACTGGATGAAGGAGACAGAACAGAGGCACTGAAGCTCTTCTTTGATAAGGAGGGCAATGCGAGGATGCATCTTTCAAAGCTTTTGCCTTATAGGCTTAGCCTCTGGTTTGGTGACAATGTTATGGGTTGCGATGGTGGGGTCGATGCCAGGCATGTCACTATAAGTCCAGGCAAAGGCCTTGCTATGGTCAGAGAGGAATTAGGTATAGTCAAGCTACTCCTAAGCATCTAAAGATTGGCCAATCTTTAAGACATAAGGAACATCAGAAGAAGGAATGTTGATGTCAATGGTTGATTCATTTAACATAACTTGGGTCTTAGAAGGGAGGGAGTGCTGGATAAAAGAGTCATCGATGCCCATGTAAGAAAGAATGGCATCATCATCAACACAGTGGACAGTGCGAATGGTCACCGACTCATCTTCTATCATGCTGGGAAAAATGAGAGGGAGAGACCTAGACACCCCATTGAGCTGATAAGTCAGGGGTTCCAGGTGGATGGTGTTTATGTTAAAAAAATAGGAGGAATGGAAACCACTGACTCCTTAGGTGAAGGAGGAAGAGTGGGTGAGCATGGAGGAGATTGGTCAATGGTTGGTTTGGGACAAAGGTCTACAGGGTCCTGAGTGGGGTCGTGATATCCCAGGCCATATCGTTTCTTGCCATCGTCATCATTGAGCGGCTCAATAGGCTAATGTGAGCCCTACTCATAGCATTCAAAACCAAAACCCTTCCATACACACCTATAAAGGTAAGTGTGTGCAAAGGTGGGGTTGCCAAGAAATGAGAAATCTAATGTGAAAGGTTGAGGTGAAGAAAGAGGATTGCCATTAGTAGGAGCTTGATCAAGCCCCCCATAGACAAGGTTGGTTTAGAGGTGAGGAGGACCATAAGGCATGATCATCTCAATTCAATGGTCGTAACTAGGGCTGTGATGAAGGCGTCCCTACTCTTGTGGGTTTTGGAACATGTTTAAGGCTAGCAAGTGATACTCCCCCAATGAAAGTCTTTGGAAGATGTCTTCCATGGGGTCTGTGGTTATCGCTTGAAGGGGAGGTGTGAGGGTGACCGCCTATTACAAACTGGTCAAAGCTTCCATGGATGGAGGCAGTGCCAGGATTGATGGCTTGATATGAATGAGGACATCATTTGGATGGTAGGTGGTGTTACAAGTTTTGAAGGGTGAAGGGTCAGTGGGAATGGTGTGGCCTTGCCCATCATGCTCAAATTTCACACAACTGTGTAGGGTGGAGGGGACATAGGCCATGACATGGATCTAGGTTCGGCACAGCAACATGTTGTATTGAAACTCTCCTTTGATGATATAGAAGAGCTCTGGGACTATGCGTGAACCAACGTGGGTGTGAAGGATGACTGTGCCAATGGTCATGGTAGTGGTGTCATTAAAGGAGCGCAAGATTGTGTCAGTTTTAGAGATGCAATTATTGGGAAGAGCCAACTGATCAAATGCATGGGTGGAGATAATGTTGATGCTAGCACCTCTATCAATCATAACGTGTTTAATGCATGTTTGATCAACATAGGCAGTGATGAAGAGGGTGGCATCCTGATCTTCCATGTTGGATGTGGGAATCTCAGCATCACTAAATGTGATGGAGGCAATAGGGGCTAAAGAGTGGACAAGGACAACAAGTGGCTGGGGGTCCTCGGGTTAGACCTCTGCTACCTATAGGGCTTTGATGAGGGCTTGGTGATGTTGAGGTGAGGTTTGGATGAGGTCATAGAGAGACATCTTCACAGGCATCTGGTGAAGCTGTTTCAACATGGAGTCATGGATTGGTCCGGAAGAAGAAGAAGAAGAGGAGGGTTGAGACGCGCCAAGGATAGAAATTTTAGGCTTTGGTGCTAGAGGTGGATTGACAAAAGGGTAGGTCCAAGGAATGGCAGCTTTTTATTTTGGCTTGTCCTTTTGTGACCTAGTGTTTATGTGAATGGCATTTATTTCAAAGATAGGAGGTGAAGGAGATAAAGGGGTCATAACCTGTTGATGAGATGTTGATGGGTTTGAAGAGGTTGGAGGGTTATGAGAAGGAGTCAAGGGTCGGTCGAGAGTGTCCTCAAAGAGAAGAGTGTCTTTCTCCAGATAGCGGTGAATGACGGCCTTGAGGGCATAGCAAGTCTCGGTATCATGTCTTGGCATACGATGGTATAAGCAAATCTTCATGTCGTCGAACCAAGAGGGCTTAGACCTGAGGGGTTAGAAAGGCCTGATGGGTGGAAGGGTTATGCTAGAAGTCTGCAAAAGTTGGTGTAATATCAGAGAGTATGAGCCCACTAAAGGGTTCGTGCTCGGTGATGTGTGCGATATTGGTGACTTTTGCTTGGGCGGAGTCGGAGGAGGCTTTTGTACCACCTTTTGGGTTAATGGTGCGACGACAGGTGGAGATGGCACTTTGTTCATGGGAGGTACCACCTTTTTGAGAGAGGGTAGACTAGAGGTAGGCAAAGGAAGCAAAGCAGGCAACTAGTTTTGATTAAAGGTCAGAGTGAGAAGGACTCAGGTTAGGGTCGAAGGATGGGGGCCCAAAATGGAGGGTAATGGTGACGGAGGAGGAGGCATTCACCTCTATGGTTTAGCATTTTTCTATGACATGGGTTGAAGACTACTATTGGTCGAGGTCTAGTCTAGGTCCACCTTCACTTGCAGATGAGTGAGGGTAGAGATAGGGTGAATGCCAAGTGACTTGATAGGTTTAGATGGGGTAGATGTAGGTTTTGGTTTTGATGGGGTTAGTTGAGGTTTAGAAATGGGAGTCTGGTTTTTATTAAGGGTATTGGGAGATTTTGCCATGGGAGGATTGGTTGCATGAGATGAGAGGGCATGGGCATGCTGAAGAGCTTTGAGACGCTCGCATAATACCTGATGTTCCACTTTCCTTGAAGGGAGAAGTCTAATTTTCTCCACTAGTCGGGAAAATGGCTGAGAAGATACTGAATGGGGTTTGGGTTCTTGAGAAGATGTTGATGGTTGTGGGACTGAAGTGTGGTAGTCTTAGTCCCAAGGCATGATGAAGTTGTGATAGGTTCGTCCTTGGTTGGAGATGAAGGAGAAGCAGGTTCTTCCCTGGGTGGAGAAGAAACTAGAGAATGAGGCTCCTCAAGTAGGTAAAGGGCAGGGATGATTGTGCCCTCCACTTGCGATCGAGGAGTAGGAAGGGTTGGGTCCTCCATGGGCAGCAAGAAGGAGGATGGTGAAACCAGTGGTGCTGGTAAGGTCAAGGCATCCTCCAAGATGAGAGAGGTTAATGGAGAACTAACTGGAGAAAGAGGTTTGTCCACATGTGATGGACTGATGGATTGACTCACCTCCTGAGGTTGGTCAAGAATGAAGGGCGAGACCATATTGATTGTTCAAATGTTGTGTTCATGAGTGTCGTCAATCAAGGTCTAGACATTATTTTTAGTTAGTGGATGATTAGGGAATGGTTGCTTGAAGATGTTGATACCCTGATTAGGTGGTGCATTAGGATTGTCTAAGATGAGGTCACCCTTTTCAAGCATGTCTTGGATTATGTTTTTAAGGGTTTTGCAGTTTCCCGTGTCATGTCCCTTAACATGGTGGTAGTTGCAGAAGTCATTTTCCCTATACCACGCAGGGATGGTGCATGAGGGATCAAATTGTGGAGGTAGTCAGATCTGGGGGAGATTAAGGACCCCCTGTTTGACAAGTTTTTCTAGCACATATGCGTATGATTCTCTGAGTGGAGTATACTATCATTAAACGTATCTCTGTTGGAATTAGTAGGTGGCACTCTAGGACATGGATGGCTCAGGATGGTTAGTTGAAGGGGAAGAGGAGGAAGATCTAACGACCACAATGTTTGCTGAAGCTTTAGATTTAGGATTGGATGAGGAAGGCTTAGAAGAGGGGTCATTGGTCTTGGAGTTGGGATTCTTGCTCTGTAACTTGACTTTATTCTCCTCAATGGCACGCAACTCAAGTTTGCAGGCCATCGTGAAGGCTTCGTCAAAAGTGCAGAAGGTCTAAACCCTTAAGGTGGAAAAAATATGTTTGGCATAGGCTTGGGAGAAAAGTTCAATAAGTTTAAGTTGGGGTAAAGAAAAGGAGAGTTGATTGATGAGGCCCCTCCATCGAGCAACAAAATCAGCAATGGATTCATCCTCGAATTGGCAGATAAAATAGAGGTCTATGATTGAGACCTTCTTGGTGATGTTGATAAAGAAATGATCAAGGAAGAGCTGAGCCAGCTGAGTGAACGTGAAGAGAGAATGACTAGCAAGGGAACTATACCAATCAAGCACAGCACCTAAGAGAGACATAGGAAACGTGCATAAAAGCAATGCATCATCGTGGGTGATAAGGTAACAGGCATGTCTGAATGCCCGTAAGTGTTGTTGTGGGTCTTCCTTGCTTTGAAAATGAGAAAACTTAGGAAGTTTCCACTGGTTGGGATATGGCCTGATCGAGACAGATGGATGAATGGGCACATTGCAAATTTGTTTGTATGAGAGAGTATTGCGTGAGCTAGAAACGGAGGTCTCTAGGCTAGACATCTTGTCCATCAGCATTTTGATGATATGTACTGATGGATTGGTGGGTGGAGCGCCCCATAGATTGTAAGGCACTTGAAAGAGGCTAGAAGAGGCATAAGACGTAGTCAGTTATACCATTAAGGGTGCAACGTACAGATGACTAGTTATAGGGATAGAAGAAGAGACTAAGGATGATTGGGTAGAAGGCATGGCTAGGCTCGATGTTGCCATGGGAGGTTGGTTAGTGGTAACATGGGCCAATGGATAGGTAGCCACCCTAGTGTTGATAGGAGCAAGGGTAGGTGGAATAGAGATGACCAGATTCTGAAAGGGGGTAGAGAGTGGTTGAGTGGGCTGAGGTTGATAGGGGGCTGAAACATCAGTGGAAGTGGGCCCAAAGATGGAGGGAGAGACCACACTTGGATGGTTGGTCAAAGTCTGGTCATTGGTCGAGGCAATAGCCTAGGTGTCTAAAGGTTAAACTATGGATGCTGTTGATACGGCCACAATCTCGAGAAGAGAGGTTGGCATTCTGTAAATTGGATTGCCCAAGGAGTCTCGCATTCGGTTATTCACGAGATAGTGCTACAAGGCTTTGATGTTGAGGTCCAAGAATCTTGCAAAATCTTGGTCCCCTTCTGGGACAATAGGAGTCTAGGTCGGGGATGGTCTAGTAAGAGTTCTTTCAGTCTCTGAGTGGAACTCCATTATAAGATTGGTTATGGACGAGGTAGACGGAAGCGGGTGATGCCTCGCATGATCGACTAGAGCCTTGGCTTGGCTACGAGTCAGAACCATTCAAGGTAAGAAATAATGTCCTCATAAGCTCAAACAAGCAAATAAGAACAAAAAAGATGAAGAACACAAGTAGATCCTAAAAAAAACCCTAGGAGTAAATTATTAGGATTATAGTGGCTTATGCCTTAGAATATGTGTAGAGGAAGATTGGCTTTTGAGTCGGGTCCTAGAAGAAGTAGTCTATGGATGGTTTTAGGTTAGTTATGGTGCTCAAAAGTCTGTGTTAGGTTCTGTACTTGGCCTGGTGCTAAGGAGCAAGCTCCCCTCACTTCACGAGTCCAGTGATAAACTAGTCTCGCTTAGCCAAAATATACTTCCCCTAGAGATTAGACTCTGCCAGAGAACAGAGTGGGCTTTCCCCTTGGTGATGAAATCCAAGTAAGATCACTGGGATGGATAAGGTATCCACTGGGTGATGAAATCCCAGTCGGGCCTTGTCTCAGGTAAGTTAAGATGTTTGTTTTGTGCAAGTGGTTTGGTCGTGTAACATAAAGTGGACTAGATTAATTCATGATGTGGTTATTAATTACTAGGTGTGGTCTAAGAAATGCAAGCAAGCAGAAGTGAAATGCAATGTGTTTTAAGCCCAAGTTGAAATGTGAAGTTGGAATGAAAACAAGCTTAGAAAGGGTTGAAGAATATGATTTTTGACTAGTCTAGAAGTGTAAGAAAAGAAAGAAAAGTTCTTTTTAGTCCTGCTGATGGTGTCATTTAGAAGAGATGAAAGAGGTGAAAAGGGAGAAACCTAATGCACCTATATGAAAAGAAATAAAGAAATCACCCAAGGAAGGCCCTAGGGTCCCACCAGGCATGCCAGAATGTTTCTATATGATATTCGCTTTCACATTCAAAGAGAAATGAAAAACTAAAAGATAGTCTAGGGTTAGAAGATACTTAGATGAAGTTGTGCGCACTGAAATCAGATGTTGGAAGGTACTCCTCTTTGGCTATGGAGGAATGACACCTGCAAAGAAAAAGAGACTAAAACACAAAAAATGTTAGATGAGGAGATGGTGGGCTGTCAAGCAAAAGCTTGATCCCTGAAGTAGGAAGACTTCCTTGAGGGATATCAACCCACTGATTAAAAACAAAATATTTGATAGAAACAGAAATAGTGAAAGATAGGATGAAAGAAATAAAAGACAAAAATCAAAATGTGTACCTCATATGCAGCAAATTGCTTTGCACGGTCACCGGTGTCTGTCTCTGTGCTGGCGTTGGTCAAGGAAAGGAGCCGACGTCGGTTAAAGTGCCGGCGTTGGTAGGGGTAATGACTGGTGTCAGTCGGGGCAACAGTTTTTGGACGGGGTCTGGTCGGGTCTAGACAGGGTTTTAGGATTGCAGAATGGTCTAAAGTTTTGTCTGAGGGTTAGGGAGCCGGTTTGGGAGTCAGAGGGATTGTTTGGGGGTTTGTGCAAAAATCTGGGCAGAGTTAAAGACTGTATATTCTGGAAAGGGTGGATAGAGGTGATACGGGAGGAAGTCAAGTTGGGTCTATAATCTGAATCTAAATTGGGAAGGTGATATCAATTAAAAACAATAACCAGAGAACAAAATAAAAGCACAGAACAAACACTTACCTATTACATGCTGAAGATAGAGTAGGAGACATAATTGATGTTGTCAGTGTGTTGCAGAAGTTCGATGTACCAGACCTCCAGTGAGATGACTGAAGTAGAATACCTGTATCAGAGAGAGAATGAGAGATTTGATTGCAGATTGATTGAATGCAAAAAATTGGCTGATCATTCTGAAGGTTGAATGAAAGAATGTTTTGAAAGAAGGTCTGATAACCGATTGAGAAACTGATTGGCAACCAAATAACGAATAACGGATAATGGATAATGGATCCTGCATTCGGGTCGAGAATGCAGTATTAAGGATAACCGATGTCAGTAGGACCACCGACGTCGGCCGAGTAGTGACTGACCTCGGTGACGTCGGCCGAGTAGTGACCTATGTCGACAGATGAAAAATGGGGACAGAGGCTAATTTTAGCTTTCTGCTCATTTTTACATGCTGCCAGGGTCAAGGCTCGTGGGAAAATGGTCGACAGGGGTTAGACACAATTTTGGTGTCTATAGAGAATATACATGCATTCAAAGATGTCCTTATTATAATGTAGGTAAAACATGAGGACATTAATTACAAGTTATTTCATTATTCATTGGGAGAGACTACCTATGATTGGTACCTAAGGTCAAAAACTAGATATATAACTACGTGAATGGGATAGAAATCATATTTTTAAACTATTTTATGTTTCCCATTTTCCCCATTGTTCTATATCATCCTTTTATATCTGCTAAAAGAGAGCCAAATGAGCCCATGATCATGTTCAATGTTTAGTTTCACAAACTATAACATAGACTAAAAGACCCATACGTCTTGGTAGAGGGTCTAACCATATATACCAACTCAAAGTCCCTTGATCTTTTGAATTATATATTCCTTAGAATAACCCCAAATGTACTTGTATTAATATCATTAGCCTATAATGAAGTGGTAAACATAAAACACTAGATGGTTCCTTAAGGATATAGTATAATAAATTTACCATATTAAGGGAAACCAAGTGTATAAAATAAATTCCACATGTTAAATCAGGTTATTATGTATAACACCCCACTCATGTGTCCCATTCTAGGTGCTATGTATGGTATTCTTAAGCTAGTATAGAATCCAACTCCGATGAACTACCTACCTAGTGGCTTGCCACATATGCCTCCTACACATGTAGTGCCACAAATAAACCACCAAAAAATGATTCCCATGACATATAATATCATGTATATTGCAATACTATTAATTATATTGCCTCTAGTAATAACCCATTAGTAGTACCAAAATTATTGAACAATCAAATTACTTATATCAATGCCCTTAATCTAGCATATTATATTACCCTAAGATAGGTAATCTATAAAGACAAGGGTCTCATAATTCAAAATTGAATGTAAAGAATGCACCTTTAGGTATAAATTTCAATTTCTAGATGCCTAATAGATAATATAACACCTAACCTAATAATGATTTCTCTTGATGGTCACTATTAGAGCAACCATAATGCTTAACATTTTATGAATTTTGTAGACTTAGCATTATACACTTGGTTTAGAGTATATTACATAGTTAACCATGTTAATACCAATTGTGTTGAGTATATATTTGCCTTTAATATCTTCCAAAAAGATGTGGATAACATGGAAATAGTTCTTACTTTAGGTGATAACCCAAACTAAGATGAAGGAAACCTAGACATAACTCTAGTATTAGAGACTTATGATTTTCCATTTGAAGATGAAAATGAACCTAAAGATAATATAGATGAGGTCCACACATTTAAAGTTTTCCAAAGGGGAAATAATTACTAGCTTAGGAGTAAAATGGTAAACACTTTGACCACCTCTAATCGTATAAGAAACACTCAGATCCCACTTGATGTGAATTCAAGTAATAATCCTCCCCCACATAAAGGAAATCATATATATTATCAACCAAAGAACTATGAATCATAAAACCCACCTAATAGACATCAAGAGTAAGTTAAAATTAGCTATGACATTATATAATATTTGAAGAAAATTAAAGCTAACATTACTATGTTTAAATTGTTACAAATGTCTAATTAGAGGGAGTTTCTTTTGAATGAATTTTATAATAATAATGGTAAATAGATTATAAAAAAAAATTGTGCACATGTTAATTTATATAATGAAAAATGAGACTCTAAACTTTATCCAAATAGTTAGGATCTTTGTCAAGAACTTATAAAATTGTTTGGTTGATTCAGGTGCTTTTGGGAATGTCATGTCATATGTTATTTTCTAGTGGTTGGGTATTAAACCTAAAAAATCCAACCAAGAGATTATCTAACTTGATAAATTAGAGGTGAAATAAGTATGCAAGCTAAATAATATACACATGTAATTGGCCTTGTACACAAGGATTTAATAATTTATTGATATCCAAGTGGTGGATATCCCTGATGTTTATGGTATGCTTCTAAGTTAAGACTAATCAAGGACAATAAATAGCTACATGGAAACAAATTTTAGCCACATGTGGGTACCATGGCATGGTATACTTACCCATATCAAAATTAAGTGAGAATCAAAGATGACACATATGATTATTGAGTACAATAGGGCAAATGAGATCCTCTATGAAGAATCAAAATGGGGATTTTACTTACTAGATGAAGAAGAAAAAGAGACCCATGGTAGTTTCTCTATTAACATGTTCAACATGTAACAAAATGTAAAATTAAAATAATTAGACCACTTAGATGATGAGTATCTATATTGTTCCTTAGAGATGGTCTCAATTCAATATGTAGTTTTGGTATGTGATAATTTGAAGTCTAATGACTTAAAAAAGAAGGAACAAATTTTAAGATCTTCCTAGGATGAAACAATCATTGTGGATAAATATATTATTATTCCTCTCATATAAGAGTTATCCACTACATATTTTTTAGCTAAATAACCCTCATTAATCAATAAACAAAGCAAGTACACAATCAAGGATGATAAAATACACCAAGAGGTCAATATTATAATTGAACTTCCCTTATAAAGACCACCAACATGTTTTTATGATAGAAAATGTTTTGGCCCATCAAAATCTGACTTGTGGACACTAAAATTTGATGGTTTCAAGTCTAAAATTGGATGTGGCAATAGAGTTTAATTAATTAATTAATCCCAGGTGGAAGTTTTTTTTTTTTGCATTATTTTTATATTTCACTTATATAAATAATGTGGCTGAGTATGAGCCATTAGTCCATGGTATTTAGTTCATCTTGAGAAAGAAAGTGAGAAACAAAAAAGTTTTGGATGACTTTGAATTAGTGGTCAAACAACTAAGAATCATCTATTCATGTAATGATAAGTGCTCATCAAAGTACCATAGGCAATTTTGGAACCTAATTGAATATTTCAATGCATTTGGCATTTAGACTTTACCTAATAAGATAGTTATATATCAGACATGATAGATACTACTATAAGTACCCTAAAACCCATTAATAATTCAATAATGTGAAGATTCTCAATACATCTAGTCTCTACCATCTCAGTCCCTGATAATGTCATAAACTTTCAAGTCTTTAATGATGACCAACACATCTTACACTTCATCATTGATTTAGAGGTATTTGTTGGTCATATTACTGATGAAAATGATCAAAAAGGATTTTATCTATATGTGGATGTAACCCTAAATATAAATATGACTAACATGCCCAATGGTATGATCTTACTATAGAGACTATTATACATGGTTTATCAAAATGAAAATGATAATTTAACCCCACTAAAGGCATGCTACATGAGCATTGTAACTTGGGCGATGCAAAAAATCCAAAAAATGTGATTATAGGAACATCCAACACCCTATAGTATAAGAGATAAATGGAAAATACCTCAAATATTTAAAAGGTGTGATTTTATGGAATGAAAAGGACCTAAAAGTCTTTGACACACACAATCCACTTGAATCTAAGATTCAATTCTTTTAGGTAGAGATAAAGACTGGTTAATCTAATGTTTGATCCACTAATCTTCAAATAAGTACATAAATTACTAGTGGAAAGAATCATATTTCTAGTTATAAACTACATGTGGGTTACAAACTTGGTATCTGTGAGGAAGAAGAAAGGGGAGATCAAAATTTTCGTTGATTTATATAACCTAAATAAAGTGTCCAAAAAGGATAATTACCCCTTTCCATCATTAGATGAAGTTTTAAAAGTTGTGAATGGAGATTAGATGATGTCCTTCTTAGATATAAACTCTAGATATAATCAATTAGTAGTCAACTATGAGGACCAGATAAAGACAACAATAACAACCAAGCGGGGCAACTTCACTTATAATAGAATTCCTTTTGGAATTATAAATATGGATAATACATTCCAAAGGGCCATGGACATATATTTCATATACCTCATGGGAAAATGTATTGTAGGGTACATGGATGACTTGATAGTCTTCTCCAAACATAGAGGTAACCATGTTAGATATTTGAGGAACTTACTACAAAGATGTAAGGACCATAGAATCTAGTTCAACCCAACTAACTATATAGTTGAGATCACTGAGGGGAAACTATTAGGACATATAATTTTTAAGAGGGGTATATCAATATACCCTAAGATAATATAAGTTATTCTAAAAATCCCATTTCCTAGCCATAAGAATGATCTGAAGTCATTCTTTGGAAAGATTAACTTTGTGAGGAAGTTTATCTCAATATTTGTAGAAATAGTCAGACTGTTGAATAACATGATAAATAAGGATGATAAATTTTATTTGACAAGTGAAACATAAGAAAATTTCATCCAAATCAAAAATTCAATTGTTTACACATTAGTAAGGATTAGCCTTGATTACATGCAACCATTTTATATTTACTCCTTCACTTCAAAATATTTGACTACTATTATTTTGATAGAAAGAAAAAGAAATAGAGATGAACAAATCATTTAATTTATGAATTAATATTTAATGAAGTAATAATTAATTTACACTCTAATGGATAAGTAGGCATTTTCCCTAATCAAGGCTATTAAAAAATTCTACCATTACATATTACATAGTAAAGTCTTAGCAATGGTGCCTAACATAACATTAAAGCCATGTCAATGTAGAACAATTGGGTGAGTGAAGAGGTAAGAAGATGAATATATTTCAATAGTATGATTTTAACTTAAATCAATGAATATAATAATTGGATAAGGACTCAATATAACAATGGAAGAATTAGTTTCATAAATCATTTGCTAGTAGTATGTGATTGAAAATATCACCAATGATGATTGGTACAAAGACATAGTCCATTATTTGCTTAACAATGAATGCCATAATAATTACATAGAATAAGGAACTATACTTGAATAATAACCAATTTATGATCTAATTTGGATGCTCTATAGATTAAATCACCAAAGCATTTTTCTGAAGTTCTTTAATAGAGAAGAAGTAGTTGATGTGCTTAGTGATTCTCATGAAAAATATGTGATTGGGCATGGTTAAGGTGATACCACTATCCACCATATATGGAGATAAGATTATTACTAGTCTCACATCATAAAGGATGCACATTTAATTGTTTTAAATTGGCATACCTGCTAAACAACTGCACATAGAGAATATACCCCAGTAATGACTCCTGATAATGGTTGAATCCTAACCATTTATAAAATGGGGACTAGATTTTGTGGGAGCAATCAATGAAAATTCATCCACATACCACCAATTCATTCTCATATCCATAGAATACTACACCCATTAGGCTAAGGATAAACCATTCAAGAATTATACTACTAACATAGTCATCCAATTTATAAAGTAGCACATTGTCGTAAGGTTTGGTATGCCTTATGCACTAGTATGTGATAATGGAGCCACTTTATCCTCTTCAAAATTTATATAATGGGAATATGATCACCAAGTAATCCTAAAATTCTTTTATAATTATTATCCATAAGGAAATGGAATAGCTAAATCTAATAATAAGAATCTAATAAATGTAATTAAGAAGATTCTAGAAAAGAATTCTAGGAATTGGAATAACATCTTAAAATCTACACTGTGGGATGATAGGACTAGAACTAAATCAGTTTTAAGCACTTCTCCCTACCACTAAGTTTATTTCCAAAAAAATATTTTTATATTGAACTTAAAAATTCCTACCTTTTAGCTTATGACTGATTCTTTGGGAATAGATGACCAGATAGAGGCTTGCCTCTTAAACCTTGTAAAACTAGATAAAAAATATGATGCATCCTTATTTCACTTATGCGAACACTAAGGGATTGTAAAATGTTGGTTATAAAAATGATATAAATCAAAGGTATTTTGGGTATTAGACCTTGTCCTTATGTGGGATAAGGCTCATGAACAAAAGGGATGACATAAATAAATTGAAACTTTATGGCTAGGTCCCTGTCTAATTTCTAAAATATTGGGTGAAAATTCTTTCTTCATAAGGTGTCTAAATAGTGAGGATGTTCCATTGCATGTCAATGGATAATTCCTCCAACACTACTTATATGCTTAAATTAGCTTAGAATACCCTATAAATACTTTCTTATTTATTTCTACTTTGTTGATTGTTTTTCTTCATGTCATTGGTTTTAGTTTAGGTTTGTTTTCATTGTTTTGATTTTTTAGTGTTTATTTTAGTTATGTGGTTTTGGTTTTTGAGTTGAACCTACTACTTTGACCTAAGTTTTCCCTCATTTTTTCAAAATTTGATAAATGGATGGCTTGTATGTAAGAAACATCTATGGAATTCTTATGAGTAAATGTGAAAATTCTTATCTAAAGGCTTTCATACACTGCTATATTCTTCTTGAATTTTTAGAATGTTGATGGCTAGTGATTTGAAGTAGAGAATATAGATTTAGAAAGACTTATTTTGTCATTTAACTACCATCAAGTTCACTGAATGAAATATATAAATAAAAAAGGTTGCACTTTATTAATTTTGACTTACCCTATTTGTTATGATCTCTTTGACTTTACCTTAAATCCATGGCTTTGTGCCTAACCCTCCATAGATGGAAAAGTAAAATCTATTTCAAAAGAAGTTGAACTAAATTATAAAATTTTAAAGATTCTCCTCAAAAGTGTGATCTCAGTAATCTATACCAAATGATTTCCATCCTAGTTGGTAGTAGATCAAGGTCTTTAAAAGTGACCATAGGTATCTTTGTTATGGACATGAACACCTAGTTATTAGTATAGCAATGCTCATACCATTTCCCCCATAAGACAAATTATAAACTCTATCCCATTTTATAATTTACTATCATTTGGGGTAGATATCTTTTATTCTGTGTGCATACAAAGTAATTTAAGTGATCACATAACACAAACAGTAATGGTATTTAGGTATAATTACAACTTAGTATGTCATGTGTTGGAGTAGATTTTTTTGCCTTTATATTTTGATTTTGCCTTGGTTGAAGGCTCGCAATTAATGTTTTTATTTGAATGAGAACTTGAGATTCTAAATTCTTTAGATACTCATGAGTATCTCCTAGTAGGAGTGACCATATGTTATTTCCTACATAGTACAACCCATTTTTAGTCTTAAAAAGGGGACCCTCTTTTTGCTTTAGAGTCTATTATTTCATTGGTTTAACTGGGTTTGCATTATGGTGTTTAATTTAAACACTAGGTTTGGAGAAGATTCATGTCTAAAATGGTTGGATAATTGAATTTGCTTAAGTCTTATCAATCTTAAACTTGTTATTCATGTTTTATATTTATTCAAATTTATCCTTTTAGAGTGTTTGAATTAGAATTATATAGGTTAATCCAACTATTATGGAGTGACTGCAGCCTTAGTTTTGCTAATTTAGTCCATAGTTATTTATTTCATGTCAAAATGACTAAGGTGTTTATAATTTTTTACTCTCTAAATTATTAATGTTTAAATATTTGTACTTATCTTATAATTATCAAAGTTTGTATAGAAAAATACTTTGTCTATTTTCTAAATTTGGTTCCTTGTTGGGTTCATTTATGCTTCTAATTTTGTTTAAATTAGTCAAGTGTTTGCATTGTTTTGATTTTAACTTGGTCAATTTTAAATCAAATGGGAGAGTCTAAATTTAAATTGAAAAAATGGGATTATTATTCTATTGAGTTTCCATGCTTTCATGTTTTCATTTGTATTTTTCCTTAGCCATTGGTTTTCAAAGACTCAGTCATTTTTCATTTGAAATTTCAAATGTTGCTAATTGTGTTCCTTTGTTTCATTACCCATAGGTTCTTAGAGAAAATTTAATGGCATGTGATAATATTTCACATCCCTTGATAGACCCAACCCAAATTAAAAGGCTTTAAACACTTAGCTAATTTCTTAAAAGGATTATCAGAGCCACCTAGCATAATTTTATTGCTCTGTGGGACTTGAATAATGCAAATCTACTTAAAAGCCTTAAAATCCCTAGATCACTGGGATGCTACCAAATGGCATGATATTAATGGCCCACTACCCTAGATGATTCCATACATAACAACATCTTCCAGGTGAGTAGGTTAGTAATATTTTACCATGTGGCATCATCCTATTGACCCACTACCATAGGTGATTTAATATTTACCAAATGCCTTCGATAAATTGAGTTAGTGGGATATCACCATATGGACACATCCTAATACTACATAATCTTAGGGTTTTCTATGCATTAATATCCCTTTAGGTGATCAAGTGATCAATATTACACCATGTGGAATAATCCTGGTGACTCCTACCCTAAAGCCATCCATATAATCTAAAAGTACCAAGTGAGTGAAATATTACCACATGGTATGATCTCGCTTCACCACAACCAAAGAATAATTATTCAAGGGGATGAAAATAAAATTTGAGGAACATGAAAGTGGACCTAGTGACCAAATGGGTTGGACTAGTCTTCAAAAGAGGCTTAAGAACTAAATTTGATGCATGTATGACCTATCATGGCCCTCAAACCTAAGGTTATATTATATGTAGTGATTGGTTTCTCACTAAAAAAGACATGTATAAGATAAATCTAAACTAATGAAGAAGTGACAAATGATAGATTCTAATGAATTGAAAAATGTCAAGTTAATCGGTAGGTGACCAAGAAGGTACTCTACATGGCATTTAGGGCATGATCAAAGAATATATAGAACTAGAAAAGTAAGGAAGATTGATTACAAAAATCAAACTAAGCTCCTATGTGTTGGTGGTCATGTTGAGTTAGTAACATGATATCAAGGTTAGTGGAATGAGTGGTTGTCTTAATCTCAGTAGAGATTGGTTTCCCCAATTCAGGCCTATCATTAGCATGAATAGTCTAGCATGATCTAGAATTCATGGTGTGGAAATCCTTGGGGGGGCATATTTGAATTTTGGGGATGTGTCCCTTGTGTATATATTGGTATCTAAAATCCTTTATAGAGGTTGGCATTTTTTTAGATTAAATTATGCTTCACTTAGCTAGTAGTTGTGTGACTTATGAGAGAGACACATTATGCCTAGACAATTCCCTTAGTGTATTTTACAATTTCCTTAATATAATTTATCACTATTTTAGTATGGTTATTATGGTAGTTCAATTTGTATCTAAGTGGTTGATTTTGAATCCTTCCATCAAATTACTAAAATGATTTGTCTTGATAGCTCTAGTTTTTTGGATCTTCTTGTTAATTTCCTACTCATTTTATATGGTGGTTGTCTTTTTTTTCTCTTAGTAAATTTCTACCCTAGACTCTTATACCCCGCTCTTAGTTGTAGTTGTGATATGGCTAGTTCAGTTAAAGGATTGGTTCTAAAGGACTAGATCAATCAATCATTTTATGTATTCAACTTCATTGAAATAAGGCATCTTACCTTCTCTTTTCCCTCTCTACTTTTCCATTTTATTTTATGAGTTTAGTTAATTTAGGACTTGGACACTAAAAAATGCAATAGGAAATTAAATGCTTACATTGATTACTATTTTATTATTCTATTTATTATTGTTATAGCATTATTTTATCTTTAACTAGGTAAACCAATAGAGAGGTTAATTTCTCCCATACTAGAGAGAATTTAAGAAGATATTATTTATATTTGAGGTTATACCCTATGAACATAGCTAAAATATATTATAGTCTCCTTCCAAATGTCTAATTTATATCCATCATAGAGATTAAGTTTGTCCATAAGTCCCCTTATATGAATAGTCACACATCAACCCACTGAGTGAAGGTTGGTATTACCAAGACTTGGCATAATTATACATTATGGAAGCATTTTATTTGTATGATATTATTCCTTTAAAGATAGGTAG
This sequence comes from Torreya grandis, assembly GCA_037957365.1. Taxonomy (NCBI): domain Eukaryota; kingdom Viridiplantae; phylum Streptophyta; class Pinopsida; order Cupressales; family Taxaceae; genus Torreya; species Torreya grandis. The sequence goes on from JARHVA010005708.1 coordinate 500,096, forward strand.
ATCCTAACAATCCCTACTTATTTATTGTTATGTTAAAACACCACCAACAATAATAAATCATAGAAACTCCAATGATGTACTCCACAATGAATTAAAAGATAAAATATATTATATATTTTAATGATACACTTTGATAAGTTATTTATATCATTTGGTATGAAGTGAATTAATTTATTTATAATCATCATCATAGGCCTATTTGAATAACCATAAAAATACTTCATAATGTAGATAAATATATAAGGTCATGATATTAGGCCTATAAATACCAATGACTATCAAATGTTCATATAAACTTATAGGTGTTTTTTTTAGTCCTATGTGAGTAAAAAAGTGATTGAAGATAGATCCAAACAACCATATTTCATTTCTATTAAAAAAACATGACTCATATTAGGATTTATACATATCCAAAAAAAAACCACAACCCCTATAATATAAACACACACACACACACCCAAGAGTAAACCATAACCCCTTCAATATATTTACTTATTTTTGAGAATGTCATGACATATGTTATTTGATAATAGTTGGTCTTAAACCTACCAAATACAATTGAAAGGTTGTCTAACTAGATAAATCATAGGTGAAACTAGTAAGGGAGATAAATAATATACACATGTAATTATCCTTGTACCCAAAGATTCAATAATTCATTGATATCCAAGTGGTGAACATCGCTGATGTCCTTATGGTATACTACTAGGCTGAGACTGATAAAGGATATTGAATGGATACATGGAAACCAACTTTAACCACATGTGGCTACCATGGCATGGTTTACATACCTAGATTAGAGTTGAGTGAGAACCAAAGATGACACATATGATTACTCAGTATAACTAGAAAAATGAAATATTCTAAAAAGAATTGAGAATGATAGTTTACTTTATGGATAAATAAGAAAAGGAGACCCATGTTAGTTTCCCTATTAACATGCTCAATATGAAAAAATGTAGAATTAGAATAATTACACCAGTTAGATAAAGAGTATTTCTACTGTGCCTAGAAAATAGTCTCATTTCAAGATATAGTTCTACTATGTGATAATTTGAAGTTTGATGATTTGAGCAAGAATGAAGACTTTTTAAGATCTTCCCATGATGAAATAATCATTATGGGAAACTCTATTCTATGTCATCCCATATAATATTTATCCACCACATATTTGTAAGCTAAAGGACCCTCACTAATCAATAAATAGAGCAAGTCATAATAAAGGATAAGAAAATACACCAAGAGGTCAATATTTTAACTACACTCCCCATAAAAATACCACCAACATGTCTTGATAATATAAGATGTTTTGGCCTAGTGAAATCTAACTTGTAGACACTAAAATTTGATAGTTCCAAGTCTAAATTGGTTGTGTCACTAGATTTTAATTGATAAATCCTAGGGATAAGTCTTATTTGGTTGTATTATACATATAATTTTCTTTTACAAATAATGTAACTAAGTATAAGGCATTAGTTCATGGGTTTTAATTCACCCTGAGAAATAAATTGAGAAACATCAAAGTGTTAGGTGAATCTAAGATAGTGGTCAAAAAAGTAAGAAGCATCTATTTATGTAATTATAAGTGCTTTTCAAATTAATAAAAATAATTTTGGAACATAATTGAATATTTTAATTCATTTTGCATTCAGACTTTGCCTACATAAAAGAAACATATATAAGACATGATAACTACTACTACAAGTATTATATATCCCATTGTTAATTCAAGAATGACAAGATTCTTAGCATATCTAGTCTTTACCCCCTTAGTCCCTAATAAAGTCACAAACTTTCAAGTCTTTAATGATGACTAACACATCTTACACTTCATCACTGATATAGAGGATTTTTTAGTTAGATTATTAATGAAGATGGTCGAGAAAACTTTGAGATAGATGAGGATGTGACTCTAAATCTAAATAAAAATAACATACCCAAATGGATGGTATCATTGGAGATACTATTCAGCATGGATTATCAAAAGGAAAAGGATAAGTTGACCCCTACTAAAGGCATGCTACATGATCATTATAACTTGGTGGTTCAAACAATCCTAAAAATATGCTTATAGTCACATTCAACACCATAGATGATAAATAGGAATGGAAATTATCTCAAAGATTTTATATATGTGATTCAATGGATATATGAGGACCTAAAATTATTTGATACCTCTATCTTGACACACACAATCCCCTTGAAGCTGGGATTTAGGGAATTAAATTAGAGATAAAGACTAGTTAATCCATTACTTGAGCCATTAATCTTAAAATAAGTGTATAAATTACTTTTGGAAAGAATAATATTTCTATTTAAACACTCCATGTGGGTTATAAACTTGGTATTTGTGAGGAAGAAGAATGGGGAGATTAGACTTTGTGTTGATTTTTATAACCTAAATAATGCATCTAAAAAGGATAATTAATCCTTTCCCTCATTAGATGAAGTTATACATGTTGTGAATGGATCTTAGATGATGTATTTCTTATATAAATACTCTATTTATAATCAAGTAGTTGTCAACTATGAGGACTAGATCAAGATAGCATTCAAAACCAAGTGGGGTAGCTTTGCTTATAAAAGAATGACTTTTGGCTTCATCAATACTGGTGATATATTTATAAGGGACATGGATATATATTTCATTGAGATATCACGTGAAAATTTGTTGTGATGTATATGGATGACTTAATAGTCTTATCCAAATATCGAGGCAACCATGTTAGAGATTTGAGGAAAGTACTATAAAGATGTAGGGACCATGGGATCTCATTGATCCTAAATAAGTGAATGTTTGGGGTAATTGAGGGGAAGATATTATGACATATAATTTTTGAGAGGGGTATATCAATATACCCTAAGAGAATAGAATCTATTTTTAAAATCCCATGTCTTAACAATAAGAAGGCACTAAAGTCATTCTCTAGCAGGATTAACTTCACGAGGAAGTTTATCTCATGATTTTTAGAGATAGTTAGACCATTAAATACAATACTAAATAAGGATGCTAAATTTAAGTGGATAAGTGAAGCACAAATAAATTTCACCCACATCAAAAAGGTAATTTTGTACATACTACTGTTGATCAACCCTGATTACATGTAGCCATTTTATATTTATATTTACTTCAAAACATTTGACCACTACTATTTTGACACAAATAAGAAGGGCTAGAGATGAACAACCCATTTCATTTATGAGATCCCCTTTGAGGAATGCATAATTAAGATACACTATAATGGATACATGGGCCTTTACCTTGATCAAGACTATTAAAAAATTATTCCATTACATATTTCATAGTAAACTCTTAATAGTGGTGCCTAACCCAACATTCAAAGCCATGTTAGTTAAAAATGAATTAGGTGAGTGATGAGGTAAGTGGATGACTATAATTAAAGATATTAGCCTAGAAATTTAGTCAATGAATATTATAAGAGGATAAGTACTCAATATAACTATGTCATAATTAGTTCCGTAAATCATTTTCCATTAGTATATGATTGAAGACATCACCAATGATGATTGGTACAAAGATTTAGTCCATTATTTGCTGAATAATGAATGCCCTAATCATTTGAATTATATATATAAATTTCACTAAACTTGAATAAAACCCACTTTATGATAAAATTTGGTGTTCTCTATAGAAATAATCACTAAGGCATTTATCTAAGGTTACTTAATATAGAAGAAGTAGATGACATGCTTAGTGACTATTATGGAAAATATGGGACTGATAATGGTTAAGGTAATACCACCACCCATAAAATATGTATATTAGGTTATTACTAGATGAACCTCTTCAAGGATTTCAATTTATATGTTTAAAAATCACCACACATGCAAAATAACTATATATAAAGAACATACCCCAACAATGCCTCTGCTACTAATGGTTGAAGCTTGACCATTTATAAAATGAGGGCTAGATTTTATGGGAAGAATAAATTGAAATTCATCCATAAGACATAAAATACTTCTCATAGCCATGGAATACTACACCCATTGAGTTTAAGTTAAACCATTCAAGAATTTCACTACTAACATAATCATCCAATTTTTGGAGGAGAATGTTGTCACAAGATCTAGTATGCCTTATGCATTGGTATGTGATAAAGGACCCACTTTATGATATTAAAAATTTATATAATGGTCATATGATCACCATGTAGTCCTAAAATTCTCTCCTAATTATTATCCATGAGGAAATGGACTAGTTGAATCCAATAATAAGAATATGATAGCATAATTAAGATGATGTTAGAAAATAATCCTAGAAATTGGAATAACATCTTAAAATTTACATCATGGGCTCATACGACTATAACTAAAGCATATTTAGGAACCTCTCCTTACCACTTAGTTTATGGATAAGAACTTATTTTTGTATTCAACTTAAGGAAATCTTTGAAATTTATGATTGATTATTTGGGAATAGATGACCAAATAGAGGGTCACCTCTTAAATCCAATATAACTGGTTGACAAACATGATGTGATCATTTTGTACTTACACAAACAATAAGATATTATAAAATATTGGTTCAAAAAATGATCTAAATTAAAGGTATTTTGGGTCTCAAACCTTATCCTTATGTAAGATAAGGGTCATGAACAAAAAGGACAAAATTAAAAAATAGATGCCTTATGGCTAGGTCCCTATTTGATTTATGAAATATTTGGTGGGTATGATTTTCACTTAATGTGTTTAACTAGTGAGGATGATCCATTTCTCATCAATGGATAATTATTAAAACACTACTTCCAAACTTGAATTAGATTGGAATACCCTGTAAATACTTTCTTGTTTCTTTTTACTTTATTTTTTGCTTTTCTTATTGTCCTTGGTTTTAATTTAGGTTTGTTTTTGTTGTTTTTATTTTTTAGTGTTTGGTTTTATATATATATATATATATATATATATATATATATATATATATATATATATATATAGTTGAACTTGTTGCTTTGACTAGAGTGTTCCCCTAATTTGTCAGAATTTGATAAATGGATGACTTGTATGTAAGCAACACCTATGGTAGTCATATGAGTAAATGTGAAAATTATTACTTGAAGGCTTGCATACATAACTATATTTTTGTCATGTTTTTATAATTATAAATTATGGTGATTTGAAACAAACCATATGGATTTATAAATACCTCTCTTCTCATTTAAAGACCATTAAGTGTACTAAATGAAAGGTTTGAAGAAACAATGTAACATCAATTTAATTTTGATTTGTTTAATTTATCATGAGCTTTCTAATTTTCACCTAAACCTATGGCTTGGTCTCCAACCCTCCATAGATGGAAAAGTAAAATCTATTTCAAAAGAATTTAAACTAAAATATAAAGTTTTCAAGATTCTCCTCGAAAGGGTGATCTCAACAACCTCTACCATAGTATTTCCAGCATAGTTCATATTAGAGTAAGGCCTTCAGAAGGGACCATAGGTATCTTTATCAGGGATATGAATGCCTTGATATTAGCAGAGAAATTCCCATACCATTTCCCCTTTAATATAAACTGTAAAATCTAACCCCTTTTGGAAGTTGTTATCATTTGGGTAAAATATGATTTATTATGTGTGCATGTAAATTAATTAAAGTATCACATAACACACAAATTTATGGTCTTTAGGTAGAATTATAGTTTAATATGTCATATGTTGGAGTATAATTTTTTGCCCTTATGTTTTGATTTTACCCTTGTTGAATGCTTAAAACTAATGTTTTTGTTTGAATGAGAATTGAGATTCTAAATTATTGAGATACTCAAGAGTATATCATAATAGGATTCACCATGTATTATTGCATGCACAACATGCCCAATTTTTATTATGATAAAGGGGACCCTCTTTTTGATTTGGAGTATGATATTTCATTTTTTTAACTAGGTCAACATGATGTTGTTTCATTTCAACACTAGGTTTGGAGAAGAATCATATCTGAAATGGTTTGATAATTGAATTTTCTTAAGTGTTTACAATATTAACCATGATAATCCATGTGTTATATTACTTAAAATTTTTCGTTTTAGAGTGTTTGAGTTGGACTTATGTAGGTTAATCCATCTACTATGGAGTGATTGTAGCCTTCCTTTTGGCTAATTTGGTCCATAGTTTTTTATTTCATGATAAAATGAGTAAGGTTATAATGTTTTACTCATAACTTAGTCTTTTTTTTAGTATTTTGGACTTGTCTTATAATTAACAAAGGCTGTATGGAAATAATTTTTTTCTATTTGCTAAATTTGGTTCCTTGTTAGGTTCATTTGTGCTTCTAATTTCATTTAAATTGTTCAAGTGTTTGCATTATTTCAATTTTAACTTGGTTGATTTTAAATAAAATGGGAAAATATAAATTTAAATTGGAAAAAAGGGATTATTATTTTGATAAGTTTTTATGATTTCATGTTTTCATTCAACTTTTGGCTTCGCCATTAGTTTCAAAGACTTAGTTATTTTTAATTTGAAATTTCTTGACCATTTCCTTTTGAAATTTCAAATGTTACTAATTATGTTCCTTTGTTTCATTTCCCAAATGTTCCTAGAGAAATTTTGATTCAATGTAGTAGTATTTCATATCTCTCATATCCCTAACCCATTTGAAAAATCTTTCATCACTTATCTAATTTATTCAAAGGATTCCTAGAGCCACATGGCATCTTTCCACTACTCTATGGGACTTCAAGAGTTAAGATTTACCTAGAAGCCTTAAACTCTATACATCATTTAGATGTTACCAAATGGTACAATCTCATTGAACCATTATCTTGAATTATTCCATACATAAAAACATAATCGAGGTGAGTAGATTAGTAGTATTACACCATGTGGACTCATCCCAATGACCCACTACCCAAAGTGATTTTATATTCATCAAATGTATTCAAGTAAATAGGTCAGTGGGATGTTTCCACATGGACACATCCTAGTAATATATAATATTGAGGTTATCTATACATCAACAACCCTATAGGTGATCAAGTGAGCAATATTTCACCACATAGCATCATCCTAGTGACCCACTACCCTAGATCTATCTATATAGACTTAGAGCACATCAAAGCACCAGGTGAGTGAAACAACACCATATGGGATGATACCAATTCAATGTAACCAAATAATAGTCAACTAGGGGAATACAAGAAAATTTAAGGAACATAGATTTAGACCGTGGCAAAATGTGTTATCCTAGTCATCAAATAGGCCCAAAAACTAAATGTAATGCTTATATGGCTTGTCATGGTCATAAAACCTAATTTTTGATTATATGTAATGATTGTTTTCTCACTAACAAAGATATACTAAATAAAAATCAAAACTAATGAGTAAGTGATAATTGATAGATTCTAGAAAATTGGAAAATCCTAAGGTAATTGGTATGTGGTCAAAAAGGTACTTTTAATGGCATTTAAGACATAATCAAAGAATATCTAGAATTGGAAAAGTAAGGATGATTAATTATAGAACATAAAGTCAGCTCATGTATGTTGGTGGTCATGTTGAGTTAGTAACATGATTAACAAGGTTAGTGGAAGGAGTGGTTGTCCTATTTTGAGTAGTGATTGGTTTCCCCAATCTAGTCCTAGCATTAGCATGCATAGTCTAGCATGATCTAATAATCATAGAATGGAATTATTTGTGGGATCATATTTAAATTTTAAATTTTGGGATTGAGTCCCTTATGTATATATTGGTCTTTGAAACCTTTCTTGAGGTTGGTTATTTTTTATATTAGAGTGTGTTTCACATGGTTGGTAGTTTTATAACTTGTGAGAGAGATCCATTATGCCCAAATAATTCTCTTAGTGTATTTTATAGTTTCCTTAGTATAATTTCTCCCTATTTTAGTCTTTTTTATTGTGTTATTTGAGTTTGTAGATGAGTGGTTGATTATGAATCCTTCCACCTATTAATCAAAATTATTTATCTCAATATATCTAGTGTTCTTGAGCTTCTTTTTCATTTCCTAAAAATTTTATATGGTGGTTATGTCTTTTTTTTTCTCTCAGTCAATTGCTTCCCTAAACTCTTGCACCTCATCTTAATTTTATTTGTGTTTGGTTTAGCTTATATAATAACTCATTCTAAAGTATTGTATCCATCAAGCATTTTGTGTATTCAACTTCATGGCAAGAAGACATGTTACCTTCTCTTTTCCATCTCTACTTTTCTTTTTTATTTTATGAATTTAGTTTATTTAAGACTTGGATACTAATAAATGTAGTCTAAAATTAAAATCTTACCTTGATTACTATTTTATTATTTTATTTATCATTGTTATATCTTTGAGTAGGTAAACTAATAGATAGGTTAGTTTATCCCATGATAGTGAGACTTTAACAAGATATGATTTCTATTTGAGGCTAGACCCTATGAGTATAGAAAAAATATCTTATTATCTCCTTCCAAATGTCTAAGTTAGAACCATCATAGAGATTTAGTTTATCCAATAAATCCTCTTATATGGAATGGTTGCACATCAACCCACTGATTGAAGGTCATTATTACCAATACCTAGTACATGTAGACCTTAGGAAGAATTTTCTTTATGGGATATTATTATATTTAGGAGAGGTAGAACCCAACAAAAGGTTCCTATTTTTTATTGTGTCAAATACACCACCAATAATAATAAATTATAGAAACTCCAATGATTTACTCCACAATGAATTAAGATACAAAACATATTGTATATTTGAAGGATACACTTTGATAAGTTGTATATATCATTTGGTATGAAGTGTTTTTTTAAATAATCATCATCATAGGCATATTTAAATAACCATAAAAATACCTCATAATGTAAATAAGTGTATAAGTCTATGCTATTAGGCCTATGAATATTGATTACTATCAAATCTTCATATACACCTATATGTTTTGTTTATTTTCTTATGTGAAGAAAAAGGTGATTAAAGATAGAGCCACACTGCCATACTTCCTTTTTATTGACAAAAATATGACAAACTGTAACCCATACAATATATACCCAAAAACAAACCATAACCCCTAAAATATATTAGAATGATCTAACATAATTTCATAAATAATAACTTATATACATCTAAAAAATCCCCATTGCATTATTTAGTATTATTTCATAAATAATTTAGCATAGTCTTTTATGTTAGATAATTTGGTATGAATTCAAAAATATATGCCCTCTTGTTGACTTCCACCTTGTAATTTTCCCCCTCTTGCACATATCTTATCTTATCTTATAAACCCACCCCTTCTTATCTTTATCTTCCCTTGTTATTTACATCCCATTTAACTTATCTTTCCAAATATTTATATCCTATTTTATAGAATTCATCATGAGTGTTGATTATGATCAAAGACATAACTTATAGTGGTATCAAGATGGGGAAAGATCTAATGTCATGCCCATGAAAAAATCCTTAGACGAGATTATTTTAGCACATCCTATTTTTATTACAAATTAAGTAAACCTAGGATATTAAAGTATTAAATATTAATTGATGTAATTTTTAAAAATCAAATTAAAATATACTTACATATAAATATAAACAATAAACAAAAAAAATTGGAGTCACAGATTGAATAAAAATCTAGTGAACAAGCTATTGTTGTGTTATATGCACTTAATGGAAATTAGAATAACCTTGTATGGTCAATAAATCAATACACATGATGGAAATTAAAATAATATCATCCTCATTATGATGTAAATTACAATAATATGGAAGACCATTTTTAGAACTAACCCAATTGTGGGGGCAATGGGGATAACCCTTATTTTTTGGTGATAGGTTTCATTATAATGGTGGTATAACTATTATTAATACCTTAAGGATAAATCCCATTGTAATAAATAAAGATGAAAACACCTCTAGTGTCTAGGTAGATGTGGAGGAGTGGTTCTTAGTCATCCAATTTAAGGGGAGTCAAAACCAATGTTTTATTTAAAGAGGGCACAAAGTTAAAAAGATCTTGGAGACCATATATTTTTTGTTTAAATTTGAACTCACTATGTCTCTTAGTGAGTATAAGGATGGTGAATTAGCTATTGTGGTGTTTCATGCCTCACACAAGCTCTTGGATATCATCAAAGCATGTAGAGGAAGCCTTACAAGAATCTCCTCCATTGACATGCAACCAAGAGGATGATTGTTATCATGATTCATTATTAACTCATATTCCTCCTTTGTCATTCATTTTTTACTCTAGTGAATGTGGATATCATAACTGACTTCCATAGTCTAAGACTATGCCATATAATTTTTTAAAATATGTTAACAAAGCTAAAAATTGGAGGCCAAAATAATGATTATGAAGATTATGCACTAATAGAGATATAATTTATTGGAATTAGCAACTATTATTATTTTAGGACTATAGATTAAATATCTATAATAAGTTATAAAATGTGTGTAGAAAATCATCTCAAAAATAGAGATACTTTAAAAAAATTAATAAAAAAATTATAATAGGAGAGGAGTTTACAATTATATTTATATATTAAAAAAAATGTAATATTTTTAAGATTGATTAGAGAAATTTTATAATAGAAAAAAATATTATAATTATAAATAAAATCACGATGAGATAAGAAATGATTACACATTAATTAATAGAATGTTTGAATAAATACACACAATGAACCAAAAAAAAAATATATATATATTAATATTTTAAAGAAGTTCCCTATATTATCTTGCTTCTAAATCACTAGGTTTTTCAATATTTGTAGGTCACATCAACATTTGATAATAATTTTATAAACTCATTAGTAATTGCTAGTTTAAACTAGCATACATATCTTAGATAAATCTATGAATATTTTCTAAGACATATCATACTCAAGATGCTTATATTATATTTATGACATAAGTGGAATATGCCCCTTGAGAATAATATTTCTCAGTGTCTTTTACATATATTTATCTAGTATACATATGGTAGTATATTTATAATTTTAATTCAAATGTCATCTATGAGTATAAAAGAATTGCATTTAATTTAAACAAAATATTTATCAATCATTATAGAGAATATATTAAGCACTCACAATAAGTATTAAAGAGAACAAGCAAATATTAACACATTCATTATTGTTAATGTTATTATTTCCCATGGAGCACTTTTGGTGTAGATTTATAGTTACATGTTAATGGAATGATTTATAATTATGAAATTTATTATTATTTATATATTTATCTATAGTGGTTTGAACTGCTATGGGGTTTATCAAATATCAACATAGTTCTACTATTTTATAGATTTTCCATGTGCCCATAAATATCAATTTATTTTTACAAAGCTTCATATTTATGTTTATTTATGGGAAAGGAGATGAATATCTATTTTTAGGTACACATGTTAAATACTTGGGATATGAATATCGAGTCCAAATTAGATTAAAATGAAAAATAAATCCTATGGGAATGTCCTTTGATTTTAGATTAATTAATTAGACATTATTTATGTATTACAAATGTATTTTAATACCTAGTTAAAATTAAGTTATTTTTTTTCACTTATATGTAATCTATTTATCAATATTACATTTTGGTAAAATCACATTAACCTACATCTCAAAAACTCAACATTGGGCATGCATCTTTGCCACTACCATTCTTTATCCCATTGGATATTAGGTTATAGACCATAAACTTTAGAATATTTATACTAAAATTCAAATCATTTTGCTTCAATAGGTTTATAAATCATTCTTTTGTTTATTATTTTTAATATTGTTCACATTTTCATGAATAGTTTTGACAACACCTAATTTGAACAATATTCTGTGACATGTAAGAAATTTACATTTATCACTCTCCATCTCCATATCCTCCCCAGTTACCTTACACTTTTCCTACATCCCACTATTAAAATAAAATATTATTTCCCTCACCTACCCTTGTCTTATCTCTGGAGCTTCCCCTCACCAATCCACATTTATTATAGTAGTTCAAATTTGAATTTTGGGAGCCATTTAGAGTTTTGGGGGGAATGATACTGGTAGGTGATAATCCCAACAAGGGGATACAAGAGATAAGGTAAAATATAAAAATAAAAGAGGGTAGAAATCTGATTAGTGATGCAATAGTAGACAAAGGAAGAACACCATCTAGTAAAGAAGAGTAGAATAAAAGAGCACATTAACAAACAATAATAGACTATGTGTAAGGGAAAATAGAAGATTATTAATATATTATTAGTATTCAAAAAGAGTGTAGAGAAATATCAAGGTAGAATTAGACATAGAAGAAGACATAGTAGTCAAAAAGGAAAAACAAAAGTCTTTTGTCCATGTCAGAAAGAACTGAAGGAGCAAAAAAGAATGTAGTAGTAGTAGACTGCAGTAAAAAGGAAAGAAGTCAAAAGAGTATTTTTTTAAGAGTTGTATTAACATCTATATCTATGGTTATTTATTGACATAACCAAATGATGTAATTAAATTATAGAATCATTTAATATATATTAATTTTATGTGTTTTGAACTATCTCTACCATCCTATTTTCTCTATTTTATCTTGTTATAAGTGCAAATTTATGTGGCATATTGTTATCTATAAAATTAGTCTAGAGTTTCACCATTTGAGTGTTATAAATTTATTATTTGATCCACTAGTCTTGCATTTTATATTTTATGATAACAATTGGTATAATATCCCTTAGGTTTTAAGCCCATTTAGACATGGCAACTAGTAGTATCCCCCTATATTTGATGGAATGATGTGTGGATCATCAAAATTAAGACCATATTCAAATTTGAAGAGCTATTGGAGTTGGTTGAAGGTGGATATAATGAGGTTTTAGATATATCAACCTTCAATGAATTAACCCAATCATAAAGGAATGCATTAAAAGAGGATATGAGAAGGGATGCCAATGCACTCAACTACATACAAATAACACCAGTTGATTTAATATTTCATAGGATAGTAACAACTATCCATTCTAAACAAACATAGGATATTCTTTAAAATTCCTATCAAAGGAGTGGCAAGGTGAAGCTTTTCAAGTTACATCTCTTAAGAAAGGAATTTAAGTCCTTAAAAATGAAGTAGAATGAGTCTATCAATGAAGACATGTGGTGATACCCTTAAGGATCATAAGATCATAGAGATGGTATTGAGGAGACTTCAAATTAGATTTTACCATATAATGGTTTAAATTGAAAAGTCAAAATATTTGAGTAAAATTACAATAGATGAGCTAATGGGTTCCTTGCAAACCCATGAACAAAGGATGAATAGGTCAGCCAACTCTTCCCATGAGAAAGCATTCAAGACAAATGTGAATGTGAAAGGAAGGGGGAGAGGATCAAATAATAGATGAAGAAGAATAAATTTTAGAAATCAAGAACATGGAAGGCATAATCATCTAGAGTCACATGGGAGAAGAAGAAGAAGGATCAATAACACTTCTAGAGGAGTATCTACACAAAAGTATGATAAGTCTAATCTCCAATGCTATTATTGCAAAAGGTATAGACACTATTCTAGTGAGTATATAAATGAGTATGATATGAATAGTTAGAATTCAAATTTATCCAAAACATAAGAGGTCAAACCTAATAGGAATGATAAAGGTGAAATATTGTTCCTAACATGCAACATTGTACAGTAAAGCACTAAAGAGATGTGGTACTTAGATAGTGCTTTTAGTCATCAAATGAGTGAGACAAAATATATGTTAAACCACATTGATGATTAAATAAAATCAAAGGTCAATATGGGAAATATTGAGAAGGTTCCCATCATGGATAAAGGCAACATATATATTCATACCAAACAAGGTGACAAAAGGATAATTCAATATTTTTACTATGTGCCCAAGTTAAAGCACAACCTAATCAGCATTGGGTAGCTTATCCAAAATGGGTAAAAGGTTATATTTTATAATGGTTAATTCATCATCATTAATAATAGTGGTTGAATATGTACATCACAACATTCAAGATTACAAGCAATCAAATGTTTTTGTTGAAGATACAAAGTGATCTCATAACAACATTTAAAAATATGATCGTAGATGAGTTTACTCTTTGGAATCTAAGATATGGGAATTTTATATTTGGAGGTTTGAACCTTATCCACAAGAAACAAATGGTGAGAGTGCTACGCCTTATAGAATATCTAAGCAAAATGTGTGAAGGGTGCTTATTGGAGAAGCAATATAGGAGTGCATTTCATATGGGTAAAGAATGGAGATAAAACCCTCTTTTAGAGATAATACATTTAGACTTGTGTGCTCCAATGAAGACCCCCTCCCTATAAAATAGTGTCCACTTCATGACATTCATAGATGATTTTAGCTGAAAGATATGGGTGTATATTTAGATTAACAAATCAGATGTATTTGAGACCTTCAAGCTATTTAAGGCCATGGTGTAGAAAAAAAGTGGCCACTACATCAATATTTTAATAACAAATAAAGGGGGAGATTATATCTCTCTACAACTTAAGGAAATTACATATTATCTAATACAATGGCATTAAGGAGACTCTAGGATCTACTATGATAATATATCCTCCATAGCATTTTAAAATAACCCCATCTTTCATGTTAGGAGAAATCACATTAAAATCAAGTATAAATTCATTTGATAGTTAGATGAGAAATGTGTGATAGATCTTAGTTTTTATAAATCATAGTAGTAGTTATCTAAGAGTTTTACTAAGTCATCATCAAAAGATACTTTCATGTACTTAAGAGGAAATTTATGGGTCATTAATAAAAAAAAATTAGGTATAGAATGTTTTATTTTGGATCTCAAATCCTAAAACCAAGATCCAAACTCCTAAAACCAAGATATGTACTTCAATAGTCTAGGTCTAGAATCATACAACCAAGCTATGGACTTCAATAATCCATCTTTGAATTCCTATAACCAAGCTAAGGACTCTTATAATCTAGATCTAGACTCCTCAAGTTTATATTTAGACTCCTATAATCTAGATTCACACTCCTACAGTCTAGAACCATACTCCTACACCCCAACTATGGACTCCTACAAGATAGGTATGGACTCCAACAAGCTAGCTCTAAACTCCTACAACCTAGATCCAGAGTCCAACTAGTCAGCTTTAGACTCTAATAATAGAGATATAAACTATAATAGAGTAGCTAAGGAATTTTATAGCTATGCTACAGACTCCAATAAGGCAAATATAGACTCTGCCAATCTAGCTGTGGACTTTGTTAGTCTAGATATAGACTCTGTTGATCCAACTACAAACTTTAATAGTCAATCTCCAAATTTGAATAGAAGAGATGAAAAAACATATGGATAGGTAAAGAGAATTTATAAGGATGTTTTTAAGGATGATAAAATTTTATCTGATGAGGGTAGGAAGGTCAATATTAAGGTGGAGTGTTAAAATAAAATATTCTTGCCCTCACCTACCCCCATCTCATCTTCAGAGCTCCCCCTCACCAAACCATATTTATTAAAATAGTCCAAATTTGAATTTTGGGAACCATTTGGATATTTTGGTGGAATTATAATTATAGGTGAGAAAAACATCAAGGGGATAAAAGAGATAATACAAAATATAAAAATAGAAGAGGGAAAACATTTGATTAGTGATGCAATAACAATTAGAGGAAGAGAAACAACTAGTAAAAAAGGACCAAAATAGAAGAGCACATTAAAAGATAGTAACAAACTATGTAAGGGGAAGAATAAAATATTATTAGTGTAATAGTAGAAGAAATACAACTTTTATAGAAAATAACAAAGTAACAATAGACATAGGAGAAGACATAACAGAAAGAAAGGAAACACAATAGTCTTATGTGAAAGTCAGAAAGAACTAAAGGAGCATAAAATAATGTAGCAGTAGAAAGGAAAGAATTTAAAAGATTATTTTTTTGTAAGAGTTTTGTTAAAAATTGTAGCTATAATTTTTTGTTGACATAACCAACTGATGTAATCATAGTATAGAATCATTTAATATATATGCATTTTGTGTGCTTTAAACTATCTCTACCCTCCTCTATTCTTCTCTATTTTAACTTGATGTAAGTGCAAATTTTTGTGCATATTGGTATACACAAAATTAGTCTAGAACTTCATCATTTGAGTGTTATAAACTTATTATTTGAACCCTTGGGCTTACATTTTATATTTTCTACCAACACCCACCATTTTCTTCCTTTTACATTTCACCCACATCAACACAAAAAATAAACATTTTGATAGCTCACACCAACTCTCTTATGAAAATTTTATGATAGTTATTCATTCAACAATATTATTCAAAATATAACAAGGAGAAATCATAGATCAAATATGTAATTCAATATTTGATGATTTATATAGTTAATCATTATAATTCTCATTATTTTTTGTCTATATTTTTAACTAATTTATTTATTATGTGTTCATTTGTTTTAGCCACAAAAGGTATGGGTACTATTGTTTTCATTAAAATCAATTAATTTGCATCAAAATTTGTGTAAGGATAAAAATTATTACAAGTTAATAATGTTTGGAATATATATAAAATAAATAATGTTTATGTATATTTTTATTAGCATAATCATGATATCATTAGTTGATAAATGGAATTTTGAATAAACAAAATACCAAATTTTCAAATAACTAATCAAAAAATTCAATGACAATTTTTATTAAGACTGAAACATAGGAGGAGAGGTGTGCATTATTTTTTTTCTCATTTTCCGATAGCTTTTATTTACCAAATAACAAAATAAAAATGAATCACATGACATGTAGGGTCGATCCTCAAATTTTATCTTCCATACAAATGAAACAATTGGACATCGACCATTACTAATTTATCATCTAATAAAGACCTGGTGCTTATATTTCCCCTAATTCTTTAAAGGACCTAAAAGTATAAACAATCCTAAAATGTCAAAAAATATAACATGTAAATATCAAGTTATATTATTAATCTCATCTATGCTTACATTACGTTAAAATTTAAAGACCTGGAGCTTCAAAATTGCTCAATGGAAATATTGAGTTGAACTCTTTACTAAAAAATTAAATCACATCATGTGGGAGAATGATAAAAAGGATAAATATAATGTTTAACATGTTCAAATAAATAAAAATGTAGTTGATTTACCCTCATTGTAATTATTCCAAGGTATAGGCCTCTATAAAAAGTGTGGGCATTATGATTTTTTGGGGTTACCAGATAGTCAATCTAATCTAGATAAACAATCATTCAAGCATGTAACTATTTATGGCCTAGTTTAATTTTTAATAGTAATTTATGTTCTAAAACCAAAAAATAGGACACTCTTTTCAAACATTGGGAAAATAATAAACATAGCAAGAAATAAATACAAACCCCATAAGAATAATAATTACATACCTTGTCCATTGGAAAAAAGTGCATGGAAATATATTTAATTATATTTATTAAAATTCACATCTAAAAGCCTCTAAAAATAAAGGAAAAATTAAAATAAAATTTGATGAATGAATAAAACTAGTGGAAAAAATAGAATCCCCAACATAGTGACAACACCTTGAAATCTATCCAAGAGTTTTGATAATTAAAATCAATTGGGTATCTCTTTTCACATGATATGAAATGAAGTTTCAATTAATATTATCCAAATTTTTTGAAGTGTTAGGGATGCTTATGTACTTATGTAACTCTCAAGACTGGAACTTGATAAAATGTAATGGTAGAGTAGTCTTGATGCACCAAAATAACCATATTTTTACATGTGGAAGTTATAGTTATGAATGGTAAAGGAACATAGATGGATTTATATAGGGCATATGGTCTCATATGTGTTACATCCCACATAAAAAAAATTCAATAAATAAATATTAGATAGGTGTTGTAGTAACTACTAATGGTCTACTCTTGGTATTTTTTAAGAGTATGACCACATTGTGGCTTTGTAATATAAATAGTACCATATTTCAAAACATTAATATTTCATAATAGCTCCACGCAACTTGGTTTTTTTGGTTCCTAATAATTTATGTGTCTAATCATGCCCACGATTTTACCTCGATTAAAATAATTTTCACTCAATGATCTTGGAATAATTACTAGTTAGGTTTTGTTGTATATCTTACAACTTAAAAAATTGACGTGTTTGTGATCTTATCATGTCCTTAAAATAATGATTTGAAGAAATGTAGTTTATGTTCCCAAGTTTTTATAAATTACATAACAATAACAAGTGTTGAAGAGTCCATGAATGATCTAAATAATGCCTAATAACTAGCAAATGAGAGATGCATATTTGACTGTTGATTAAAAGTGTTAATTAATTTAAATTATTTTTCATCAAGAATGACAAATATTTGAATGTATAAATAGTCCTCCATTGGTGTTTTAATAGTTAATCAAAATTATTATTCTAATTATTGAATGGTGGTTTGATGTTTAATAAATGTTAAAGGTATCGCAAAGAGGTGGACATTTAAAAAATTTACTTTTGATGGCATCAAAATTTATGTATAATTCAAAAAAATCAAATTTAATAGTCTAAATATTTATAAATTTTAAATAACCACATGTTCTTGATAAATTTCATAACATAATTTCCAATTTAGTAACTTAATATATATATTTCAAGTTATTAATTTGGAAATGACATGGACTTTGACACCCCTCAACATAGGGTGTACCACCACTATTTCTTCCCTAAGAGATAAAAAGACTGATTTGAGATAGTTATATTTATAAACTAACAAATATAATAAGGAGGTGTAATTAAAATTTTGATATAATAATAAAAGTGTGTTTCTAATTTTTCAAAAGAAAGAGGAACTTAAATATCAACAAGGGTTTTTATAGATTTGTTGGAAATTTTGTACAACAAATATATAACACAAAGAATGGATAACAAATACCCATGTCAAACACATATTATTTCATAATCACTTTATCTATGCAAGTTGTTCATAATAAATTATATACAAGAGGATCCTTGATAATATTTGATAACATTATATACAAAATTAAAAATAAACTACATTTAAACCATCCAAATATTGCTCAAATATTGAAAATTGTTGAGTACTATCATTGATGTCAAAGGTGCATCTTGTAAAGGTTGATGCCAAGGTGACTGAGGATAGTTGAAAGTGTGTTATATGAAAATATTCATATAAGAGTGTTTTAATGGAATAATTTTGTCATGAGAGAAAGAGAAAGAGAGAATTTGAAGGCAAATAATGTCTTATGTTTACATGGAAGGTACAATTATTTGATGTCAAGTGCATAAGAAGCCTATTCATGACATGAAGAGTTATGTACATGACTAAATGAATTAAAACATGCATATGAATGTTGTATGGAATTATTTGATCATGTAATTAATGTATATAATCATTCATGAGAGTTTCAAGGTGAGCCTATAGGGTCAAGACCTTTAGTCTAAGTCTGTATGTAAACCACTTATAGACCCTACCTACCCTAATGAGATATGAAGATCATATTTAAAGGAAATTATGCACATGTGATCATGTATATAAATTAGATAAGTTTTTTTAGGCATGATAACAAAGTTTGAGGTCAATATTTTAAAGGAAAGTGCATGAATCACTATTTTAGGCCTTATCAATCTCACAAAATGAGGTCTCAAACCTAAGAATAACTATTAGAAACTCATTGTAACATGTATATTAAGGATATATGGGGAAGGATACTATATAATATCTCTAGGCATTAGTTTGGATTCAAGTGGTAGTCCTTTATGAATAATTATTAACACTAAAACATATGCTAAACCTCTATAAATCCCTAGTAAGGACCTAATATGAAATATTTTGTTCAAAATAGATTAGGATGGATTAAAATGATATATAATATATTTTATAATGTACTAAAATATCCTAGGTACCTCTAGGTGGTGGTGGTTAGTTAGATGAGAGATAAAGTACATAGATATAAGCATATTTTTAAAGAAAATTCTTTAGCTCTCAAAATTTGTATTGGTCAAGAAAATGAAATGGAAGGTATAATAATTTATATACTAATTTTAAATGTCCATTATGATTTTTATATATTTTATATCCTTAAATTTTTATAATTTGGTCATCCAAGTTAGCTAGTTGTAGACAAACCTAATTGTGTGAGTAGTGTAAAACCCAAGTAGAGATGAAGAGATATATTTTAGGGTTTGTAAATGAGAGATTAATGAAAAGAATGAATTAATAATTAATTAATTAATTTTAGGTCATAATAATTATTTATATAAAAAATTTAGGTCAGTATATATGGTGAAAAAAATCTCACAAAATGGTCTATCTAGTTCAGATAGGACTGTGAGATATAAGGTCAAGAAATTGGTTTGTAAGACAAATATTTTCCATTAGAGCATATGAATTATATATATAAGTAATTTTTGGATATATAATCAGACCATTTACTTGAATAAAAATTCATGAAAAGTGTCTACATAAGTGTTGGAGGTCTAATTCATCACGACTAGTTTTTTAGGTGAATTGGCAGTTCTAAGTAAGCAAATTGCATAGATGTTCTTGAGACTTTATCTATTGAGTGAAGGCATTATTATAATTTTTTATGACCTTTAGGTCATGTATAATATATATATATATAAATGTTTTATTTTTCATATTTGAGTAGCTTAAGGGTGTTTAATCTTCATTATTTTAAGATAGACTTTTGAGGTACATAAGGCTAATAGGGCAGTTTGTCTTAAAGGAGCTTTCATGGCATGAACAAAGAATACAAGTATGATAAAGCATGGAAGAGGTAATTAAATTCAATTTTATAGCTTATTTAATGGTTTTTATTGTTGGATAAGTCCATCTGGGTCTAATAAGATCAAATTTTAGTGTTAAGATGACATATCTCATGCAAATAGGTCTCAATGAGACCTAAAGGAAGAGTGAGGCCTAATTGAGTTGTGGTAAACAAAAATGGGTTCAAGTTATGATTTAAACATGTTAATAATGGGTAATAATTCCTATTAAATGTCAAACATAAGACTTTTAATGTATTTAGCCAACCAAGTGGTGCATGACCATGAGACTAATATACATACAAGATAGTTTAGGCCTATTTGGTGTGTGTACAAATCAAGAAAATAAAAAAATGCCTAGTTTAGTAAAAGGAGGTAATGAAATGAGACCATAAAAAAATAGTAAATTTGTGATGATTATAATTCATGATTTTACTAATTTGGTATTGATTCACTTTGGGATTTGGTTTTTCCTTGTAAGTACGTACTTTCTAAAGCCTAGTCAAGTGGGTGCTTGACTTTATTGGGGTTGGTGCTCCATGTTGAGTCGGTGATCAACTATATTTGGTCTTTTATTTTATAAGACTATATTCTATTTTTAGATATCATAGTGTGTTTTCTTCCTCTTGAGGGTTTTCCACTCTCATATATATATATATATATATATATATATATATATATATATATATATATATATATATATATATATATATATATATATATATATATATATATATATATATATATATATATATATGAGTGTAAAGAACCATTTAGATGAGCATGAAACAAGATAACATGTGTGTGTGTGTGTGTGTGTGTGTGTGTGTGTGTGTGTGTGTGTGTGTGTGTGTGTGTTATCTTGTTTCATACTCATCTAAATGGTTCTTTATACTTTATTAGATCTCTATGTTACTTTCATAATTCATGAATGATTAAGTATAATTGAAAGAAATTTTGTAAACACTTATTTAGCCCCAAATGATTATGCTTATAATATTTTTTATCAAAACATTATCCTTTGAATTAGGCCTAATAGCTCAAAGGAGAACCTATAAGCACAATCATGTCTAGTCATTAAGTACAAGGATGTTTCTCAACCAATAAGGCTCATCTCTTTAGTAGAACATACTATTCATTTTTGAGCATTATAATGAAGACCTATCTAATTCCCTTGGGTTATTATATATGGTAATCTTTTATTGATGGATTCATTCCATATCCTACAACATATTCTAATGGAACAGGAAAGAAGGTAAGTGAAAACAAATATAAGGCAATGAATGCTATCCTATGTGGTCATTTAAAGGCATAATTTGTAGATTTTATGCATTGTGATATAGACAAATATATTTGGGAAAATTTGAAAACCATATATGAAGGAGACACCAAAGTTAAGTCAGAAAAATTATAGATCTATTGAAGGTAGTTTAAAAGTCTGAGGATCAAGGAGGGTGAAAACATTGCATATTATCTATTGAGAGTAGATGAAGTGGTAAATGTCATCAAAGGTCTAGGAGAAAATTTGGAATAATCAATAACATTACAAAAGTTAATAATATCCCTAACATCTAAGTTTGATTCAAAAGTTTCTATTATGGAGGAGATTAAAGATCTTAACATACTATAAATGGATGAGATTTATGGCATCTTGATTGCCTATGAAATGATAAGAAGAGATGGAAGACCTTCCAAAAAATAAGTTGAATTTAAATATGATAAAAATTAAACAAGTAAAAAGTTTAAGGATGATGTTAATACAAATATTGATGATGACAAGATAGAAGGCATGTTTGTCAGAAAGATAAGGAAATGATTGGGTAAGTATAAGGACAATTTACCATTCAAGTGCTTTAACTATGGTAAGATTATTCACTTTGCATCTAAGTATCCTAACAAGGATAATAATTACCATGATGGAGAGCATGATGAATGTCATGGTGGTGATAATAATTTATATAAGATTGACATGAGCATAAAGAGTTTCAAGAAGTATGAAGGCAAGAAAAGGTAATTTAAGAATAATAGAAGTTTTATACCAAAGAAGATAGTAGCTCCTCTGATATAAGTGACACAAATATATTTGATAGTGATGATGACATTAATTATCATGATAGTAATGAAACGTTATTCATGGCCATATAAATAGACAATGCAGGATATTCAAAAGGGAAAATTCTTATGGAAGATGAAGAATCAGATGAATAAGAGGCTAAAGTGAACCTTGAGGCAAAATTGGTGAGTTCTCTAGAGTATTTTAAGTTCCAAATAAGGAAGAATCAAAAACTGAGATCATTGGTTAAGATTTATAAGGAACAAATCAGTATCTTTGAAGAGAGATTAAGTAACCAAAACAATGAACATGAGGAGATCATCAAACAGTTAGAAACTCAGATTGAGATTGTTACTAGAAGTATTAAGACCAAGGAAGAAGAATGCACCAAGTTTAGAATAGAATTAGAATCCTTAGAGGTAAAATTGGATCAAGAAATAATCAAGTTGAAGACACATCAAAAATTTAAAAAGAGCACTGAAGTCCTTGCTGATATTTTTAATAGTCAAAGGTATCCACATGACAAGATAGGTCTTGGGTTCAAATAATTCCAAAATTAAAATGATTATATTCAAACCTCAAAGGATAATGGACTATCAAGAATTGATGATACTGACAAAGTAAAGACCTATGCAAAAACTCTCAAATCTAAGACTCAAATTGATATCAACAAGTCAAGAAGAATGTGACTCCTTTAAGATAAAACAAAGGTAAAGTTTAATCATTCAACATCACTTAGATAAGGTATGTAAATCCTTTCAATTTTTATTTTTTATCATGTAATCAATATGAACATAGAGCTATGGATTGTAGACATCATGCTAGAATCAATTCCTCATGGAGGAATAGGATGAATGTTCATTTCAATAGTAGAAGAAAAAAAAATTCTATAATTTTTATCAAAGAAGACATATTTAAAGGGATTTCAAGATGGGGTATATGATAAATATCAATAAATACAAGAGGTTATATAATCATACCACTAATAAGTGGATCAATAAGTTAGATCATATAGACAAGGTGAAGGAGGAGTAGAAGACTAAAGGAGAAAAATCTATGCTATCTCAAACTACCTTTCACATCCAAGATGAAGGCATGAAATGGTATATATATATATATATATATATATATATATATATATATATATATATATTGATTTATTGATCAAGCCACATGATAGGGTACCAGAGCAAGTTCATTTCATTAAAGAATAATACTATAAGGATGGTGAGATTTGGAGATAACACTATTACCAATATTATTGACAAGGGTATCTTTAGTTTAGACAATTGGAAGACAAAAATAGAGAATGTGTTGTATGTGGAAGGCTTGAAAAATAAATTCATTAGTTTAATTAAAATGTGTAACCAAGTACACACACTAAATTTTCATGATAGAGGGTCTGATATAAGGAGAGCCAAATCAAGAAGGCTAATTACCAATGCTAAGAGGGCTGAGAACAATTTGTTTATCTTAAATGAGATCAAGAAAGAGAGATGATTTATGAGTAATATATTTAAATTTTGGATATGAAATAGAAGGTTATTCCACCTAAAAATTGATAATTTTGTCAATATAAGATCTAAAAAGTTTGTGAAGAATATGCCTAAAATCACCAAACCTACAAACACACTTTGCAAGGCATGTCAACATGGTAAGCAAACTAGACAAAGGTTCAAGTCTAAAGAGTATTCTAATTAAATAACTTTAGAGTTAATACACGTTGATATCTATGGACCTAAAATATTCCATATCATTCAACAAGATAACTAGTTCATGTTACTCATAGATGACTACACAAGAATGACTTAGGTAACATTTTTGAAATAAAATTCAGAAGCTCTTGATAAGTTTAAGGCATTCAAGGCTCTAGTTAAGAATGAAAATAATGTAAAGATCAAATTCATAAGAATTTTTATAGGAGGAGAGTTTGGTATACTTAATTTGATGACTTAGGTGAGTTACATGGGATAAGGAGATAATTCTCAATAGCTAGGACACCTCAGTAGAATGGGGTAGTGGAAAGAAAGAATAGAATAGTTCAAGAAATGGAAAGGACTATGGTAAATGAATAAAAATTATTTGATGGATACTAGAGAGAGGAAATAAGAATTTTTTTCTACTTTTTTAATAGAGAATAGATAAGGATTAATGTTAATAAATACCCCTATGAACATTATAAATGTGGACTTGCTAATGTAGAAAACTTTAGAGTGTTTAGAAGCAAATGCTTCATCAAAAGAGATGAGGAAGAATTAGAAAGTTTGATTCTAGGTTTAATGAAGTAATAATCTTGGGGTAATCATCAGTAATATCAGCCTATATATGTTATAGCAAGAGGTTACAGAAGATAGTGGAAATCACAAATGTGAAGATTGATGAGACCGGTTCTAAAAAATCACACTCTCAATCAAAGGATGCATCAGAGAATTTGGACTTCAAGAATGAATATTAATAAATAGAACTATATAAGGAATAATAATAAGTTGAAGAAATACAAAATACAAAATTTCATTCAAGATAGATTCAAAGAGACCATACTAAATCATAAATCATTGGAAACAAAGATGCAAGTATGCAAACAAAGAGAAAGCTAGTAAGTAACCTAAATCATGAGAATGTTTCTCTATTGTCTAATATTGAGCCTAATAACCTTTTATAATAAAGTAAATGCAAGTTTTTGATATGTGATATGAATAAGGAGTTATCCCAAATAGAAAATAATGAGACTTGGGAACTAGTTCTTAGGCTTAAAGATAATAATATTATTGGCACAAAATGGGTGTTTAGGAATAAGTTGAATGAAGATGGAGAAGTCACTAAGAACAAGGATAGATTGGTATATAAGGGGTATGCATAAGTTGAAGGGGTAGATTTTGAGGAGACATTTTTTATAGTATCAATATTGGAGGCTATCAAATTATTTTTAGCATATGTAAGATTCAAAAGGTCCAAGGTGTATCAGATGGATGTCAAGTCAGATTTTTTGAATGGGAATTTAGAAGAGGAGGTGTACATAGAGTAACCTAAGATTTTATCATTATCAAGTAATAATGACTATGTTTTTATATTTTAAAAAGGCTCTTTATAGTCTAAAGTAAGCTCCTAGAGCTTGGTATAATAGATTAGACAAGTACCTATTGGACCAAGGATTCAAAACAAGAGTTGTAGATAGTAATTTATATATAAACACAAAAAATTATCATAAATTCATAATAATTATTTATGTGGATGACATCATATTTAGTGGTAAAAATGATAGTTTGACTAAGTTCTTTGTATATGTGATGAAGGATTTTGAGATGTCCATTGTAGGAGAACTATCATTCTTTCTTAGGTTAAAACTCAATCAATAAAAAAGAGGTATATTCATTTCACAAGATAAGTACATAAGAGAGATGTTGCAAAAATTTGAGATGAAATATTGGAAGGATTTAGCACACCTATGATCACAGGGTGTAAGTTAAGAAAGGAGAATTAATCTCCAAAAGTTAATTAGACATCATACAGGTTGATGATTGGAAGTTTTTTATACACTACTACCTCTAGAGCTGACATCATCCAAGTATTAAGTCTTGTGGGAATATTTAAAAAAAACCCGAAGGAAAATAATTTTTAAGTATTCAAAAGGATACTTAGGTATCTCAAGGGGACTATGGAGTTTGGTTTATGGTATCTAAGAATCAAGGATTTTTACCTAACAACCTCTATAGATGTAGATTGGGCAGGGAGTCTAGACAATAGGAAGAGAACTAGTGAAGGAGATTTATTCTTAGGAGAGTGCCTAATATCATGGATAATAAATATGAATCCATATATGGTATTATATACTTTTGAAGCTAAATACATCATAAAAACTTCATGTTGCACTCAAGTCCTATGGATGAGATAGACATTAAAAGACTACAAGGTGGAGTATGATAGTCCTATCCCTATCTATTGTGATAATATAAGTATGATAAATGTCTCAAATAATCCTATCATGCACTCAATAAATAATAAAATTCACATGAAGTATCATTTCATAAGAGATAAGGTAAGTGAAAAAAGTGTTAAACTTGAATATGTTTCTACTAAGGATCATATTATAGACATATTAACCAAGCCACTTCCAAAGCCAAAAGTTGATCTAAGACTAGAATTGGGTGTAATTATTAACCCTATTAGTCATTAATGAAGTGAAGTGACTATGGTAGATAATTATTTGTATCATTAACTCCAAGAGTAGTTAATTAGTGCTGAGAAAGTATGCATGGATATAGGGGAACATGTTTTTATGGTGCTTCGTAAACTCATAATCCTGTGTGTTGAGTGTTTTGGTTATAAGAGGTGTGATCCAAGAAGTTGCATGCATATATTTTTAATTTATGTAAAATGGGGATAATTTTAATAATGAGAGTAAAATATCTTGTTGAGATAGTTTTCTTAGAGTGTTTCCATCAGTGACAAAGGGGAAGATCATTGAGTATTGTCATTGATGTCAAAGGTGACTAAGGATAGTTGGTAGTGTTTGATATGAAAAAAATCATATAATAGTTTTTTATTTGAATAGTTTTGTCATGAGATAAATATAAATATATAATTTTAAGGAAAATAATGTATTATGTTTGCATGGAAGGTACAAGTCTTTGATGTCAAGTGCATAAGAAGAATAGTCATAAGATGAAGAGGTATGTGCATGGTGAAATGAATGAACACAAGCACATGAAGATTGTATGGAATTATTTTATCATGTAATTAAGGTATAAAATCATTAATGAGAGTTTTAAGTTGAGCCTATATGGGTAAGACATTCATTCTAAGTCTGCACTTAAACCACTAATAAACCCTACCTAGCCTAATTAGGTATGAATATAATATTTCAAGACAATTATGCACATGTGACCATGGAAAAAAGTGAGATGAGTTTTTTTTATGTATGATCACAAAGTTTTAGGTCAATATTTGAAATTAAAGTTCATTCATATTTATTTTAGGCCTTGTGGAGCTCACAAAATGACGTCTCAAATTTGAGAAGCACTTTCAGACATTTGTTGGCATGGTTAACCTTAATAAGGACCTGATATGAATGATTTTGTTCAAAAAAAATTATAATGGATTAAAATTACTAGATAATATATTATTTCATGTATTAAACTCTCCCAGGTACCTCTTGATGGTGGTGGTTAGTCAAATGAGAGAGAAAATATTTTTATGAAATATTGTAACTCTCAAAATTTGTATTAGTAAAGAAAATAAAATGGATGGTATAAGAATATAGAGACTCATTTTACATGTAAATTATGATTTATAGATAATTTATAGTCCTAAAGTGTTCTAATTTTTTAATCCAAGTTAGCTAGTTGTAGCTAGACCTAATGGTGTGAATAGTGTAAAACCCAAGCAAAGATGAATAGATAGATTTTAGGACTTGTGCATGATATATTGATGCAAAAAAGTGAATGAATAAATAATTAATTAATTTTATTTCATAATAATTATTTTAATAAGTTTTATAGGTTAGTACATATAGTGAAAACATTACTCACAAAATGGACTGTTTAGTTCAGATAGGACTGTGAGATATAAGGTCAATAAATTGGTCTACAAGACCAATATTTAAAATTATACCATATTAATTTTATATCTAAGGATGTTATTGATATATAATAGGATAATTTTTATGCATCATAAGTCTTGACAAGTGTCTACACAGGCATCAGAGGTCTAATTCATCATGACTGATTTTTGAGGTGAATTGGTAGTCCTAAGTAAGCGAGTTGTAGACATGTTCTTGAGCCTTTATCTCTTGAGTGAAGGTGTTCCAAGCATTTTTTTATTCCCATAAGGGAATTTATAATATTTATACATGTTTAATTTATCATATTTTACTATCTTAAGGGTGTTTAAGCTTCATTATTGCAAGATATATTTTTGAGGTACAGAGGGCTAATAGGGTAGTTTATCCTAAAAGAGATTTCATGGTATGAACAAAGGATACATGTATAATAAAACATGGATGAGGTTAGAATATTTCATTTTATAAATTATTTAATTTTTTTAATTGTTGGATAAGGCAATATGGGTCCAAAAAGATCAAGTTTTAGTGTTAAGAGGATAGATCTAATGCAATTAGGTTTCCATGAGACCTAAAAGATGATTAAGGCATAATTAGGTTATGGAGAACTAAAAGGGCATAAAATTATGATTTAACCATGTTCATAAGATTTTATAAGACCTATTTTTTAGTTTACCTAAGAGTTTGAAGGTATGTGGCCAACCAAGTTGTGTATGACCATGAGACTAGCATATATACAAGGTAGTTTAGTTCTATTTGGTGTGTGTGCAAATCAAGCAAATAAAATCATGCATAGTTTAGAAAAATGAGGTCTTGAAATGATACCATAATATAGGATTAGATTTTTGGTAATAAAAATTCTTGAGTTTCTTGAGTTGGTCCTAAGTCACTTAGGGATTTGATGTTTCCTTGAAAGTAAGTGTTTTCTAAAGCCTAGTCAAATGGGTGCTTGACTTTATTGGGGTTGGTTATCCAAATTGAGTTAGTGATTCATTGAATTTGGTATTTTTTATATATTATTGTAGTCCATTTCTAGAGATCATAGTTTTTTTTCTTCCCCTTGAGGGTTTCTCACTCATATATGTGTTATCTTGTTTCATGCTCATCTAAATGGTTTTTATTCTTTGCTAAATCTATATGTTACTTTCATAGTTTATGAATGATTGATTATAATTGAAATAAAGTTTTTAAATGCTGATTCACCCCCTATTTATTTTGATTCCAACAAAAACCAATGTTTATTTCTAAAATAAATTATATATATATATATATATATATATATATATATATATATAATATAAAATATGCAAATCTACTTCCTTTGCATTATATTTTGATTTTATTGTCTAATATCAAAATCTTGAGTGCACATGAAAAAATCAAGCATAGTCCCAAGATAAAAAAAAGTGACAATATTCTTGAGGACCAAAATTGATACTATGGATTTAAATTTTATTCCTTCAAACCAATAATATTTATACATTTCCATAAAATTTTCACGTCTACTAAAAACACTAGGTACTCATGCAACAACATGACCCTTGTTTCTTAAATTGTTAACTTATTTTAATTATTCATTATTTTAATTTTTTAAAAATATATGAAGCACTAGTGTGCCTGAAACATGTCATTATTTACCTATTTATTCCTTAGAATTTATTTTTAAGATTTATACTTTCCAAACACTAGTTATTAAACATAAGTTTTATTGGTGATTTTTGTTTATTTTTGTTATATTTCTTCTATAATGAGGAGGTAAAACACTTTTATCAACATTGGTTTTAGATAATATTATATTATATCATTATTTAAAAAATATAAATCTATATTTCAAAATTTTATCATGTGTTTCTTATTTTTTATCATTGTTTTCTTATTGCATTAAATGTTAATATTCACATTGAAGTATATATATTCAATATAAAATAATATTACTTGAATATCTTTCAAGTTATGTTATATCATTTCTTGAATGATCCATATGTGTTTCCTTTATAACATGATTTAAAAAACATAAATCTATATTACACAATCCTATCACGTGTATCTTATTTTATGTGTATCTATTGTTTGTCATTATTTTTATATTTCATTAAATGTTAATGTTCACATTCAAGTGTATCTATTTAATATTGAATATCTTCCAAGTCATTATATCATTGCTTGAATGCTCCATATGTGTGTATTTTATAACATAGTATTTTAACTATTTGTGGTTTAATATGTAAATATTAATACACACAACTAATTAAAACCAAGGGTAATGGGGGTTATAAGTTAATAAAATAATAAATAATATCTAGATTTGAACATTTCTTAAATATTGACTAGAAATATGATGAAACAATATGATAAGCAATGGAAATGAAAAAGAGGGAACACAGGCAAATAAGTACACTTAGGAACTAAAATTAGGAAGGTGATCTATAATTGGCATATAAGATGCCCTTGAAATTTGACTAAATTTATCTAAAACTGGGTCAAAATCAATGGAGGGTTGATTTTATCTTTTGAATTTCTCCTCTACAACCTATTGTTTTCTTTTATATTTTTTGGGTTTTGTAACTTTTATGTCAAATTCAAAAACTATGACTAATATAAATTTTGGCTTTGCTTCATTAACTTGATAGATGAGACTACCTAATTTTCTTCTCCTTTAATAATAAAAGTATGCATAAAATATGTCTTGTGTAACTTAGTTATCTCATGAAACTTCTTAAGAGGTTGTAACTAGATATCATTCACACTTTGATTCATGTTTTTATGTAATTATATTTATTTTAAGATAATCCCAACTTAATTGAGATAAATGAGTTCACCTCCTCTCCCTAGATTACTATATGATTCACTATAAATGTGTTTTCGCACAAGATGTGATGATAAATACTATATAAATATTACAACATATTCCCCCATTTTAGCTAAAATATTGGTACCTATTCCCACAATCACTCATCTCAAAATAAAGGGTCATGTGTTATAATAAAAAATAATATAACTAAAATTGTTATAATATTTTGTAAAACTATTTATAAGCACATGTATGTAGTTATGGAAATATATTATTATGTAAATATAGATAGTAAGATGAAACATTATATGAGGATGATATGGGTGAGGGCCAAATAAAATGCCATGATATAATATTTTAAGGGTACAAATATATGTCTCCAATGTGGTTGGTTATGGAAGTACCTAATATTTTAATGTAGTATGATGTAGGAACATCCCAAAAAAACTTAGATCCTAAAAGTTTTGGAAGGTTTCAAGTGAATAAGGAAGAGTTCTAAATTATCACATATATGGGTTAATAAAATCACTTAAATAATATAATTCATGAAGCACATATGTGGATAAGAGTAGTGAAGTATGCACAGGTTATGACAAGGATCAAACAAAGTAGATAATACATATAAAGGATGTGCAATGAGAAGATAGAGGTGTGTGCATAGATCCATGTGTATAATAAAGACATATATTTTTGGGTTCTAAGGAACCTATTGAAATAATAAGAACATAAGAGAAGAGGAATATGCCTATTGTTGAGAATATGAAAAGTGAAGTGTAGGCCATATATCCCAAGGATATAAAAGAATAAATAGTCAATTATCTAAATGGACATGATGACACATAGTAGAATAGGAATTAAAGAGAGTGGGGGAGAATAATTAACTATTTTTATATCCATAAGGCTTGATAGATGATTCAACTACACTATCTTAATGCAGGTTTTGAATTTAGGTACCAAACCATTAGCATTATAGTTTCTAGTCACCAAACTAGACATGCCAATAAATGATCCCTATAACTATAAATATGGGTGTTAACCCATATATATTGTTTTTTTGGTTGGTTTTAACTAAGGATTGTTATGGACAGTAGGTCGAGGGACTACTTTAAAGTATCCATTAATAGACACAAGGAGAGGTGTGAGAGACGGAAGGGGATAGAGTATATAACCTTGCCAAAGGATGAGATGAGTGAGTGCTAAAGGAAAAAATACATGATTTTTGGGAAAGGAGTCTATGAAATCCTCATGCAAATATGTGTATCTAAGAATGCCATGTATTACCCTTATTATTAATGAAGCTATTTTTTTTTATTTGTTATGTTAGTAGTTAGATACATGGTAAGGCATCCCTTCACTTAGAACTCCTATAGAGATTCCATTAATTAGTATTATAACAAGGTTGATAGACTTAGGAGACATTTGAGGATAAAATCCTATGAATAATGGAGTAGTTGAGTGGTTCAATAGGAAGGATGACTAGCATAAACATTTATTTGAGGTAGGTAGCCATAAAGGAAGAGTGTTAAAGAAGAGTGTTAAGGAGGGTTGTATACTTATAGACTGTCAAGCCATGAGGAAACCAATGATGAGAGTGATATCAAAAAGTGAATATTAGCCTATTTATAGCCTTTAAGGAAGATAGTAGAGTGCATACAAATATACACCATAAATAGGTGGGTATAGAATGGATAAGTGGGAGAAGAACACTTGAGCGATAAGCTACATAAGATCTTAATGAAGTTTTTGGTAGTATTTATAAGGTCATAGAGTGAGTATGTAGGTTTGTTTTTATGAATAAAAATAATGGGTAACCAAGAGATATAACACTAACTAATCATCGACTGTGAGGTAGTGGAGTGAAAATAAAATGAAAGATAAGAGTATAGAAGAACCACTAATTAGAGGCAACCAAAGAAAGATAAATTTAAAGATAATATATTGAAAAATAGCTAATAGTCATCTAGTCAATGTTAATATGAGGATAAATAATATTGGGTAGAATAAACAATAATATGTAGCCCAAGTGAAAAAGTATTGAAAAAGGAATTGTAGTAGTTGGGGTATGCAAGCATATTGTGACTAGAGTGTTGGGTATAAGATGTAGGAGAGTGCTCTCCTTTAAGGATGAATGAGTAGAGAGAAAATAAATTAGAGAAGATATAGTCACTATAAATCAAGATAATGGAGAATCAATATAAATTAATAATTATCTTTTAAACATAAGTGTTTAGAGAATAAAAGTGAAAGAAATCACTTAGCAAGGGGTCAAATTACTCCATCAATCAAAGATGGGTATAGGAAAATAATAAGAATAAGATGAGTATATGTTTCAAAGGAAACTAATACAAGGAAAGTTGAACCAAAGGAGGAGATGCAGTGGAAATGAAAATGTAATGTGGTTGCATGCTATAAGGTGTTAAGAAATCCTCAAGGGTGAAGATTCCATAGAGAAGAGTGTGGAGTAGTGCACCAAACATATAATGAGACTTAAAGGATAATAATATATCGAAATGAAAGGAAAGAATAAAAATGGTATTGATACTAATATACTAAATATTGTAGAGATAAACCCACTTCAAGTTAGAGGGAAGTCTCCAAGGCATTTGACACCAAGAGAGGGACATGGACCTAACCTTCAAAATATGGCCTGGGATATCTAATAAGTTAATGCTAAAGGTTTAGGGTTCATAAGTGAGAGATACATAAGGATATAGTGAAATCATGAATAGATAAATAGAGTTAATGTGGGATAATATTTATTGTGTGCAGCATGAAAGATGCATTTAAGATAAGTTGCCACAAGTGAAACTAGGAACCACCAAACACAACAAGAAGCAGGGTGAAATGTGAACACCTTGGGATGAGAACTACATAATCATTTGTATAGGTTATCTTTAATCTAAACCTAAGGTAGATATAGAGGGTATAAATTATCACACATAAGTTCAAGGTACAAGAAAGAGAAAATTTAATGTAGACAGATTGAATAAATTTGATTAGTATTCAAGAATGTGAGTGAACCAAGAAATAAGAGATAAGGATAGGGAATCACACATAATCATTTTTTACTTACCATAATATAATTGAATAAACATGAATAATAAGGAAGAGTCATATATTATGGTGAATAGATAAAATTTTCAAGTTAACGATATCCACTAATAAATAAGAAGCCTAGTAGAATAAAATGCACTAAAAGTCTAGCAGATCATTGACCAATGAGGTAGATATCATAAGTGTAAGATGAATCAAATATTAAGAGAGAAATTTTAATGAATAATTCAAGGATAATAATAAATTTATCAAATCACAAATCAAACTATCCACTAGATGAGGATCAAGGAGAGAAATCTAAGTTGAACACAACTAGGGACCAATAGACAACCATAAAAGTAAGGATGCTAGAAAGCGTGTGAGTTTAATGACACACTAGAGGATGCAATAGATTTATTGAGTGAAAATATAAGAGTGAATCATTTACTTATTAGAAACTACATGCTATCATAAGCACCTTAATTTAGGTAGATAGTAGAGAAACCTAAGAAAGAAAATGTGTGAGAAAGAATATTTGTGAGAAAGAAGAGAAAAATATATAATAAGTACTAGCTAGAGAGGATGTCACACAAAATCCAAAAAAATAAAAACATGTAAATTAAAAGGCATAAAGGAGGATAAGTAATATCATGATATTCGAGGTGTGTGGGTTGAAATTAAGCCCTCAAAGGAATAAGTGAGGAGGTTAGCATGGATTTGAACCTAACAAGATGAGAATACAAGCCATGTTGAGAATTTAGAATGCGTGGAAGGGAGAAGAGGAGTTCCAAGCAAAAGATATGCATAGAAAGAGTAATAATAGAGTGGATAAAGGAAATAATAGATGAATACATAAAGTTAAATGAAACACAAATGAATTCAAAAATCATAAATTTTCATAGGAGAGTGAGGAAGGCTAGAAGAAGGTGAAAAAAGTGCAAAGTAGATGTACAAAGCATATGACCAAATGAGAATAAGAAAAGAAAGAAGACCATCTTATAAATAATAATGGAATATTAAATTATTAGAATAAGTATGTAATGGAGTGTAAACATGAAGGGACACACTTTTGGAAATAAGTATTCCTACTTGTGATGGAGTAGAATAAAATGGACTCACAAATATAATGGAGAATGCCAAGAGAGCTAAGTGAGACACTTGGCTAAAGGAATGATAGGAGGAAGAGTAAAGGAGAAAGAGAGAAATGCAAGTATGTTTTCACATGAGAAGTTTAAGGAAGATAAATTGAGAATAAATAATAACATAGAGTGAATAAAGAGGAAGAGATAAATGAAATTATGTCTGCACATGAGAATATGAAGGAAGAAGAATGAAATAAGATAAACTTAAGGATGATAGAAGTGGTTGAGTTTAAGTTAGCCTAATTTAAGATCTATGTGTGGAAAATTTATTTAGTAGGATAATCATATTGAAATATAATTAAAGAGATACTTGGGAAGGAGAAAAGACAAAAGGAATGATGGGAAGTTCATGAAAGATAATAAGATAAGTTAGGCATGCAAGAGGAGACAAAGGAGAAATAGGTGGGTGTGGACCCATAGGAACATGAGTGAAAAAGGAAGAAGAATTAAAATAGGATAAAGTAAAAAATAATGGGTAATGTGCATAAGGATACATGAAGTCACATATGAAGGGGATAAATATTTTATGAAGGAAAGAGAGTAAATAAAAATAATGGTGAAGATAATATTTTTAAAGAGAAATAAGGGTATAGAGAACCTTGAAGAGCACAAAAGTAGTGGGAGAAGGGGAATGTCATGGTAAGACAAATAACATATATAGTGGTCTATAAAATTAGACCCAATGTAATTAGGGTCTTATACTTTATTTACTTGGGGATTTTGATGTAAGATCATCCCAAAAAAACTTAGATCCTACAAGTCTTAGAAGGGACTAAACGAAGAATAAGAAGGAAGAGTGTAAAATGACTACATGAAGGGGTTAGAAAAAGCACATAGAGAATTTAAGGAAATAGTAATATGAGTAGATAATAGTATCAGAGTGCACATAGGTTTTAAAAAGTCTCAAACAAATCATATAATGTGGATAAGGTACACGCAAGGGATATAAAGGAGAAGTGCATGGTAGAGACACACATAAAATAGAGGCAAACAATGTTAGGTTCTAATAAAATTATTGAAACAAATAGTGTAATAGATAAGAGGAAGATTCATACAACTAATAATCCAAAAATTTAATCATGATGCATAGATATTTAGGGTATAAAATGATAAATGGTCAATTGATTAGTTGGACAAGATGACACGTGGAAGGATAGGACTAAAATATGGTAGATGACAACAATTAATTATTATTTGAGATACAAGTATCAAGGGTTGAATTAGATTATATATATTAGAATAGGTTTATGTACCAATATATTATAATGATAGGTACCATTTACCAAACTAGGCATGTTAGTAAACAATCCCTAAAACTATAAATATGGATGTTGGCCCATGAAAACGGTTATTTTTTGTTGGTTATCATTGAATGATTTTGAGTATAATAATTCAAGGGACTGATGTTAATTTATAATTTTAATCCATGAATATAGGTATGAGAGAGGGTAAGGTAATAATTTCCAAACCCTACCAAAGGCTGAGATTAGAAAGTGGTGAAGGAACAAAGTCATGAGCTCTAGGAAGGGAGCCAAGGAGCCCCTCATGTAAAGTTATAGAGATAAGAATACCATGTATTACACTTTTTATTATATTATTTGAATTTTTTATCCATTATTTTATTATTTGGTTTCATGGTGAGGCATACCTTCACTGGTAACCCCATTGTGACTATATTATAATACCACATTTGACTAGGTGTAAGTGTTAACAATTTTGCCACCATTAGTCAAAGTTGCTTATGTGTAGGTTTTCAATAAGAATCCAATAATGGATTAATTGTAAAAAAATGGTCTTAAAAACATAATACAAAATTTATTATTCCAAAATAATCCTTATAAACAACTCACAAGTCTAAAAATTGATAGAGGTTTCTTTTATTCCTTTAACTAGTTATTTGCAAACTAGTGAAGGCAATTTTAATATGCTTGGTACATGAAGGTGAAGAGGAGTTGGATAAAATGGGATTATAAGGAGTTTTTTACCCATATTAACTAAATACTCCATATTTTTTTTCATGTTATAATGGCTTAAATTTATGAAAAATTGTTAATAATAACAGGTGCTTTAAAACCCTTCTTAAACCCTCATGGCTCAGTTTTAAGCAATACGTTTGAATTTTTTAGTTCTCTATTGAAAAATAAAGATTTTTTGAGTTCTTATGGTGAATATAATA
Source organism: Torreya grandis (assembly GCA_037957365.1). Taxonomy (NCBI): domain Eukaryota; kingdom Viridiplantae; phylum Streptophyta; class Pinopsida; order Cupressales; family Taxaceae; genus Torreya; species Torreya grandis. Next base: position 537,547 of record JARHVA010005708.1, read on the forward strand.
CCTTTATACACATTATAAAATCAAAATTTTGGGGTAAATAATGGAAAAAATCAAAGGTACAAGTAGTGGGGTTTTAAGCAAACAAGAGAGACAATAAAAAAGGTAATTTTTGAGTGATGTAAGTGATTGGTTGAGATCATAAAATTATTTTAATGATAATAGGGTATATTAAAGGTATAATTAAAAAAATAATTATTTATTTATTCCTTATGAAACTCAATAAAATGGTAAACACAAACTTATAAGTGTTTAAAAATAAAATTAGGCAAACTAGTCAATACCAAAAAGTGCATATTTTTAATAAATAACAAATCTTAAAATTTGAAATTTGGTTAATTTTTTATTTCCATTAATGTTTCATTTATTTTCAAGTCTATAATGTACTTGAGGATATAGAAAATTCTAATATATAGGTCTGATCATGAAGGGTTTTTTAATTTTTGCTAACAAATAGAGTTGGAAATAAGTGTTTTAGGTCCCTCCAATGGAAAAAATTGATTTTATAGTGTGTATAATTAATTTAAAATTATAAATTAATTATCATTAAATGAAAAATAAAATAAAAATAGGCTCATCTTATTTAAAAACATCTCCAAGTCATCCCCATGACAATAAGTAAGCACTTTTTATGAATTTTTCTTAGGGAGTTTGGTGAAGAGTTTTGGATATTTTAAATTTTCTTAAGATTTAATCATTAATACCTATCAAAAAAACATACAAGGAGTGTTTTTTCATATATTTAACTCATTTTAGACCCCCTAATTGAAATCAAGGTTTTTTGAGATCAAGAATACACATAAGAGCATAAAATGGTGTTTTTGGAGTTGTACATGGAATTTGGAGTTGAAATTTTATTTGAAGGTATGTGAAACCATGTTTATTATGTTAAAATCATATTTTTTTCTCCTTATATAATATATTTAGTAATATCCCACAAGTTTCTATCTCTCATAATGCTTTCAAGAAGTTTGTCAAAGTTGCACAAAATAGGCATAGGGAAGAAGATCCAATTTGGAAGGATACTTTGGTCATTATAAAATGAAAAATTATAAATAATATTTAATGGATTTATAAAAACCCACATTAAATCCTTTTTCTAACTTTGGCTCCCTATTTTGGTCTAATTTTAGAAACTACAAGACAACTTCAAAGAGCCTTCAATTAGCCCTACAAAAGTGGAGATTCAAAAGGAAACATGCAAAGGTGGATAGGTGGAGTTAAGGTATTGATAAAATTTAGAGACATATTTTTAGGCAATATATCCATATAAAACATATCCATACATCCCAATTCTACTATGCCCCACTTTAGGCTATTTTTAGAAGACACGTGAGGCCAAACATGCATGTAAGTTACATGCAAGATAACTCAAGTTGAAATCCAAGTGTGAAGTCAAGATAAGTCCTATAAAATCAAGATTTAAGTGAAGGTAAATAAATTATATATTTAAGATGCATGAAATACTAATAGAAGATAACTAAAATACCTAAAAGAGTTAACTAAAGAATATCAAAATTTGCATGCAAGATCACAGGGAGTTAACTCAAAATTCAAGATGCATGAAGAGCCCTTTGAATTGTTAACTCTTCCTCTCTCTAATAAATAAATTATATAATAAATAATATTTAAAATATATTATGTTACATTTTAATTTGGTGGAATTAAAATTGGAGTTCAATTTTGATTTGAAGTTGGAGTTATAGTGGAGTTAACTTGACTAGCATGTGGAACTCTTTCCTAGTTTGGAGCTGATTATCTTCTCTCACTTATAGCCTTCTATATGTATTATTTTTTGGATAAGGATTATGATAATATTATGATTTTTTATTACTTAAACATTCAAAAAATATTTCTACCTCATCTTTGAAGCAATAAAGGACTTATTTTCCTCCATGTTCAAGTTCATGAAGTGTGTTATTAATATTCATTGATAGAACTTAGTGAATGATGATTTTTCCTATTTTTATGTATAGATATCTCAAATTTATTAAAAATTTTAATATTAATTTAGGTCATATAAATTTTCTAAGTCTGATTTTTACCTAATCTAGAATTGAATTCAACCATTGTTCATTCCTCCCAAGCTAGTGTAAGTGTTTGTCAAGACATGTGTGTGAAATACTTATGCAAAAGTCCTTATATGGAGGTGAAGTGAATGTGTGAAATTTATTTATCTTAAAAAGTGTGTCAATTATATGCATAATTTAATTTAATATTGGTTCATCACCCTAATTTTTAGGTTTTATTTTTATTTTTTAGCTTTAGCATAACTTCTTCTACCCTTTTCTTAGTCAAAAAAACACATAATTAGATAGTTTATATAGAATTATGTGAGTGTACCAAAGGTAAATATCCCATAATATAGATATTATCTCCAATTCTAAGATCCCACACTTTATATATTTTTCATTATATCAATATAAGTGATAATAAGCATAGGTTCTCAGTAAGGATGCACTTTTGAGTGATAACATTTTTTGGCATGCTTGGTGGGACAATAACACAAAATATTGCTAAATATTGTGTTAGTTTTACAAAATTTAAGAAAATAAATTATTTAATTACTAATAATTAGGTGACTATAAGTTATATATAATTATTTTAAACAATCCCAGTGCATTAAAACATTAGTTGGTATGTATTTCAATTCTCCATTTTATGAAAATGTAATTTTTTTACCTTTATATTATTCATATCAAGATGATAATATTTATGTATTCACCTAAAATATAAATAAAATATAAGTATATCCATATCCTCATGATATTTACCACCTCCTACCCCTAATAATGTTTCCAATCAGCCTTGGCAAAATCATGTTATTTTTAATCATCCTGAAAAAAGTGTTCAAGAGATAATATTTGACTTTGAGAGACAATGTATGGACACTGATAGGGAAGAGGAATACAATAGACATAGATAAGATATTTCATATTAGGCCTATGTACATCAATAAGAGATAAAATCATTTAAGATGTATAATGAGGCTATGTAATCTTTACTCATTCATAGCCAAGAGCCTAAGACCATTCCAACTTGGAAACCTTCATGGACTAATACCCCTAGTTATGTTATTCCTACTATAAATAAAGATCCTTTCACCATGCCTATCCAAAATCAAGAGAATTATAAAGTTATTGAAGCCAAACCAAGAAATTTCTAAATTTTCTTGATCCCTCCACCAATCCCTCAATATGAAGTTATCTTTGAAGATGAATGTGAGAGGTTGATTGTTGAGTGGAGAGAGAAGTAAGAAGAATTTAAGAATGAATCTCTAACACATGTTTCTTTCCCTTATTTCAAAGAAATATTAAATGAAACTAATACTTAAAAATGTCAAATCCTTATTAATGACCCTTAAGTAACTCCATCCATCCTTCAAGTTTCATCCATACATGAAGTTCAAGACACCTCCAAGTTTGAAAAAGAAATTGGAAAGTGGAAAGAGAATAATAGATCTTCAATTAAATTTTATTCTCCATTCCTTTAAGAAAATCATATTCAGCCTCATACTCCTACATTCCCAAGTTGGAAGGACACTCTAAGAGGTTTAAAATAAGAAAATTAATTCTCTTTCCCTCATACCATATCCTTTTTTAAAATATGAACCTAGTGTATGGAAGACAAAAGAAGAACATGCAAGTGAAAAGGAGAATTTGTCTAGAGAGGATGATCAAGAGTTGTGTTGGTCAAATGAGCTTCAATTTGGCATAGAATGAGATCATGTTGAAGACCTTGAGGATCCATTAAAAAATAAAATTTATTAGTAATTAAGCCTCAATAATCTTATCATGAAGATGTTCCAGAAGATATGGCATCATCTAGTGAGATTGCAATAGTGGTTTCAAAAGGTAACATCCATATGCATGAACTAAGTAAAAATGAACAAGCTACAAGTAAGTATCAAGAATATTTTGATGAATATATATAAGAAAAATTTAGAATTTGAAAATCAATATTGAATAAATAAATATGTCACAATAATCCAAGAACATTTTTATAATGAGCCACTAAAGGTTGAAATTGTAGTTATTCTTATTAATCAAAATATAGTTAAATTAGATAACTTTCTTAATGTTGAAGATAAATATGAGGTGAGTATTGAACCACGTGATGAGTTTGTTTATATTAGACACATGTTTGATTCATTTTATTCAATTTGAGATAGTTCAAAGATGTTTATAAGTATAAAAAGAGTTGATCCAACTATAATCGCACTTAAACAATAACTTGTTAGTCATCTTCATTGATAACATAAAAAAGACCTGAGAGGTTTTTGCTTTGATCTAGGTGGATTTTGAGTGATTTTACATATTAGTGTTATATTTAATTTTCTTCCAAGTGTTTTAGTTCAAATTTTTTGTTATTATATTTATTTTTCAATTCCTCTAAGTGTTATCTTGCACATCTTTCTGTTAGTAGTTGTTCTAGTTTTCAATTCAATAAGTGCTTATCCACTAGAATTGTAATTGATTAAGGAAGAAATTTTAAGTTTAATATTTGGTGATATTTTAATTAATATATAAACCAATAGATATATATACTATTCTTGATTTTTTAGTAGGCAAAAATCCCAACAAAGTCATTAATAATGTTGACAATTTTACCACCATTGGTCAAAGTTACTTATGTATAGGTTTTAAAGAAGACTCAAATAATGGATTAAACATTAAAAAATCTATTAGAAACATAATAAAACATTAATCATGCCAAAATCATGCTCAGGAATGACTCATAAGTCCAAATTTTGATAGAGGTTTCTTTTATTCCTCTAACTAGCTATATGCAAGCTAGTGGAGGCAATTTTCAAATGCTTGATACATGACGGTGGAGAGGAGTTGGATGAAATTTATTTATAATTATTTTTGGATAATTATTAAACAAATATTATATGAATTGGTTTTATGTTATATTTTATTAAATTTATAAAAAATCTCTAAGAAGAATAAGTGCTCTAAAACCCTTCGTAAACCCTCATGGCTTAGTTTTAAGTAGTATGTTTACATTTTTGAGTTATTTGTTGAAAAATAAATGTGGTGTGATATATTATGTGGAATATAATATATTTATAAACATTAATAAATTAAAATTTTATATTAAATAATGGAGAAAGGAAAAGGTACAAGCATCAGGGTTTTAAGAAAGTAAGAAAGATAATCTAAAAAGGCAATTTTTGAGTTATTTTTAAGTAAATGGTTGAGAAAATAAAATCATTGGAATAATAAGATAATTTATTAAAGGTAATAATTAATTATTTTTTATTTATTTAATCCTCATAATACTCAATAAATTTTAAAACATAGACCTACAGGGGTTCATGAATAAAATTAGGCAAGCTAGTCAACACCAAAAAGTGCATATTTTGATTTTTATTGAATAAAAAATATTGAAATTTGAAATTAGGGTATTCTTTTATTTTCATGAATTTTTTAAAATATTTTTGAGTCTTAAATATACCTTTAGATATATAAACTTATAATATGTAGGTCTGATCATGAAGGGAATGAAGGTTTTTTCAATGTTTGCTCACAAATGGAGTTGGAAATGGGTGTTTTAGGTCCCTCAAATAGAAAAAAAAATTTATAGTGTTTATAATTAAATTAAAGGTATACATAATTGATAATACAATGAAAAAAAAATTAAATAGGCCTAGTTAATTTTAAAACATCTCCAGGTCATCCACAAGGCAACAAGCAAGCATTTTTGTGAATGTTTCTTAGGGAGTTTGTGAAGAGTTTTGGAGATTTTAAAACTTATTAAGGTATACCAAATTGATACATATAAAAAAATAATACTAATATTATTTTTTAATTCCTATAACTCATTTTCTACCCCCTAATCTTAATCAAGGTTTCTTGAGAACAAGAGAGCACATGAGAACATAAAATTTAACTTTTAGAGTTGTACATGGAATTTGGAGTTGAAATTTTGTTTAAATATCTATGACACCATGTTTATTACGTTAAAATAATATTTTTCACATTATATATTATAATTATTAATATTCATCAAGTTTCTAGCTCTCACAATGCATTAAAGAAGCTTTTCAAAGTTGCACAAGATAGGCGTATGAAAGAAAAACTAGTTTGGAAGGTTGATTTGGTCATCATAAAATGAAAAATTATAAATAATATTTAATGGATTAAAAAAAAGAGACATGATATAATATCTCTAAATTGGCACCCCATTTTGGTTAATTTTACTAATTACAAGCTAACTTCAAAGAGCCTTCAATTATCCCTACAAAAGTGAAGTTTCAAAAGGAAACATGCGAAGGTGGATAAGTGGATTTGAGGTCTTAATAAAATTTAGAGACATGTTTTTAGGAAATATATCCCTATAAAATGTATCCATTAATACCACTTCTACTACTCCCCTTTTTGTGTTATTTTAAAAAGAAATATGAGGCTAAACATGCATGCAAGGTGCATGAAGATAGATCAAGTTGAACTCCATATGTGAAGTCAAGATAAGTCCAGTAAACTCAATATATAAGTGAAGTTAAATTAAGTATAAATTTAAGATTCATGAAATACCAAGATGAGATAACTTAAATACCAAAAAGAGTTAACTAAATAAGATCAAAAGTGGCATGTAAGATCATAAGAAGTTAACGCAAGATTCATGAAGAGCCCTTTGACTTGTAAAATATCCCTCTCTATCTTATCACTCAATTTTCAAATAAATAAGGTTTAAAATACAATATGTTACATTGTAATTTTTTGGAATTAAAAGTGAAGTTTAATTTTGAGTTGAAGTTAGAGTTACAGTGGAGTTAACTTGACTACCATGTGGAACTCTTTCCTAGTTTAGAGCTGATTGTCTTATCTCTTTTATTATCTTATATATGTACTATATTTTAGAGAAGTGTTATTATAATATTATATTTTTTTATTAATAAATTTTTTTAAATTTTTTATTACCTCACCTTTGAATCAATAAAGAACTGATTTTTCCTCCATTTTCAAGTTGTTCATGAAATGTGTTCTTAATATTCATTAATAAAACTTAGTGAATGATTATTTTTCCTATGTATAAGTTTGAATATATAACCTTTATTCAAAATATTAATTTTTTTTAAGGTCATATAAAGTGTCTAAGTATAATTTATACCTAATATGGAAGTGAATTAAACCATTGTTCATTCCACCCAAGCTAATGTAAGTATTTTTCAAAACTCATGTGTGAAATATTTATACAAGATTCATTATATGAAGATTAAGTGAATGTGTATAAGTTATTTATATTAAAAATTATGTAAATTATAGGAATAATTAACTTTAATATTGGTGCATCACCCCAACTTTCAATTTTCATTTCCATTTTATAGCTTTAGCATAACTCCTTCTACCCTTTTCCTAGTTAAGAAAGCATAGAATTATATAGTTTAGATATAATTAGTTGAGTGTACCAAAGTGAATTAGACCTTAATATATAAATTGGCTCCAATTATAAGGTCCCACATGTTGGAGAGTTTCCATTTTATCAACATAAGTGAGAAGAGGCACAAGTTCTTAGTAAGGGTGCACTTCTAAGTGATAAGAATAAGTATGATAATGTAGGTCCCAATGTATACACAGCATAAGATCCATAAGTACATGGTTATATAAGACATGTATGTATAATATATGGATGATAAAATGTAGGAGGTATGTAGGTTTATGATTCCCCCAATGCTATGATGAATTATAGATAGTATCAATGAAACTCATGAGATAGGTAAGGGTATTATTCCCCCAATGACATGATGAAAGACGGAAAAATGATATTCCCTACTATATAATTTTACCCATAGGTGGGAAAGATATGGAAATAAATAACATAAAATTTTATTAGTATGCCTCAATAGATGCATGCAAATTACCATGGAAACATAGGCTCAAATCATAGTATATCACAAGTAGTAGTGTGCATGATATGGATCATGGTACCATTCATATTATATCATATAATATATAAAATCATGTATAATAAATGAAACTATCAATAAATATTTATATGACCCAATATAAATATAGACATGAAATTATGAAAAAAAATCCTCTATACAAAGCACTAGATAAGACATTAATAGTAAACATGTATAAGCATACACAAGTATGAGCATGCATATGAATATAATTGAGCAATCATAGGGCTCATAAGAGAACACACAATGTATCCATATAAGGAATTACATATATGGAAGAGAAAGATATTCATAGTCAATGTAAGTATCTCTATATGATAAATGGGAATAGGTAAGGATATCACTTGAGACCCATTGTATGATTTTCACCTAGTATAAGTCATCCCAAAAGTATGTGAATGCCCCTCAAGTGTGGGAAAAAATGTAGTTATGTAGCTTATATAATTCCATGGTCATATGTAACTTTTATATTTTGCATCCCAAACACTCAAAGGATACCATGATAATAATATGTATATCATTTATATATAAACATATAACATAAGTAGATAATCATGATATGTATCCATCATCTAAGATAAATGCAAAGTTTTTATTATTATTAATGTTTTCTATTCTTTTTTAATTTTTATAACTTTTATAAGAATAAAATCACATGAGGAAGAAATGGTATGAAATATATAAGAATACATGAGAGATAAATCAAGTGAGAAAAATAATCCAAGATGTGTAATTAGGAATAAAAAATAAATAAATCAAGCAAGGCAAGGGGTGAAAATTTAAATTAAATAAGACTAGGATTCCAAACAACCTATAACTTCCATAAATAGATAATTCAAAGTAGGAAGGTATTAATATAAATTCTATCATCATCAAAAGTATATGTAAGTGCTCAAAATGGGATAACAAATCAAAATAAAAGGGTTAATACATCATCATTAAAAACCAAGGGGATAGAAGAATGCCATTGAAAACCAAGGCAAAAACATCAACATTAAATCTAAAATAAGATGAGACAAAGAAAAATATCAATGGAGGAAGACACATGAAAGGTCATAAATAGAAAATAAAGATTAAAAAATAAGGTATGGAAATATGCATTGATGAGGCATAAATGATAGGTTAGCATGGCCAATTGATGATATTAACTATCCATTGACAAAAAGATGTCCAAGATCATGGGAAGTTAGGTACATCAAAATTATGTCCACGATTTGTTTAATAACATGAATCATCATCCTAAGGAGAGATATCAAGGTAATATGATTAAGGAGCTTATTTAACCTCTTGAAAGGAAACACACATATTAGGCCAAATGTTTATTTGTTTATTTTAACTCATTATATGTGATTTAATATGGATTTAGTGAAAATGTGGAATAAAAATTATGGTGCATGAATGAGTAGGTATTGTAACTTTTAGTGGTATAATTATAGGAGTTGTAACTAAAAGAGCTATGATGGGAGGAGTCAATGATCTACAAATTGTAACTCAAGGAATAAAAATTGTAGATAAAAGCACTATAGTAACAATAATTATAGGTTGTGAAATTGTAGTATATACCACATGAGGTTGAATTATTTACATGCTAGGAAGAAATTTAGCTAATATCTCACATTTTTTATGATGTGGGATGGGTAATTCATAATGTGTGAAATTAATAGTATATATTTTATTTTCATACACAATATTAAGGCATAGATATAATGTGAAAATTATTTCTCTCATTTAATTTATCCATGGGTGTCTAAGAAATAGATCATAAGTCCCATTATTCAACAATATGTAAAACCCTACCAATAAGGTCTTAGGACCTACAATGACTGGTAATGTAATGCCACCAATGGGTGTTCATTTAATATTGTCATAACTCTTAATTACCATGATTATTCCAAGTAAATAATGTTGATTATACCATATAATAGCAAGAAAAGACATCATATTTAAATTTTTAATTGAACCATTATCTTTCATGATACCATGTGTGATCATGGAATGCAAATATATGAATTATGTGTATAAAATGAATCATAATTAGTATCATATTTTAGAATATTATGGTAATTAAATGTGATATATGCATCTTATTTTTTATAACTAGTGACCATACCCATAATACTATCTAAAGGATGATTAATTAATACTATTGGTTGATATATAGGTGGATCCATGTGAACATTGTTTTATTTATTATTATAATTGTTCAAAAGTGGGTTGTTAAATATTTTCAACCATTAATTAGACATTATAAAAAAATCATTCAATGTTATATTATATATTTCAACTTGGATAATATTACTATAAATTAGATATTGTATCTTATGTGTCAAAAGATAGGATCAATTAGTAAAATATCCTAGATCTCTTTGGTAACACAATATAGTTTTTTATCATATCCTATAGGAAAATTTTAATAAGTATCTACCTTATTCTACAAAGGAGAATATGCCTTATTCTATGGAGGAAAATATTTCACGTTTCGTTAAATAAACATTATAATCACTTGGTGAGGAGATCCAAGAATATTTTAAATTTTCTATGCTCTCTATAAGGTGAAATAACTAGCCTTTCAAGTAGTCATTATAAAGTGTTTACAGTTTTGGTCTCAATCTTCACTTGAAATGTGAAAGAATCATTTTCCTTAGTTTTAAATTTTTTTTAGCTCAATATTATGATTTTTTTATAGACGAAGGGGAATTATATCCATATTTAATCATTTTAACATCTAAAATCATAACCTCAAAGTTGAAAAACTTATGGAAAATATCATCTAAAGATATAAAAATTTTGAATGTAAATTTTTCTTTGAGTGGTTGAAAAACATATTAGATAAAATGATTTTTAAATCACCATCAAGTATTTGTTGAGATATCTTTTAAAGTGTAATATCAAATTGAAGCACATACTCATTAACAATATTATTAGGTCCTTGTTTGATTTGAGAAAATTGTGAAAATGTGACCATTTGAATAATGTTTATAGAAGGTCTAAGATAATATTTTTAAATTATTAAATCAATGGATAAAGCCTATAATTAATTAATATAACCAATCTAAGGTAATGTATGAAGCCTATAATTAAGACATATAGTCAATCTAAGGTATAGTATTTAAAATATCCAGGAATTATCTTGGTCATCAATAGTTAATCATGATAAAAACAAAAACATAAAGAAAAGAAAGATCTAATGTGATGAAAAGGATCGCCCTTGAAATTATTATAATTTAAATTTAGGAACTATAAAACTAGTAGGCAAAGGGTAAGTGAGGACATCATGAGCTAATGCGTTTGTATTATATCTATAAAAGTGACGACATGGTTAAATTTTTTAGGTCATTGGGAGATTTTTCTAATTTGATCTTGCATATATTGTTTTTTTAATAAGCATCCTTGTATCTAGTTACATATATATGAGCCAATGTAGGATTAAAATTGATAGTAAAAGAGGATTTTGTATTTCAAGTAGGACCAAGACCAAAGGATAAATCATTGTGATTAATCAAAGATTTCACCTTCATTATAAGAGGTAAAAATATGTATTAGAATATGTAGGAATAGTGGTGGTAATATAAGGAGGAAAAACAAAATGTGGAGGCACATGAGTATGAGTAAGAGCACTAAGATCACTAACGTCACCACCAAATGTAGAAGTAGAGCCTCCATAGGAAAATGAGGAAAAAACTTAGGAGTATATTCCTTAGATAAGTATTTATTTTATAGTTATTTTAATTTAATAAACATAGGTTGTAAAGATATGGGTGTTATTGAATTAAGCCTCTAAAGTAAACAAGCCCATGAACTCATTTTATATAATAATCATCATAAAAGTTGAATCCTCATAAATATTATCTTCATAATCATATTCAACATCATTTGCATTATCATTAAATTTTTAGATATAACTATTAATATAAGAAGTATGTATTTCACTATAATTTGTCATATTTGATTGCAAATAAGCACGAGTACCAAGTAAGGAAGTTGAAATAAATAAAAAATAACACCACTTAATACAAAAATTTGCTTAGTAGTGTTAGTAGGTGTAGACACCTAAATTTGGTACAAGAAATTTATTCCCAATTTCTTATCCCTAATTTACCTTATTTTTAAAACTCATAGATTTTATCCTATTTTTGGGATAATCCCAACCCCAACTAGGTCTACACTCAACCCACTAGGCTTTAAATTTACCTCTATTGGGCCCCTTATTTTGATAAGTTAAATATTTGCACCATCATGACATCAACTCTAGAGAAAGACATCATTTTTATTACTGATGAAATTAGCATCTTAGTGTCATATTGAGGTTTTAGTGCATACCTTATACTAGCTGGTAGGTGGCTAACTAATTCCAAGTTTTGTGGGGCATCTTTGATGATTGGATGATATGTGGAGACTATAGTGCAAAGTTTAAAAGGTGATGGAGCTGGTGGAATGATCAATAAGGATCCATCTTAGCACTTGATATGCACACTCCACCCTAGTAGAGATGTTCCTAAAGATCTATAAATGGAAGCTTGAACTAGTGAAGCATGGGAGATGTAAAAATAGTGCAACAAATCTTTGATGATTTGGAAATGCTCTATAAACATTTCTATGACCACCATTAGACCTAGGAATACTATGGATGCCATTAAGTATCCACTTTTAAGAACCCAAACTCACAAGTGAGCTTTTAAGTCATTAAGTAGCTTAATTTAGGCATTTACTCTATTCTAAATGCCATGAACTATATGCTCTGTATTTGAAATTTGATTAATGACAAAGAATGGTTGCAATACACATGATAAATTTGGTGTATGCTTCTTTATATTATTATTTGAATGTGAATGTAATGTTTTAATTTCATTTTAGATATGTTGAGTAATGGTTATATATGTTTTTGGTTTACATCATTAATGGAGTCACTGTGATAAATGATGACATCAACCATAACTTGTATAAAAAGACTAAGTGTAGAGAGTCCATACCAAGTGTTCTTTCCCTTACTAAAAGCATGATAATAGTATGAGCACTTAAAATAGAAGCATCCCCTAACCCTTTAAGCACCAAAATGATGCTAAGATTATCTTAATGAAGTCTTTCACCCTTATGACTCTATAAATAGTCCACCAAAAGGATTGCACCTATAGCCACTAGGATTAGCCCATGAAATACTTACACCTATATATATATAATTAAACCTTCCTTGAATTTACCAAGTCCCATAATTGATATCTTGCATCATGGCATAACTAGCCCAACACAAGCCCCAATTCTTTCTTAGATGCACTTCAAGTGAGCACATAAGGCCTGTGTCTTATGTGAATTGATGCCAGTGTAGCTGATTATAAAATGTTGAGTGTAGATGGAATATCCCATGTTTATGTTTAGGTGTGATAAGTCTAAAACTAACTAAGACAACCTTGAGTGCTATTTCTTGCAATATTTTAGGTCCATTTCTTAGACTAGTGTTGAATTTTGTTGTTGCAATGGTGAGAAAGAATGATGTACTATCCCTCAAAAATATTGAAAACTTGTTACAATAGGTGGAAAATAGATTTTCACTAAATATTCCAACTTGTAAAGGATAAAATTCAAAAAAATGGGTTCAAAATTACTTATATGATGCTCTATATGAACTATTTTTATGTGAACTACCTGAGCATGTGTACCAATGGTTGGATAAAAATTCAAACCACAAAAGGAGCTATGGATAGTGCTATGAGTTTACAAAATATATATTAGAGAGTCTTGAGACCTTGGATGCCACTTAGACTAGAGTAGTAGATAAATGATGGCAAGTAGTGTTGAATAGCTACATACTTGAGTTCATAGTCTCAACATGCTCATGCCTTGAGGAAGTAGAGTACCAATTCTTATGGGACCCTATAGGAATGTTTTTTAAGGGATTAAATGTAGAGATCAAAAATATAATGGTGTATTATAGCTTTAAAACTTTGGGGATGGAAGGATAAATTCCTTTCATGTATGAGCAATGCAAAAGGGGAGAAAGGGATGTGTAAGTGAGGTGTAATGGAAGGGGATGAGTAAATTAACCCTTGAGAGCTCAAAAGATAGACCTATAATAAGTGATAGTGTAGATTGATGGATTATCTAGAACCTAGAAGTGCCAAGTGAACTCCTAACAAGCAAAAAGAGCATGGAGAAGGATCTCTTGAAATATAATAATGTAAGGATGAGAGATATAATGAAGTGATGGATTGATCTAAATAATTAAAAGGTGTAAAATTCATTGGTTCCTAAAGCATTAGGTGACTGAAGATATGATTAACATGCCAACCCCATTTAAACATATGGTGCATGCTCATGCATTAGATCCCCCACTTGATGAAAGTAAAAAAGTAATAATTAACTCTATTTTCAACATAGATCTTGATGTTTTACAAATTTGGAGTGAAATTTTGTGATTAAACATATTGGTCCATATAAGGAGGTGAGTGAAACTACCCCTAGATCATTGGTCACTAACTCGCCATAGAAAAAATTTGATCACAAGCATGCCATCTCAACTGATGGTAATAATATAGAGTGGAAATAGCCCATAGGAAGTGGTCTAACACCATAAATAAGTAGTAAAGTGCCATCAACATCAATGGTGATAATAATAATGATGAGACCAATGCCTAACCTAGTGGCTAGAGGCATGAGAGGATTTCCACCAAGATAGATGCTAGTGGGATAATCACCTTTGATCCTAGTTCCCCCCCACAACAAATCCATTACAAAATGTCCATACACTTTCTAGAGTATCACAGTGTGTAAAATGCCATAGAGCATGTCTTGATGTGTGAATTCCAATGGTAAGTATAAGGCATAACCCAATTGGAGTGCAAGGTAACCTAATTTACAACCACTTGAGTTTATTATACCCATACTTGGTACAATAAATATAACCCTAACCAATCCATGGTTGACTATGATAACCTGAAGGAGGCATTCCTTAACTAATTTGACATTTTTAGAGTTTGAATAGTAGAGCATTGATGTGCTCAAAGAGATTACCTAATGACTCTAAAAAGTGTGTGCCTATATGATGCAAAGATCAAAATTCTTTTATCAAAGCTCCCATATGATATTCACCCTTCCTAACATGCATAGTGGTTCGTTAGAGGGTTGTTCATGCCATTACAAATAGCACTCTCCATGAAGACTTTTACAAACCCTTGAGAAGTGCTTGAATCCATGATTAGAGCTGAGGTAGTCAAAAGTGTTGATACTAGAGTCATCCCATTTATCGAAGCACATAATGAATCCATGGATTCCTAATTCTAAAAGCTTATAGGTATCTCATCATAAGATGCTTGAAGTGGATTATGGTATATTGACTATGAAGTGAAAGGCCATAATAAGAATAATTTCCCATGAATGAATGTGTAGACCTTACTTTTAAAATACAAAGTCTATCTAGAGGCATATGATGTTAATAACTATCCATTATTATAATACACCATCCAAGTAAACACAACCATTTATTGTTAGTTATGTGATGCCTACACCCCTATCACTACTTATTATTGGGTGATTGATGAGATGTGGAAGAACATTGAAAGAGGTGCATGACATACCACTACAATAGTTAGAGAGTAGGCTAACCAAGGAAATGAAATCTATGGTCAACAACATATAGGCATTATGATGTAATGAGGAATTAGAGGGTGAAGTGGAGCATATGGTGGTGAAAGGTTCCCACCCCACTCATGTTATAAGTGTGGATTGATAGAGAATTATCAAGATAAATACCCTACACATCCTACATATGCATATTATTAAGGGTATCATAAGGTCAAAGAATACCCTGACATATATAAAAATTTAACTTAAGGTAGGCTTGACATAGATAAGGGCACACAAATGATTAGGCATGAGCTAAAAATGGATAAATGGACTATAAAGGTGTAATAAACCTACACAAAGATAGTCAAGTTGTAGGTAAATACTTGTAGTTGATTCACCATGTAGCCACTAGTTACACCAATACCTGAGTTATGTTTAAAATATGGGGATAAGGGTTTCACTGAGCACATAATGTGACCCAAACCCAAAGCTATTCCTTATCTAGACCTAACACACCAAAAATATGTATTACAATAGGCCATGAGTGTAATCCAAAACCTATAAGAGGAGCTTTAAATATCATGAGATCTTAAAGCATAGGTTGCTACCTCTCAAAATAAGAAATATAGATAGGAATTTGAGATATAATAATTAATGGAAATCTTGCACCACTTAAAACTAGAGGGAATATTTCCCCTATTGAAAAACTTGCTCTTAGATCACATGGGTGAAAAAATAGTTGAATTCATTATGCCATGCATGGAGATGGAAAAATAATTTCATCATATATATAATTCAAAGTATGAATAAGAACTCCTTGTGAATGCCACTATTAATTGTTGGTCTATCTGTGAGGTCCTTATAGACATAGGTACGAAGGCCAACATCTTGACCATGAAAACCTAGGAGAAAATGGTTAGGCCATCCTTGAGGACTTCTCCTCATGTAATTTTCATGGCCAATAAGACCTGGTCATAGCCTATCATAATTATAAATAACACAGTTGTAGATATCATCAATGTTGAATTATACATTGACTTTAAATTAATTGAGTTAGCAAAATATGACAACTATATAGAACTTCTAGAAAGACCATGGTGTTATGAAGATAATGAAAATATGCACTTAAAAAGGTGTTACATGACATTTAATAATGTAAAACAAAGGTTAGCTATAACCCTCTCAAATGACTAAGTAAGCCCCTATATTGAGAGTGTAGACCTCAAGGATGAGATCAACCATATATATAACATCATGGTGCAAAGGCACTATGATGCTATAACCCAATGATAAAGGAGTGATTTATTGGGAAGATAGGTAATTAGACTCAAACATCACTAACATTGCTTATGACTGATGGGTCAATGAAACATATGAGACCATTGGTTGAAGGTGTCACTTGGTACACACAAAGGTGCCAAAACTAGTAAAGACATGTTGGGTAAGATTGATCATTCTTATAAAATGTGGGTCCCTTATGAAAAGAAGGGAAAGAGAGTGTTTTTCCTCAGTAATGTAAAATTTTTATCAGTCATAAGATATGAGGGGAGTAATCTAGTGGAAGACTATGTCTAATACATCAAATCATGCATCCTAAAAGAGGTAAATAAAATGGGCACTCTAGTGTATACATTGAAAAGTATTGTCACTCTTTGGTGGTTGGTTTAAAATCTTAGTTTACCAACTTGGAAATATGTAAAGGCAGCCATTTTCACTATATTTGGAAAAAGTAATGAGGACCTAGACATCTTAGCCTATATTGGTGACTCTGACCCCATAGTGCATGTGCACCTTTGTGAAGAAATATGGATTGTCTATGGTGAAAATACCCCAAGGTACCTATGGGTGCATGGATTCTATATAACCTTAAAGACTTAAGGGTGGGAATGGTAAGTTGTTAATGAGATACACTATAAGATAGCCAACTAAGATACACTTAAGGACCATCTTATCAACTCCTCTTTTTCTTTGCAAAATCTTGAACTGATTAAGCCACTATAGATAGTTTAAAGGTTAGTGTTTGATGACACTAAAATATTGGAGGAGCATCTAAAATACATGTACAGTGAAAAAGGGTTAGTTTTCTTGACTTTGTTTGAAGAGAAAATCTTCAACAATGACTCTAGTGATGAGGATGATGAAACATAGAAGGCACACAACTAGAAGACTTTGATAGGCAAAATAAAGTTGGTACACCAAGTTGAGGATAATGCCCCAAACAGAGGAATACCTAAAAGACATGTTTGGTGAAAAAGGGTTATTTCTCTTGACTTTCTTTGAAGATAAAATCCTCAACAATGACTCTAGTGATGAGGATGATGAAACATATAAGACACACAACTAGAAGACTTTAATAGGAAAAATAAAGTTGATAGACCAAGTTGAGGATAATTGCCCAATTGGAGGAATACCTAAAAAACATGTTTGGTGAAAAAGGGTTAGTTATCTTGACTTTATTTGAGGAGAAAATCCTCAACAATGACTCTAGTGATGAGGATGATGAAACATATAAGGCACATAACTAGAAGACTTTGATAAGCAAAATAAAGTTAGTGTGCCAAGTTGAGGCTAATGCCCCAAAATAAAAATACCCTACCCACATTTGGGTATAAATAAATTAGGGTAGTATATGAGTCAAGGATTCACATAAAGATAAGAATAAACCTTATTATACATCATTAAAAATGAAAAAGGTAGATATCAGCAGAAAAGGGAAACTAAACATTGCTACTCTAGGTGCCTATTGGTCTAACATAGAGCTGGTATATATTGTGGACATTTTGAAGGAATTCTAAGACTTATTCCCTTATAACTATAGATACATGAAAGGAACACACCCATTCCTAATAAATATGAGCATCAAGTTAGTTGACAATACAAGACCTATTAATAAGTGACCCTATAAGATGAACCCCAATCTTCATGTCAAGGTCAAAATAGAGATTGATAGTATGCTACCCATAGGAATAATCTACCCTATACAATAATATAAATGGTTAGCCCCATGTTCATTAACATAAAAAACAATGGGCAAATCTAGATTTGTGCCAACTATAGATTGTTAAATGTTGCTTGTGTAACCAACCCATTTCCAACTCTATTCATTGATGAAATCTTAGATGGTGTTGTAGGTTATGAGATATATAATTACTAATGGGTTATAAATATACCACAAAGTCTAATATTAGGAGGACAAGCCCAAAATGACCTTTGTGATAGAATGGGGTTGTTTCTCACATAATTGCCCTCTAAAATAAAGAATGTACCAATTGTATTCTCTCAAATGGTGATCACCGCTTTAAAATAATTCATTCACAAGTTTCTCCAAGTGTACTTAGATGATTATAATGTGTATGTATTATTTAAGGATCACTATGACAGCTTGCACCTGATGTTTGAGAGGTATAGGCAATTGTAGATTTATTTAAACCTCAATAAATGTGTTTTTTCAATGCCATTTGGCACTTTGATCGAACACATCATATATAAATATGGCTTACTCATTGATCCTATGAAGATTTTAATCATCCTTTATCTCTAGATTCCATCAACATAGAAATATGTTTGTACCTTTCTTTGCCATTATGAGTACTATAAGAATTTCATAAGAAACTATGCCAAGATTGTAGTGCCACTAGAGGAGATCTTGTGAAAGGATGGTCCATTCTATTGGGTAAGATACATTTGAGACCTTGAAGATCAAATTAAAAAGCATGAAAATATTAAAAAAATTTGACTGGATGACTCCATTCCATGTCCATGTCAATGTATCTAGTATTATAATAGATGTCATTCTAGTATAAGTAGGTGAAGGCAAAATTGATCATCCTATTTCTTTTGAAAGTAGAAAAATGACCAAGGTAGAATAGACCTACACCAATACTAAGTGCAAGGTGATTTCCATTATCTATACCCTATAGAAGTTTAAGCAATACTTACTAGCAACCCCCTTCATCTTATTCACTAATCATGAGGTACTTAAGTACCTAGTGAATAAGCCCATTCTCCACAAGTGAATTTATTGATGGATTATTTTGTTTCAAGAATTATAGTTCTCTATTATTGTAAAAGCCTAAAAAATAAAACTTAGACCCACGATATCTATCTTTTATTAATTATGGTGATGCATTAGTGCTTATTAAGGATCATATACCGATGTGCAACTTTACAGGTTCTAGCATGTCCCAAAATACTTCTTAGATATCACCACATTTTTGACATCTAGTTATGTGCCCTAGACTATGATGACTAAGGAGAAGAAGTAGCTCAAAGTTCATGTTACCCCTTTTTAACTCATTGGTAGGGAACTATACAAGTTGAGATGAGATGAGTTATTACACTAATGTGTCTTAGATTATGAACAAGACTCAGTATTACAATAGGTGCATGAGGGGATTGATAGAGACCATAATGCTAGAGATGCTATGGTGTACAAGGTAATATAATCAGGCTTGTGGAGGGCAACTCAATTTTATGAAATAAAAGATAATGCTAAGGCATATGAAATCTACTAGCATACAAGAAAGCCAAACCATCAGAATGAGATGCCTCTCATCCCCATCCTTGCCCAGACACCATTTGAAAATTAGGCCATTAACTTTGTTAGGCCTATTAAACTTTTTCCATTGCACACAAGTGCATGATACATTCTAGTGGTCATAGATTACTTAACCAAGTAGGTTAAGTTAATACCAACCAAATATTACAAAATCACCATTGTAGTAAGGTTTATCTGAGAGAACATCATTAGTCACTATATATGCATACTTAGCTTGACCAATGACTATAACACACACTTTATAAATACAACCATTCAAATCCTATTGACTGAATATATGGTGGTACACCATAGGATGACACCTTATCATCCCTAAGCAAATGGAACCATTGAGGAAATCAATAAGATATTGGGCACATGCCTCAAAAGGATGTGTGACATTAGTCATAAATATTTGGATGATCATGTGTCAATAGTGTTGTGGGCCTATCACACTACATATAAGTGACTAAACAAGGCTACACCATTTCAATTGGTGTTTGGTACAGGGGTTATTTTACCCATGGAATTTTTATTACTCTCATTACACATCATGTGTATTGGTTGATTACATGACCAAGAGTCTTTGAGCACATGCTTTTAATATTTGGAGTGCTTAAATAAGACACATGCCTAATAAATATGGAGTGAACAAATAGAAAATGCATTCTAGAATCTATGGCATGATAAGTACATCAAGCAAAAATTTTTAATTAAAGGTGCATTGGTGTTGATATATGACTCAAAGTACATCAAGAACCTAGGTAGATTATAGATAAGGTGGATGGGACCTTATATCATACATAGTATATTAGACACTAGTACATGTAAGTTATACATTTTGACAAGTGAAATACTCCATAGGCATTTCAATGATAATAGATTGAATACCTATAGTTAATAAGATGGCACTTACACCATTATACACTAACTTCTTGGTCATAATTTAGTTGTTTTGTCTTGACCATGATAAAATTTGGTGCAAGACAAATCCTTACTTATGTTATTTTGTTTGTGTAGTTGAATAAGTGTGGTGCTTTCAAGACCTATAAGAGAACTCTTCTATCACTTACACACATGAATATAATTTCTTGAGTTAAAGAAAAAACACTCTCTAATCATATAAGTCTAGACACCTATGTTTTTTGGCATGTGAAGTTACCAGATTTAGAAAGATGTAAGAATAAGTTGACAAAGGGAGGCACACATGACGCTAGTATTCAAGAAAATGATTAGAGAGAATGAAGCACTAGAAAACTAACAAAAGGATTTTTATGGGGTAGGGAAGGCCATAACAAGAGATGTGAAAGCATAAATAAAATGACCAAGAAAGAGAGGTGTGCTTGAAAATAAGTGCAAGACTAAGAAGAGATGGAATGGAGGAGGATGAACTTCATGCATTAGAATCACTATGCCCAAGTTTCCATATAAATTGAAAAGGTTTTACCAAGATGAATAAAGTGTAAGAGAAAGATTTTCAAGATAAATGGTACCAACTCAATGGTCAGTAGGAAGTGACTATTTGAATCACCTATCACTTCATTGAATACACCATTATAAAAAACTAATTTTATGATGGAAAAAACACCAAGATCCATAATAAATGAGAATATGGTGGTATATTTTCATACATTTCATAGGTTTAGAAAATTTTAAGAAATCCATGTATTTCCATGCCATTAATCCCTAACCATTAATAATGTAGTTGAAACTAAGGTATAAAGGGGTGTATAGAAAAAATTGAAAGGTTACAAACCTTGTGTGAATTTGAAATAGAACATAGAGCTAAACCAGAGTCAACGCCACCCATAAACTAGAAATATGCTACCACGGTGAAAACCAAAGCATCCACAGACCCCCAAGTGATATTGGTTGAACTATAATACAATTGCATTCCACTTTGAATTAGAAAGGAGGTGAGTGGAGAGAAATTGAGAGAGAACATAGTAGTAAAATATATATATATAATACTAAGGGTACCATTAATGACACATGAATCTTGAGATTTAAATAAAAATCATAGATTTGATGATTGTGAAGAATCACCAAGGATAATTAAGGGATTCAAAAAGATCAAGCAACCATGCTTTAACAACATCTAATTTAGAATGGGCAAAAAGAGGATAAATACAGGTCCACTGCATGTGCAAAAGGACTCCAAGAAAGTGTGGATGGTTGAATAAGTAGTTGCCATGAAATGTAAAACATAAATGGTAGAAGAAGTCAACATCATGGTGGTAGATCTAAAAGCAAGTTCAAATCTTGTTTATAGAGAGATGCATTTCAGCCTTTAGATCGTAATGGGGGAGAAATGGGTATCCTTTGCACACATGTGTAGATTAAAAGAGTACAACCATTAGATGCCTAGTAATGTGCAAAAGCTCAACAAAGACTAGATGGTTGATACATGGAAGAAGACCAAGGTAGGCATGACACTCTTCAACATCTCCATTTGAGACAAAATAGTGACAACAGGCATGACCCAATTATATGAGCTACCAAGTTTTGTTAAACTAAAAGAATTGGTGTAATTCCTCCTCTCTCATGTCCATGGTGACCACTTTTATTTCATATGGAAGTGCATGTAAATATCAGTGTACCTCATTAGTAAGATCATAGGGCTCCTAAGAAAAGGGGTATATATCCACTAAATGATGGAGGATGAATTAAAGTTCAAGAGGGTTGCAAAGCTCCTAGGATACTACAAGATAGGGTTCACATTCCATATCAAGGATATATAAGACCCCATCATGAGAGCCATAACATGCTTGGTTAGTTCCAAACTATACCCTGGTGGTCGATGGTCTAATATTAGCAAAACCTACTTATGCATATCCCACCACATCATGCAAGGAAAAAAGTTTAACATCTCCAAATTCATTGCTATGGAGATTGTTAATAATGTGTAAGAGTGCCAAAAGGTGCATAATACCTTTAAGTGGGGATCCATGGTGATATTAATTATGATGGAGGATATCAGTGTGCTAAACATCAATGATGATAATATATGGGTGTCCTCACCCCATAATGAGTCACAAGAAAGGAATTACCATGACTTCATTTGCCCACCTAGCTTCTCAAAAAAATACAAGACAAGGGTATAAGGGTGGTATGACTAGCATATCGAGACCTTTAAGATTAAATGATGCATCTCTTAGGAGTTCCCCCAACATATGGTAATAATGTAAACCTTCATTTTAATGTAGAATTTCAATGTAGTGCACCTAACACTCACATATGAGAAACTTTCTAGATGGCTTAAGCTACCTTATACATTTTTACCAAATATTTCATGGCAATGCTAAGGAAGATTTCAAACATGCAACACATAGAGATCATATTGAAGATTGTGGATCAAGATAAGAGTATGTTGAGGTTCTTTTATGTGTACCCTAGATCAAAGGTGAATAATTATGAGGAGGAGGATTCCAATAAAGCATACTTTTAACCCCTTTATAAGGAAATAATAACTAGGTGCATCTTCAACTTCTATTATGAGATAAAATCATGCAAAAAGGGTGTTGATCCTAAAAAAGATGATGACTACCCTCTCTTGATTATCAATTAAGGGAAGCTTTTGCTAAAGATATAGGATAAGACCCCCCAGAAGAATCAAGGGGAGAAACTTGAAGACATCATGAAGCACATCAAGTAAAATATTACCTCTAGAGAACAAACTACACCTCCATCTCCCAACAAGTGCATAACATTAATGACAAAGACTACTTCCTCCAATAAGAAGTAAAATAAAAAGAAGACTAAGGGAACAATTATATTTTTTACTATAAGTTTGGTAGAAATGGAGAAAGAGGAGACCCTCATACCTAGAGTAAAGGAGGAGATAGAAGAATAAAGTGAAAGGACATATATCCTATAAGAAGAAGAAGAGGAAGAGGAACAAAGTTCCAAAGATATATAGGAGGCCATCTAAAGTGTCATAACCACTATAATTAAAGAAGTAGAGGAGATGATAATCTCCTCATCTAATGAATAACCCTCCTCACCACTTCTATAAATAGAAGAGGAAAATACAAGGGTGTGGAATAAAATGGACTTGAGAGAGAAACAAATAGAGATGGTACTAGTGCTTGAAAAGAATTGTAGACTAACCAAAGAAAAAAAGTGGCCAAGGTAGAAAAGGGCAAAGAAGGTTCTCACAATAAGAAGACCAGCCATTTAAGAAACCAAGAAATCACTTAGTGCCCCCACCAAAAAGGTAGAATAAGGTACACCAAAGATGTTCCCAATTAGTAAAGGGGTGCCTGAAGGAAAAGAAGGTGATACTGACACTTTAAAATAATAAATAAAGACAACCAATAAACCTCAATAACAATAAGGAAATTCTAACACTGAGGGAATTACCTTAGAGATGAGTATTGAGAAACCCTAGGAGGAATTAGTGGATAAGGGGGAGAATTCTGAGGAAGAAACCCTAGAAGAATAAATAGATGAGTCCTCTAAGGAAAGCATCGACGAGAATAGTGGTGTAAGTGAAGAAAATGAAGAAAAAATAGAAACAGCCATCATCAAGAAGGATGAACAAGAATTGAGCATAAGAGATAATGTCTAGAAGGGATGGGAGGATGAGGATTTATACATGTTTGACATTATTCCCCCCCAAGCTTCCACAATTAGGATGTGCAAACAACTTGAATTTGTGTTTGATCATTACATTGATGAGTCTCACTTTGAGGTGCCTAGAGTGGCTATTTTGGGCATAGAAGAACTTGAAGAAGGACATGAATCCCTCTTCATAAACCCTCATGACATGAACCCAATATGGTCTAAGAATAGACTTATCATAATGGACACTAAATTTTTGTGTAAAAATACCATCAATGATGGTAGGATGAGAAAATAAAAGAAGCTCTACAAAGAAGCTGAAGATGAAGCACATGTCACCAAATTCAAGCTATAATAGCTATTTGAGCACTTATAGATGGTTTAACAATCCATTATGGTCATTTTTGATACTTCAAACCTCTCTTAGGTTTATAAAATATGTGTGCTATGGGAATAAATGCTCCAAAGGTTAAAACCTGAGCTAACACAACAACAACAACAAGATCCTTATGTCATGCCATAGAAAGAGATTACTTATAATATTAAAGAGATATAATACCTATTTGATAAACTAAAAGAGGGAACTGATATAGATAATGCCATATTCTTGAGATTTTCAAACCAAGAATCAATCATAGATGCACACCTCAAGCAAGTAAAGGAGGAGAAGGAGAAATTGATGGCATATGTGTACTCAATGAGTAGGTCATAGTGTGAAAAAATGATAGGGAACATCAATGTGATAATTACCCAAATCAAGGACCAAGATAAGAACCTATAATCACTCTTTTGTACTCTATAGACTAAGGCCTATGAGCAAGGATCAATCCTAGATAGGAGTGTGAATAAGGCTAAGGAAAATGTAGTAGCCTTTCAAAAGGAGATGGAAAATACTAACATGCTTACACTTATTTCTACCTCCACCAAAATAAACAACACTGATGAAGAAATCAAGATCACCATAAAGGGATTTGAAGACTTCAACATTAAGTTTAAAGAGAGTGCTCCCAAATTTTGTGCCACCAAGACCTTGAAAACCTAGTCCAAGGATGGATTAGAAATTTTATATGGGGTAATTTTGGGCCCCTTATTTTGGTAAGTTTAGGATTTGACATCTACTTTGACACAAGGCATCATTTTTATTAATGATGACATTTTGGCATCTTAGCACTAGCTAGAGGCTTCAATGCATACCTTGTGCTAGCTGGAAGGTGGTTAAGTAATTTTAGGATTTTTAGGGCATCTTCAATAATTAGGAAAAATGTGTAAACTAAAACATGAAGTTCACAAGGTGATGGAGTTGGTAGAATGATCAATAAGGCTCCATCTCAACACCCAATATGCACACTCCACCCTATTAGAGATGCTCCTAAAGAGTTATAAAAGGAACTCAAACTAGTGAAGTAAAGGAGATGTGAAATAGTGAAGTAAATCTCTGATGAATTAGAAATGATGTATAAACACTAATATAGCCATAATTATACCTAGGAATAGCATCAATTCCATTAAGGATCCATTTTTAATAACCCAAGCTCGCTTGTGAGCCTTTGGGTCATTAAGTAGCTTAAGTTAGGCATTTACTATGTTATAGCTGCCATAAAATCTATGTTCTATATTTAAACTTTGATTAATGACATATAATGGTTACATTACACATTATGAATCTAGTGTATGTGTATCTATATTATTATTTAAATTAAAATGTAATGTTGTAATTTAATTAAAGATATGTTGAGTAATGGTTATGCATGTTTTTGGTTTACATAGTTAATGGAGTCACTATGATAAATGATGACATAAGTTGTAACTTAGAGAAAAATACTAAGTGTAGAGATTCTATGCCAAGTGTTCTTACCCTTTCTAGAAGTGTAAGCCTAGTATCAAAACATAAAATGAAAGCAACCCCTAACCCTTCAAGCACTAAAATTATGCTAGGCTTAGCTTAAAGAAGGCTTTCACCCTTATGAATCTATAAATATTCCACTAAAAAGATTATGCCTATAAGACACTAGGCTTATCCCATGAAAGGATTACACCTATATATCTATTTAAGCCTTCCTTGCATTGACCAAGTCCCAGAATTAGTGTATTGTGCCATGTCATAGCTAGCCTAGTACAGGCCCTGGTTCTTTCTCAGTTGTGCTTTAGGTGAGTGCATAAGGCATGTGGCTTATGTTAATTTATGCCATAACATGTGATTTTAAAATGTTAATCATAGAGGGAATATCCCATATTTGCACCTGGGTGTAATAAGTCCAAAATCAACTAAGATAACCCTGAGTGTCCTTTTCTACAATAACCTCAACACTTATGAGAAAGTTATCTATTAAGACAATTATATTATTACTTGTTATATGAAATTTCATAAAAAATAAATCATGACTCATATCCAAGACATATCCATACATTGTATGGGTCCATCTAGGACAAACCCACACATTGTATGAGTTTGTCATCTTTAAATATTTTGACCCATTTGCATTTTTTAGGGTCTTAGATATTCTATTTGGTAAGGTCCTCTATCTAATAATCTATATCTAGTGAAGTGATTATGTGTCTTTACATTTTTATTTCTACATTTCTAATTTTAGCTAGCATGCATGCACTATGCTAGATCAACATATATATAATAGGTATTTTCAAACCACTTAAATGAGAAATATAATAAGCTATACATATCCACACATAGAGGAAATATTGAAGATAATTTTCATCAAAGGAAAAACTATATCTAACCATCAAATAATTTATATTTTGGACATTGTCATTATGTCTTAGTCTTTAATAATCTCCCTCATGCTAAAGGAGGGTATTATGCCACACTAGTTACATAATCAATTCTAGGGAATAAAATTATCAAAACCATCACTTGAGTTATCCCATCCACACACTCATATAACTACATGTAATTTTGATTTTGAACATACATGATACATAGTTTACAATGTTACCTTGATGGTTTCCCAACTCCATTACTTTTTTTAATTTTTAGTGTAAAGCTAAGCCAAGGAGGAGATTGTTTTATTTTTCATATTCACCCTGATAAATATATGAACTAAAATCATAGGGATAATAAGAAGTTGAAAACACACATTTGAAATAAAACTTATCCTATAAAAACCATAGCAGGATAAGCATGGCCATAGAAGAAACTATTTTTTATCAAACATGACTATTATAGTTAGCTTTGTATAAGACACACCCCCGTATAGTGCATACATTTTTCAAAGATTCCAATATAGTTTCCAAATTTTAGGAACGATTTAAACATAGTTAGAAGAGTTAGTCTCCAAAATTATATTTTTAAAATAAAAAATAATTATGATCATTCCTTACCCATTTTCCATTACATTGTGTATTCTAGATTCATTAGGGAACTTGTACTTATTTTTATTCATAGTTGTTAGATATATATGAATTTTGTACCTTCATT
The DNA here is from genome assembly GCA_037957365.1 of Torreya grandis. Taxonomy (NCBI): domain Eukaryota; kingdom Viridiplantae; phylum Streptophyta; class Pinopsida; order Cupressales; family Taxaceae; genus Torreya; species Torreya grandis. The sequence continues at coordinate 565,546 of JARHVA010005708.1, forward strand.
CTTCTATGTTGACATATATTTAATTACTATTAATTTATTCCTTATTTTGTATTGAAACTAAATTATCATAAACATAAATGGTTAATATCAACTCTTTCAAACATTGAACCTAGGGTTTTTTAAATGCTCATTCTCATTATGGATTTTTCATTTTTATATTTTGATCCTAGGGTTTATTCACCCCTTCTATCTATAGCATAATATACCCATTCTAGACAATTTTTTTTGCATTGTGCTTATCCATTTTTAATCAATTATCAAACATTTATGCCCATGGGTAAGCTAGAATAAATGAACTATTGAATAACAAGTGTCGAAGTATCAATAACATTATCCATTTAAATCAATTAATGTTGAATGATGTTTTAATAAATTTTCATATTCAGTTAGAAAATAATGGTGATTGTTATTAAATTTAGTTTACCATTGTTAAATTAGTGAAAATACCTTTAAAAGTGGTCCTTATGTGTTCCTAGTTGACACAGTGTTGTTATGATATTAAACCAGTTGTAAGATGGTTTATTTCACATAACGATCATTTGTGAAAGATTATGAAAAATGCCCACCAATAATTAATCTTAATTTGAGCTGGATAATTGAGGCTAATGGATACGTAGCATCTTACATGTATAAGTTTTAAAATGTCTCTCTAATTATTTAATCCTTTGATAAAGGTAATTAAAGACCATAATTTTGTTATGAGTAACAATTTATTTTAAAAAAGCCTTTGGGTAGGTAGATGATCTTATTTTTCATTAATTTTTGGTTATTAAAAAGGTAAATAAATAACCTAAGGGGAAAACCCCCCACCAGTATGGACCATAGATTTCATGGTGAAAGTTTCAAACTTTATAAAAAATAATAACGCTCTTATAAAGTTAGTGTAAATTAAATAAAATGTTTATTTTTAAAAAAGACCACCAAGTTAACCAAACCCAAAGGCCTAACTCAGGTCAAATTCGGGTAACTGGAGAAATTTAGTGTAAATAGATATGTTTTAACTTTGTAAAAACATCATTTGGAGGCATGGGCGTGATGGAGGAGGGGAAACCTTGATGATTTAAAAAAATCATGGAATTCAATAGTACTCCACTCAATATGATTACCATGGAATTGGGTATATAAACTAATGGGTAATAAGAATGTGTTTTTTTTTTGGGTTTTACATGATTATATGAAGCACATTGCATTCATATTCCTCATGTAATAAATTTTTATTTTTATGTTATTTATGTAATCACTTATTGAGGTGATTTTGGGGCATGGTTTTCATGTTATTTTTGGATAAAAATATGGCTAAGGTTTTCCATAAAGCCCTAGACATGCCTACCTTAAAGGGGACAATTTTTTTTAGGCAGCAAAAGGAAAATAAAAATAATTACATTGTGCAATGATTAAAAATACTAGTATGGTGAGTTTTGGCTCTTTTTTTAGAGACATCTTCTTTATTTGGAAACATTTTTTAGGTATGATAAATTCAAAATTTGAAAATGTAAATTTGTGGGTTTTGAAAATTTGCCCTAGTTGATGACTTTTCAATTGTATGATTTTGAAAATCTTGCACTTGTTTGTATTTCTAATGGATGTGTGTGAACATTTGAACTATTGTATTTGAAGATTTATGTGTGAGTGTTCATACTATTTTATTATGTGTTAATATATTACAAACATTTTTATTATTGGAATATCTGAGTGCAAATGTTTACATACATATTTTTGAATGTGTGTGAATATCTTGCATACATGTTTTTTAATGACTGTGTGTGTAGGTATTACTTACATGATTAATATTTAAACAACTAAATGTATATATTTGCATAGATGTTATGATTTATAGTTGAGAGTAAATATTTTGCATACATGTTTATGTTGAATAGCTTATACTTATTTTGAACAATGGTGTTGAGATATATTCAATATATGTTACCTTGATGTCTTGGGTGTATCTTGGATAGATATGGATATATTTGGTATACTTGTTAATTATTTAAAATGGATTCATATTTATATATGGAATGACTATGTATAATTTTGCATATCATGTGCATCTGGACAACTTTGTGAATATCTTATTACATTTTTATGTTGAATAGGTTAAGTGCATTTTTTTATGCATCTTACATATTAAAAATGGTTGATTTCATTGTGTATGCTTTATGGTATATGAAATAAAATTATATGTTTGTATGATTTATTTCATATTGAATGGAGGTATACATGTGAATGCATTAATGTATACTAAATGGTTTAGTATATATTGTATACATTGTTGAATTGTTCTTGTATACACTTTGTGTGTATTTAATCCAATATGAACTTTTTTGGCATACTCTGGGTTATGAGTTTAGAATGTTGTTTTAGACATGTATTTTTTTAGCATAATCTTTTTTTGAGTTTTAGAATGTTGTTTCCAACCATGTATATTTTGGCATACTATTTTTTATGAATTTGGAATATTTCTTCCATCCATGTATATATTTATTCACTCTTGTTTTTGAAATTATATGGTTTTTCATACATTTTGTAAATTCATTATATAATTTATGGTTATTCATATATTTGATATACTTGTTATGAATTTAATGGTTGTTAATAATTATAAACACATCATGAATTACATGACTGATTTTATATTTTATACTTGATATTTTTAGATGGTTGCAAGTATTAATTTTTTAGAATGGTTGTGTAATTGTGTAATCTTGTGAAGTAACAATAAAATGTGTATATTTTATAAAATTTTGGACATATGAATGGACTATTAGTTGTACACTTATATGCATTATAAGTCTATGTAGACTTTGTATATACTTATATGCATTTAATAGTTTGTGTACCTTATATTTTAATATATATTATTTTAAAAGTATGAATCTGGTGTATACTAATGTGCATTTGTATGATTGGGTTGAATTGGTTCACTCTTCTGCATTGGAATGGTTAGGTGTAGTTGGTATAGTTAACTTACTAAGAAAATGATTGTGATAAATTGAGTTCTATATCAAAGTGTGTTATGACATGAATGGTTGTTAAATGATTTATTATTATATTATTATTTTTTATCATACCTAAATGTGTTCATAACTCTATATTAGAAAACATGATATTAACTATTACTAAACATGAATTGTAAAGTGAAGAAGTGATTGAATCTAATAAGTTATGCATGATTATTATGTTTTCATTATCATAATAGATTATAATAATCATGTTTGGATTATACTCATATGAATAAGAAGGTATGTACATATAGATGGATACATTTTTAGTTATGTGCATGCATGTACCAAATGATTTAATTGAGTAGATAGTTATAGCTTATTAGTAACATTATAGTTATTTTTTTAAATCATGTAATGATAAAATTATGATCTGTGAATACTTAGATAAATTAATATGACATGCATTTTTTAGCATTTATGGTAAATGCACAAAGGATGTAGTTATTCATGTTATACTTTCATAATTTATGATATATTATTTAAGGACTTAGGCCTTTATGCATTGATTCATTTAAATCATCAAGGTTGGGGAGGGTAAGATAAGTAATTATGGTAGCATTACTTAGAGGTCCATTAGAAAATTAACTAGTTGTTGGGGTGTGAAGCAAAGAGGTTGAAGTTATGTGTTAAGTATTCTTTGTGTGCCACAAAACTATATTGGGCACCAAGCCTAAATATGGGTATATACAAAAGCCATGATTCACAAGCAAAGGTTTATTTTAGCAGGGGTTTTGCCTAAGACTTGGTATACAATATCAAAGATTTTAACATAACTCAAGTGTTTACTATTGACTTGTTTTTCTAGTTGGACCTCTACCTCAATATGACGTATTGATTGGTGAAGATTATAATGTATTATTATACTTGATGAATGTTAGAAACACATAACTTAACTTTTTAAATTATTTTAATGTCATGTTTCATGCATAGAAATTTGATGTAATTGGATTATGTTGTAACTTGTAATTAATAATATGATAATATTTTCTCATGTGTGTGTATTGACTACTAAAATAAATTATTTATCATATATTAATGGTTATACTATGTTGAATTTCATTAATGAGAAAACAATGAATTAATAATTTGATGTTAAATTACTTGTTATAAGATTTCAATTTATATTTAAAATATGAAATTGATATATAAGTGGAATGGATAATGAGGTTAACATAAATAATGATATCTCCTTGAGGAGGACCTTAATGTAGGGCATCATTTCTACTGGTCCATGTCTTAAACAATCCTAAGAATCTTTAAGGTTCTTAATCCTAAATATATAATATTAAATCAAATTGTACCTAATATCAAATGTAATTTTTTAGTAGAAACTAATCTATAAAACTTAAAGGAATAACTTAAATGATGGATTAATTGATTACTTAATTGTCTATATTTTTAGTGGATTCATGTTGCATTAGTACACTCAATACTAATACTCACTTTGTGATATGTCATAACTCAAAGGGTAGCTTCCATAATAAGACCAAGGGATATTGAATGCAAGATATTTTAGTATGCTTACATGAAGTTATTCACTCATGCCCCGATTTGGAGAGGCATGGCCTATACATTACATAAAATAACTAGAACATGGTCACATTTGAATATTAGGTAAACTAATGGATAATTAAAATCTAGTTAATCCATACTACAAGATTAATATTGAGATCAATTTCTAATCTATTTTTATTTTAAACTTTATCACTTACCACTATGATTTAAAATGTTAATATTCTTTTTAATATTTCCTCAATGCTCAAATTGACTAGTTTGATGTATTGGGTACAATTTTAGAGGGAAGGCATGGTATGGGGTCTATACATGTAGGATAATATTTTTTTAAATAATCATTTGTGTTCTTATCTCACATATATTTTTACTATTAGTGGGATTATTTGTACATGATTTGTGGAACAACTCACCCATATACAATAGGGATTTTTCATCTACTTGTGATAAGACTTGATTTCATATATTAAAGGATTCATTATCCTATATGTATAAGTGTTGTGATTGATTAATTAATGAATATTTATGTGCTTAATATCTAATTAAAACTAGCACTAGTATTAGAGTATTAGTAAGGGAGACAAGGGTCAATTATGTTGGTTTGAGTGTATGAATTTTTTATTATTTCTAAGGGGTATTCATGTTCTTTATTGTCCTAGTGGATGGTATTTTTCCTTTGAAAAAATATCTTTAGACTATTTTATTTATTTGTGTGGCATTAGAGAAATAATAGAATAATTATTATTTTATATTAATAAAGAGAAGTAATAGCTAATATTCTATCCATTTTATTCCTATGATAACATCTTTCATTGTTAAAATCAAATTAGATAAAACTGGGGCGTGTTGTTTTATTATAGAAAATTGGCAAAGTGTCACTAAAACTACAATATCTACCTCATTTCTTAATGAAATTCCATTGTCTAAAATTCTCTAGAAAGGTAACAATAAGGAAAACATGGAAATAATGGAAGATTGTCAAATGCTTCTAATCCTTTCAGTGGGTTTTGTGCATCCCAAGTGGATTCTACTCCTATTGGGTTGGGGAAAGAGCATGAAAAGGAGGAAAATAATTTGTAGTCTAATAAGGAAAATTCTTCAGAAGAGCTGAAGGCAGAGAATGCAGAGCAAAAGAAGTGGTCATCTCTGTTTGGTAAGAAACCCAATGGAAAATCTATCTTCCCACCGGTGATTGCAAAATCTTGCTGGGAGAAAGGTGAGTTTCAAGTATTCATTCTAGACCCTTTAATTGATTTCTCAATGCCTTCCATGGATTTCACTCTAGTGGGTAAATTCTTAGGAGCTAGACCAGATCTGGAAACTCTAAAAAAAATGGTTAAAAGGAAATGGGTAATTAGAGGAGAAATAGAAATGGCACCAATGACGAATGGATTTTTCTCATTTATTTTCAATTGTAAGGAAGATATGAATATGATTTTGGGTGGAAGACCATGGTCTTGCAGTAAATGTTCTTTGACAATCAAAAAATGGGAGCCCAATATGGACCTATCAGATTCTTTTTTCTTAACCACTCCCATTTGGGTTAGACTTCCTGGACTCCCTTTAGAGTTCTGGCATGAGGAAATCTTTAAAGGTATTGCCAGCTCTTTTGGTGAACTTGTGGCTGTGGATAATGCTACGGCTTCTAGATCCAATCTTCTAAGTGCCAGACTTTATGTCAAAGTGGTATATTTGAATCACATCCCAGAAAAAGTGGATATAATATCCAAGCTACGCAAAAAAATTCAAGGGATTCTCTTTGAAGATTTGCCTAATTCTTGCTATGCTTGCAAGAAACAGGGGCACTTTGTTAAAAACTATCCGTTTAAAAGCAAAAAAATTCAGAGAGGTGTATTGGAAGGGAGAAAAATCTAGCATAAGGAAGAATGGAAACTAAAGGAAGATCACAGACAAGAACAAAAGAATAGTGCAGATCCTAAAGATTTAAATGATGAGGTGGATTTAGTGCCTTCTTGTGAAGAACCCCAAGATCCACAAACTGAGGTGTATAAGGAGTTTTCTGTTGAGAATGAAATTTTAGAAATAGAAGGAGATGGACAGCAAACAGATATCAAAAATCTTGAACAAAGGATAGAAGAATTGATGGATTCATCAAGACAAGTCACTTGCAAACAAAGGATAGAAGAGCAAAGAGGAGATGCTGATGACAAATGTGTATTAGAAGAAGGAGAAATATTTGCTGAAGAAGTAAACAATTCTAAAGTGGGAGATGTTCTCCTTTCTTAGTCTAGGGAGGCTGATATTGTTATCCCTTTGGAGGAGCTTCAGGAGAACCATAGAAAAAGGGGAGAAAAAAACATAAATACCAAAGGAGTAGAAACAAGAAGCAGTAAAAAAGACCAGGAAACTAAGGCGAAACTGCTTGGTATTGCTAGGGATACTCTCAGAAAAAGTGAAGAACAGTATCGAAAGATGAAACCGGATATTGGCTCTCCTGATAAACCCAGAAGAAGACCCATAAGGAAAACTAGAGAGTTAGAAATTTTGCAGAATATTGCTGATGGCAGACAGGCAACTATTTTAGATTTTACCCCTAAAAATAGATAACTAGAGTGTCTTGCGGGATATTAGGGGGTTGTTTATTTTTTGGTTTTTTGAGGTTATCATGGTATAACCTATTTCTGTTCCTACTTTTTAGTAGGTTTTAGGTTGGCCTTTACTGGAGCATGGTTATGCTTTTATCTTTTGTTACTGTTAAAGGGTTTTGGGGCCCCTTCAAAACCTGTTTTTACCTTAATCTAAAACAATAAGGAAAACATAACTCAAAAACTTTTTAGAAAGATGAATTTTATTAAAAAATTAGGTATTTTAAGAAGATAAACACGCATGGAGACAACAAATTAAAAATGTAGGCATTAGAAAAGAGTGAAAAAAAATATTTATTGGTGAAATGAAATGAAACGTAGCATATATTTTTTTATAATATCAAACTATTTATTGGTTTTTTTTAAAAATATAGACTCTTAGAAGGCCTAATAACATTTTTTATAGGGTGAGATTCTAAAAGGAGAAGCATTACATAAAGGCCCATATTATTAAAGAAAAAGCGCCTGATGCAAAACACACATAAGCTTCATATATTTTTTCATTTTTTATTTTTATAAATATTTTAGATAATTCTTCACTTTAATTAAAAAATTATAGCTATATATGTATGAAGTTTATGTGTATTATAGTTTGTCAATTAATATGGTTAAAAATAGTATAAGTAAATTGTGAGTTCATCTATATTCAATGGTAGGCAAATAATTTTGTCAATTTTATATTATCAAAAATTAAAAAATATTATATAGTTTTATTTGTCTTTTTATAATCTTAGGAGGTTGTATATAGTATAATAAGTGATCAATGTTAAAATATTATTTTTATACATGCCATAATTTTAAAAATCAAGAGTCAAATGTTATGTTTGTAATGGATGTATTTTTGGTTGAAACTAATGTCCCATGTGTCAATCTGGTATTTGGGGTTGGGGGAGGATAAGATGTAAAAATTGATTCTAGTGGAGAAATTTAAGGGAAGATACTTTCACATCTAGTATATCAAGACCCAACTACTCCTAATCAGTAAGAACTAATGGAAATTATTAATGAAAAAACAAAGAGAAAAAAATTCTAATGAGGGAAGTGAATGTGATATAAAGGATATAAAGGAAATAATTATTATTTTTCTATGTATAATTTATGCTTATATATATATATATATATATATATATATATATATATATATATATATATATATACAAGGCATAAATTTTAATTTGGAAAATATTGAACAAATTGTTCATATTACAAGTTCAGAGTGCAATAGTGACATTGAAGAAAACATTGTTCAAATTCAAAATGGAAAAAGGTGAGATCATGGTACTACATATCAATAAATTGTGTTCTTTATGGAAAAAATTAGTTGATATATAGGTTAAAGTAAACTTCTAGGATTAATTTTTTTTTTGAGAAGTAAACCAACCAATTCTTTAAATATAGATTTCACTTTGAGTAAAATAAATCCTAGTCGAGAAGACTTGATCTCTTCCCTCCTTGATGAAGAAAACAAAAAAAATGAATTAGCAAAAGAGGAAAAATTAATGACTATAAAATGAAAACCTAGTTCAAATTTAATGTTAGATAAACATAATTTAGCTATCATAGAAATCTACATTGTGATTTCCTGGCCATCATGGCCATTTATTGTGCAAGCATCATGAACACCATGGCCATCAACTATATAAGATTGAGGAGTGTCAAAGCTGACTAGCCACTACATTGCTAGCCACTACATTTGGTGGATGAAGTCACACTCTTGAAACAATGTTATAAGATAGTTTGGGTTGCCACATCTGACAATTCCCCTAGTGTTAACCTTTTATAGGGTGTGACAAGATAGGGATCTAAGGATGTAGGAAGACAATAGTCACCATCACAAGATATAATTTTGAGACCCTAACATGATAATCAAGATTAAAAGAGGAGGAAACAACATCATAGTGGTGGGTGATAAAGGTGTAAGGTAAATGATTCTTATTTAATATGTCCTAAACATAGCCATGAATGACAGTAATTAAGAGAGGCCTCAGGAATGGGTAGTAAAATGAAGGGACAAAGTAACAAGATGAATAGTCCTAGTGGTACATAGGTCAATCAGATCAAATAAATGTCCTTTCTAGGCATCATGATTCTTAGTATACAAGTGTTTATTGAATTTTTTATCACTTTAATTCAAGACTTATAGATATAAATGATAGTTACTAATAATATATTTATTTTTTAATTAGAGATAAATTATGATCTAATGTTGATTTTGGGGTGATTTTACCAATATTGCAAAAAATAAACCATAATGGGGAACCATAATTATGTTACTTACCATGAGATTATGGATGACATGCTATCAAATAATGATATAGTGACTATCCTAGTTCATATAGCACCATACATAGGGGAACATGATGGTTAGTTTAGATTAGATGGATTAGCTACTCAAAAGTTATAACGAGGAGAGTAGGATGCTACCTATACTTTGGTTATGGTTACAATAATAGAAATGTTATGGCATCGTAGAAAGTGGTGATGGAATTTATTTACTTGGAAAAAAATGTGTACACACAAAAATACCACCATAGTGGGTGTAGAGTAAGAGAAAGTAGGTAGAAAGTGTGAGTGGGTATTGATATATCAAGTGATAGACTTAGAGATAATAGTAGTTAGAGTGAAGGGAGACACTGAAGAATTACATTCTTCATATCATAATTTATATAGGTCTCTTATAGATTCCATATCTATAACTTATATGAAAATTGTGGCTCCTCACCCATCTAAGGGTGAAGATTATTTGGCTATAGATGTACATATATTATGTTTTGAATGTATATGTGATGTAGAGAACTTATGAAACATACATATATCATTGATTTTAATTCCTAGATAGGTTTTAAGTTGATGTTGAAATTAAACCTTATATAATGGTGATGTAGTTATATATCATGTGTGTATATGGTGATATTGGATATATCATTCTTTTCTAGTAATTATGACTATGTATATAGTGAAAAAATAAAAGACTGTAAAATAAAACCTTAAACTAGCAAATAAAAAACTTGATAAATAAAATATGTGCAAAAAATGATTTAAAAATATATCAAATGTAAGATATACATAAAATATAAAATAAAATATTAAGATATGTGAAACTAATAAATTTTAAAATAGATGAAAAATCTAATTTAAGACATAGGATGAAATAAATAACTTAAAAATATCCAATATAAGAAGATTAAAATCTAACTCAAATGATATAAAATATTGTAAGAGGTTTTTAAAAACTTTTAATGTAACTATATTAAAATGTGAACTCAGAGTGAACTTGATGTATCTCCCACTCAATCCAATTTTTAATTTTAGATCATTGTTTACTTCAATTTTCTATTTGTTATTAGTTGAGTATGAATTGGTTGTTCCTCATTCCTTTAGCCAAAAACTGTGGTGATGAGTTTGGTGTCTTGATGACTTGATGTTTAGTTTCATGTATGTTTCTATAGATGACCTAATTTATCTAGCCCTTGAAGTAGGGTTTTTTTTATAGGTTCAACTCCTCCTTTCTATAGATCCCTTGAGAATGGGATCCTATTCTTTGTGTTGGTTGATTGATGTAAGATTTTTACATGAAGGACTGATAATGAAATTCCTAATATTGGCCTTGGACATTCTTCCTTGGGGATTTATGAAGGTATATTTCATGATTTTTTGTTGTTTATTCCAAGTATTTTATTTTGGGACTAAAAGGAATCTCATTTTATAGAATTTGGGGATTGTGTTTGTTTATTTTTTAGTAATTTATCTTGGGTGCCCATAGTCTTATTTTGTTCTAGATATTTTTTGGATGAAGCCCATTTTTTAGGTAAAGGTGTCTTATTATTTCCTTAAGTGGAACTCGAGGCATATAAAATATATATCTTCAATGAGTTATTTTAAAGTGTTTTTAATTTTCTTTTCATCACCTATATGTTTCTTATTTTGCTAGATATAAGTCATGATAAGGTCAATAATTGACTATTTTAAACTTTACTATCCTTATTTAGATTATTTTATGTTATTTATTTTTAATCTTGGTGGCCATGAGGTCTTACTAGTGAAAAATGAGATTGAATGGCTTGGCTAGTCGATGTTCTCTTCCCCTCATCTTGAATTCTCCCAAATTAGTGATTCTCACATCTTCATGGTGCCTTTCTACTTGATGGTGATTGAATGTTTTTTAGCAATGATTGAGAAGTGGATTAGTTTTTGATATTTTTTTCATTGCTTAGTTTTTTATCCATTGATGGATGGTTGTTGTCAATAATTTCATGAGTGATCATTGATATATCTTTGTGTTTCCCATTAAAAATTTTAAGTACTTTTAAAACTCATATTTAAGTTATTGGTGAGTTGTTATTTCACTATTTAGGTTTGGTTTCCCTAAGCATTGTCTACTATCTCCATTTAAAATATTCTAAATTATTGTAATAGGTTTGGGGACCTGTTAAAACCCTCTTATCTAGTCTAGAGTTATGTGTGTGTGTGTGTGTGTGTGTGTGTGTGTGTGTGTGTGTGTGTGTGTGTGTGTGTGTGTGTGTGTGTGTGTGTGTGTGTGTGTGTGTGTGTGTGTGTGTGTGTGTGTGTGTGTGTGTGTGTGTGTGTGTGTGTGTGTTCAAAAAATGATAAGAAAAATATTATAATAGGGTTTTAAACACACCCAATGTAATCAAATGAAAATATAAATTAGATAAAAGATATGTGACACATGCAAATAAAGACTTATAATGAATTAAATCTAAAATAAATGCATGTGCTAGAATGTCTTTAGGGATATCTGACCTTATATTTTCATAACTAAAAAATGACATGGATGATTAAGATATGAACTATGATATGTGTATGTGAGGATGGATTGGTTGTAATTCTAATTGTATGTGTATGTGAGGGAAGTGATCACATAACATAAATATCCATCAATGGTACATTTTGGATGATAAAAGGTGACTAAAAGGAAGTGAGGTGCCACAAGGGTGATGTAAAAATACTTAGTATTAAAAAAAAAATCTATTTAATTGGGCAAGTCTAAGAAATTTTGACATAAAAGATCTAATAACACCACCTATAAAGTGTATATATTGGGATAAAAAGTTATATTTAAATATCATCATATGAAGGATAATGTGCTTTAAATTTAAAAGGATCCTACCTTCCCACAATATGTTCCCCATTCCCTATGATGATTTATAGTCATCAATCTATTATGATAATTATGTACTAACATGATAAAATAAGTGGAACTAATGAGATATATGAAACCTCCAACCCCATTATAATTTAATACCACATCCCAATTCAACTCACATCTATCATGAATCTAACTTTGGAGTTTGATCTTCAAATAAGATAGGGGACAAGCCAATGGTATGACCATGTATTTTGGTGTGATTTTGAAATTTGAGAGATATTTTACCTTTTTAAATTTAATTTTCATTTTACACTTAATTTTATATATTAAATATTAAATATTTTGTGTTTTTATATTTTTCTCCATACAGATTCAAGATACTAGCAATAGGTGATAAAAATGAATACACTAAAGAGATTACTCCTAGCCGATAAATCAGAGAACTAAGGAACCAATAAGCATAGATACTCCTTGACCTACACTTTAGAAATAAGTGTAATATTGAAAGTGATCTAAGTGTGCATCAAGTGAAATAAGGAAAGGGAAAGACAAGGATTGTGAGAGAAACACAAATTGTAAGGTTGTATAGTGAATACATGCTAGTAGTTTATCACAAGATCAACTTTTAATTGAAAAAGAGTAGGGAAAAATGGATTTATAATTACATGATAATGTAAGTTAAATAAAAAAATAAGTATATAAAGGATAGGATAGACCCATGAGCAGAAGGTGATATTAAATAAGATAATTATGTCACTAATATAAGACATGTAAACATAAAATACATCTATTTTAAGCGTAGATAATCATAAAACCAAAAAAGGTTGAGGATAAGCCCAAGAGGGGTAAGATAATAAAAATTATGCTACCAAAGAGACTGAAAAGAATTAATGGTCAAATGAAACCAAGAGATGTAATACATGAAATTAAATATACCATGGAATCTAAAAATATGTAATATTTGAATAAACCTGAAAGGATAATATATAAAAAGTAAAGATACAAAAAATAATGAAAAAAATTAATAGCCAAATAAACCCAATAGGGAAAAATATGAAAATTAAAGATATCACAGAAATTGAAAAGAATCAATGGTATAATAGAACTAAGATATGTAAGATATGAATTTTTGTAAAAATAAATATACTAATGAATAAGAAAAGATGCAATGTTTGAATAAAACCAATATCTATAATAGAGAATACACTAATAAAGTAAATTTATAAATACAAAGAACATGATACTAGAAATTAAATAATGAGAAACATGTAATGTTAAAAGATAATAATGAAAAATCAAGACATGTGACAAATATGAAGTAAATAATATGATAAAATAAAAAAAACTCATAAGTGACTTGTAATTTGTGTACACACACCATAAAAAACATCATATATCTCATACTATAACTATTATATTGATTTTATCATGGTCTCTTCTATTCTTTAGGAGATCTATGCAATGACTTCCTTACAAATGTCCTTAATGGAGAAAGTATGCATGTTATAATGTCTAAAGGGTGATTCTCCAAATGTAAGTGAAACAAAAATGGAATAAAATATTATGAATACATAGGTGGTTCCGGTGGAGGGGGAGATTGCTCCTCCATCATAAGGGTGTTATCTGAATGTTTTTAGGGAGATTAAGGCTTGGGATTAAAAAACTATTGGAAATGTTGTTTAATATCTCTAAATATATATGTATAATAAGTATAACACTCATGATAATAAATTATATCTCCATATTTTTTGGTTTTAACTCTAGAGTCACCTTTGGAAGAGGCATATCTAACTAAAAATGAATTTCTATGGCCTTAAGAGATGTACATGTAAATATTTTCAAACATGTCTACAATTAGTTGAATAATGTGTATTAATCTTATGGAAAATTTCAAATCATCTAAGATTAGATGAATATGGTGGTATAATATAATGTTATAATATTAGCCTCATGACTTTTACTAGTATAAATGTCTCTAATATAATCTACAATCTTAATTTTATTGTACAATGATTTTGTGAAATGTATAAAATTAAGTGGCCATCTCTTTTGATGAGATATTAAAATTTAGTGGGATGATTATCTTTAAAAAAATATTAGGAGGAAAAAAATCAATGAATTAGAGTATATAGTGAAATGGTACAACCCAGTGTAGGAATGATCATAAATCATGATACAAATATCATCATTAATAATAGGGACATCAGATGCATATGAAATAGAAACTACATCCATAGAAAACATATCACAATAAGTTGTAATAAGATTAGCAGATTGGGATGCATGTGTTGGGATGTCAAAATAATAATAAATATACACATCCTTAGATGTCTCATAAGGAACATCAAAATCATCAACATATCGAAAATAAAAGTGAAATGTTGATACTAAACTTTAAATATGTGCGGTCATAGTTTTATTAAAGGGATGTTTTATAACATAATATTTATGAATCATTTTCTTGGGTGTAGCTAGAAAATTGAGATTAATAACATATATCCATCATCATAATTGAGAGTAATGAGATACACATACAATAGCACTAGGAGTTAGTTTATTGGTAATGGTTTTCTTTAGGATAATGATAGTTGTGGGTATCTCATCAATTAGATTCTTGTGAGGACATGATCATAAATTATGTGTAAGTTAAGCTATGATGTTAGGAGGGATATGATAAGTTTTTATTTTTTAGTTAATATTTTCAAGTTCATCATCATACAAATCAAGAATGTCTAGTGGGATATTTCCCACAAGCTTAGGATGACTGCTATAACCTCTCAATAGGTTGGAGATATTGTTGAAACCTTGATATTTTTGAAATACTATACTAGAAAAGGATTTAAGGCTAAATATTTTCTATAAAAAAATGTTCTTAGAATTGTTTAAACTTATAAGGTTCAGTATCACCTTGGATTTTATATATATATCCCATGTATGAATTTTAATACATTGATAAGAAAAGGAATCTATAACCCTCATGTGATGATTCCATGGGAGTATTTAAACAAGATATTATAGGAAATGGGAAAGTAAAAGATCATAACCTTTACCTAACCATTCAAAGAGGTGTTGTGATAGGAATCCAAATTTATCCTAAAGGAATCATTTGTCTTTGATCATATCCTTTGCACATGCTACGAGTAGACTTAAGGTTTTTAGTAAAATACCTAAGGGATTTGATGAATTATAAAGAGGAAAAAATTACAAAAGCCTTCATATAAAAGGGATATTTTGACTTTGAAAGCATGAATTTGAATACTAATAAAGAGAGGATGGTCATGTACAAATAGAAGGATCTCATTATGAACTATATAAGTGTTTGGAAATTTGAAAGATAAATCCATGTCCATTATGAAATTAACATGTATAGATATATCTTCACATTACTACATTATGGTTTACATAGAATTGGTCAAGTTACCTTCTTTCCTCATATGTGGTGGTTGAGGAATGTTCATCTCAACTAAGAGTTAGATTAAGTGATTGCAGTGTCTAAGATAAGTTTGTAAAAACTCAAGAAAATAAATTTTATAAGGAAATATAGAAAGATATATGAGATCCAAATCATCAAAAATAATTAGTTGCATAATATTTTATTGGATAATTTAAAGTTTGAACAATATCAAGGCTAACTGTAAAAGAATCTAGGCCTAATTCATTTTCATTTTGAGCTTTTTCCAACATGATCATTATGGCCAATTTAGTTGATTTAGTTATATGCAATAAAATTAGTCATGTAATTTCCTTTTTTTTGAAATATTGCTTTTTCACTATAAATGTTTTTGGTCACAGAGAGGACTAAATTATCATTATCAATTTAGTTTATTATTTATAAAAAAAATCAACTAAATCAACATGGAATATTCATTTAGTTTTATTTGTGATTTCTAACTTTTGAGGTTCAAGAATGACTAAGGTTGATATTATACTTGTAAGTTAGGCCCTAACTATTTTTTAAACCTTCAAATAATTTTGAGTTTTAGGTGTAGTATTAATATGAGTTATAATACACTTCATTTAATCCATGTTAATCAAGTTTTCTACTTTAGTAAAATAAGTAAGATTAACCATGGTATCTATAACATTATAAACTAGGGTTGAATTTGTGTGATTTTTAGGTTTAGAGTCATTATTTATTGGATTTAGAGGTGGATTATTGGTTTTTTTTTAAATAATTAAAAAGATGATTTGGGTAAGTTTCAAGGTGAGTGTTATCTTGTTTGAGAACTTCACACTTGAATTTACATGTATACTATTTTTGTGACCTTTTCAAAAAATTGATAGCATTTTATTATCATAACATCATGGTCATGGTTATTACCAAGGATAAAATAATATCTAAAGAAATAAGAGACAAAAAATTATCTTGGGAATGATCCTAATTATCATGAAACCAAAAATTCTCTTACGGATCATACCATTGGGGTTTAGGCTAACTATTATTAATAAATATATGTATAGGTATACGAAGGAGTTTCCTAAGATATATTAGGTTGAGAGGTTTATTTTGATTGTAACTATGGTTTTTGGAAGGAATGGGAGGTTGTAAAAGGTTTCTTGTTATGGGTGGATAACGAGCCATTTATTTGGAAACTTCATGCATGATCACATAAATTATCCTCTTAAAGTCATGATTGTGATCATATATATCAAAATTCCATTATCAAAGGCATGCTTGTTTTTATGAGTTATCATAATCATTTAGGCTCCTTGTTTAGGTTGAGGAACCTCAAATTGTCTTAAAATATGTCTTATCTTTTAGCCTAAGAAAAGGCTTTGTATAATGACTTAGGAGTCAAGGACCAAAATATGTATTACAATTTTGAGTTTGAAGATATTTTTAAAAGGTTGAAGAAGTTATATTCACTAAATTTATGCTTAGATTTGGTATCTATTTATTTAAAATGCTTAATAAAGTCTTGGGTAGTCTCACAATCCACTTACTTTCTATTGATGATGCTAGCTAGGTTGTTTTAAGGAAAGTCAAGATATTATAGATATATAAATTTGGCCATATGTACTTGACAATTTTAATTCATATCACATCCTAAAATAGGAAATTTCCACAAATATATGACTTTTATTTGTAATTTATCTAAGACATTTATCTATATGGAAGGTTGACCATCTATTTTTATTATTATTATAAAAAAATATCAAATTCAACTACTAAAAATTCTCTAAATAACTTTTATACTATCTCCAACTCAAGATAGGCATCTATGATCCTTCTAGATAAGTTTGCACTAGGTAGATATAAGTTTAGACACTCAAATCTAGTTAAGTAGATCACATCCCACACCAAATAATTGATAGTTTCCAAACTATTCTTTTGGGTCTTTCAATATATTTAATTATGTTAACTAAAGGAAATTGTAAAAATATTTGCCTATAAATACATATAAAGATTCATTTATTTTCCCCAATTGTTATTAACTTCTCTCAAGCATTCACACTATTTCAAATTGAACAAATATACCCTATTCTCTCAAAATTCAATATCACTCATAAGGAGAAGCCATAATCCAAGTTAAGATCATTCTAAATCATGTCAAGAGATATAATTTTTAAGTATCAAATCCATATTCTAGTTGCATACACATAGTCAAGGATTAAAATTTCATAATCACTATCGGTTGGAAAACCACATAGGATTCATTTTTGTTCTTATACTATTGGATACATAGGTCATGGTTCATTATCAATGTTGTGATTTAGGTTAGCTTATCCCATTGAAATACACTCTTTTATTTAGTTTTGCCCTGAGGGTTTTAATTAGAAAATAAGATACATGTTTTTATGTGAAATAATTGATAGTGTGATATCTTAGATTTATCAACAAACATAGGCACAAAAGACAATGATTAGTTATGCATCATAATCAACAAGGATAAGTCCATATTCAATGGACTTTCATGACCTAAACTATTGTCCATTTATTGTGGTCATTCCCAAGAATATTCTTTAATTATACTTTTGATCTATCATTTTCATAATTTTAATTTTTTATTTATTTTATTGTTAGTTAGTAATCACAGTAAACTGATACAAGTCTATTGTCAATGGATAAGAGTGGCTTGTGCTATAGTCCACTTAAAATTTAATTGTTTGATTCAATTTATAATTATTTACTTGATTGTAAACATGCACATTAACCTTTCTTATTGATTTCCACTTTTAGACTCGTAGAATAGTCATTACTAATATGTGTGCAAGATAAGTTTTTTATTCCTAGTATTTTCCTAAAATAATAATTTTCCAAATTTAAAAGTTTGTAAAAATTAGAATTGATGGTTATTGTACGTCTTTAAATTTTTTATATTATAAAATTTTACACCTATATAATCATTAAACATTTAATTATCTCATAAAAATATTGAACAACATATTGGTGAACCTAAACAATTGTATTTGAGCCCTTACTTTTTTTATTTTGTTTTCAATTTCACTTTAAATTTTAATTTCTTTTTCTTTGATTTCATATAAATTATGTTTTGTATGTTTAATCACTCATAGGATTTGTTTCTCTAATAAAATTAGTATTTAATATTATGTAAAATATGGTGTGAGGGTTACTACCCAAATACTTAGGCCATTATACAACCTTATATATGGATTTTAGTTTCCATGTACCTCATAATATATCAAAAACACCTTGGTTCTATTTTTCACCATTGGAATCCTTAAATTATTTTTTCTTATAGTGCACCTGTAAGTGATTAGCTCTATGAATTTGCTCTTAATACACCCTATAGACATGATATTATGGCTATGGGACTGGTGGGATCCTTTGTAGTTAGTTCCCTCCTAGTTTTTTTCACTATTTATGATTAGGATTAGTATATGTAAGAGCCTCAAAGTAAACACAACTTGACCAGTTTCACCTCTAATCCTTGTTGGAAATTTCAAAGATTTAAATTTTAGAAATAATGAATGCATTTTGATTACATATTTTGAAACTCAATGATATTTTTTCTCTTACTTTACAATATGCTATTTGGATTCATCATATATGCTTATTTATCGAATACAAATATCATAAAAGGGTTGACATTCATAATGTACAATCTCAAGATTTATTTAACTCACATTATTGTAAAAATGTCACAGAATACAAATAACATCAAGGAGAATATTTATAAAGTCTAGCATGACTTTGAAACAAGAATAATTATACATTGAAAATGATGTAAGGCATACTACACACCTTATTGATATACTTATCATGACTATTGAGATTGATAAAGCTAATAAAGATTAAATAATATGAATTTAATAAAAAGAATTTATTAAATATATTATTTCCAACCCACAAAATATTGATGGATTCCTATATATTTTAAGAGATGAACAATAGAAATCAACTCAAGAATCTACTTCAAATGTTACAGTTTCCACTATTGTATTTATTCCTATATCAATACTACAGTCACATATGTGCCAACATCCATAGGTATGGGGGCATAAATTTGTTTACAAAAGACTAACATGCATATTTATACAAAGAAATCACATACACCTCCTTTAATCCATAGATAAATTCCACTTCCATCCACAACTAATGCATCCTCTCTTGAGAAAACTATTATATCCTTACATGCTAAAATATTACAGTTAGAGAAAGGTATTTATAAATCTACTTACTAAATGGATTCATATATTCTACTTCAAAATAATTTAGTAGTTGAGATAACTTCTTACCCAATACCAATAATATTTGTTGCTCTTAAGCTATCACTCTATGGAGCTAAAGGAAATATTGGGTAACATCTTCATTCATTCCATGCAACATGCTTAGAATATGCTTACAATGATAAATTATTTATCAAGATATTATAAGAAACCTTAAATATTATGATATATGATGGTTCTATGATATCCATTTCTAATTAGTTAGAGCATTAAACATTTAAAATATCAATTCCTAGCATACTTGTCTATCAAAATTGGTGAAAAACTATCTTATGCCCAAATTTCTAAATTCAAGCAAGGTTCAAATGAGCCAATAAGTGAATATGTTATACTATAAAAAATTATGATAGTTAAAATGATAGATTTTATGGTAAATAATGAATTACAAATTATATTCTCTCAAATCTTACTTGTATCACTCCATTAATCAATAATGCTTAATAAATTCAAATCTTTTGATGAGATATATAACATATCCAAATAAAGGGAAGTCAAGAATTTATATTTTAACAAGTCAAAATATGCACCAAGTTCTATATATACATCAAATGTCAAGTTTTAAATAAATTTGAATTACAAGGTTAAATATAAAAAAATCAAGACTGAAAAAAGTAATAGTTAATGCAATATCACAACCATTGAATAATATTAAATTGATAGCTCCACCAAGGAGACAGTTTAAAAGGTTACCACACTTGCTTCATTATTTTTATATAGATTAATTGACTGAAATATCATATTTATACCTCCACCATTTGAGATTGATTTGACCAAGCCCCAACCTTAAAACTTTAATAGTAATCCATATTATGAGTATCATAGATTTATTAGGCATTTTATGAATAAATGTTACACAAGAAAGAATAATATACAATATATTATTGATGATAATAACATTGAGATAAGAACATCCACAAAATAAGTTAGACCACAAAAAATGAAAATACAAAGCTAATAAAATTTAGTAACCCATTTTGTAACCATGGTTCAATATAAATTATAAATACTTCATAAGTAAATCATGCCTAGATTTTCCATCCTCCCTCTAATACATATGGGCATCCAATATAATAAATTATTAGTAAATTTATAGGCACATCAACACCACATATAATGATCAAATTTATGCCATTGAGATCAATGATGATAACTTAGACATATATCAACAACCAACCAATACATAGTGTCATGATTGATAATGGATCAAGTGAAAATACATTTATGATGACACTCCTTTGTATTCTTGGATATATAGATCAAGATATATAAGCTATATCAATAGTAGATAAATCATTGTATGATCATAAACAAGATACCTTGGGGAATATAGTATTGTCTCTCCAAGTTGGTTTAGTAATAGTGGTAACTGGGTATATGAGAATATCACATTCTAAATTTTCATTTGACTCCAAAAGGTTAGGCTGAGGTAGTTGACGTAATGGATGAGCTATGGATTGGGATAGTTATTTAATGGAATGGGATTTATAATAAGTAATGGTAAGGGGTTATAGTGATGGAACCAAAAGACCTCAGTAGTTTCATGGTACTAGTTGAGAGCATAAATTTGTGTGAAGTAGAGATTTAGGGTCCTTCAATCTCTAAGATTATGAGGAGGCAAAGTTCCTAGTCAATGCTAGGAGTGGGAAAATTAGGGAGAGTAGAATGACTGACTCATGAGATGAGATCAACTCTATCAAGTTGGTTATGCCTAGTAAATATCATCCACAAGTGTAAATTATATAGGATGAGGCTAGACCCAAGGACAAGAAGAAGGTGAGAATAGGAAACTAAGCCTATATAACATTATAATGACAACCTCTATTCTCAGCGAAGATAATGATCAGTGGATCAATAATTCATTTAATCTTATCTCAAGTATTGAGAGAGTCAAAAATGAGGTGGGGGATTGGGTTAGAATAGAAAACCTCTATCATAATCTCTATATTGACATCATACTATATACCAATTGTAGGACTAGGTGCTCTCTAGGGAAAAGACCTCTAACAAGACTAGGTATTTCAATAAGTGTCATCCAAGAGGGAATAGACAAAATGTAAGCATATTAACCTATTTGTATATATTATGTGAGGAATTTTTGTGTTGTTTATAATTAATGTTTGGTTTGGTTTGTATGATTAGACAAGTATTTTGACAATGTTTTGGTTATTTTGTTTGTTTTAATTTTTTAAATATTTGACTAAAATTGAAAATAATTACTTGTTAAAATGAAATAACTAAAAGTAGAGAGAAATAAGAAAACTCAAATAAAATAAACAAACACTTCTTTTTTGTATTTTTCAAATGCATTTCAATGCATATAAAGTGTGTGTGAGAGAGATAAATCTATTCTATCTTTGTAAATGTTAAAGTTTAACCTTTCTAGATGGAAGCTATATGAAGTTATTTTTCTATAATTTCTTATTGATATGTGAAATTGATATACTATGAAAGATATGTTTTCTCAAAATTAAAATTATTTAATAAAATATATAGTCTCCAAATAATAAATACCATGAAGTTCTTAGAGTTTTCTTTCACTAAAACAAGTTAAAAACAAGTTTTCAATCTTTCTAGTGTTGCACACTAGCTATGAAAATCTATTTTATATAGAAATGAATGATATGAGTTATAATTTTTATAATTAAATTAATTAAAACAAGATACTCAATTTACCCAATAAATGAAAATCAGAATCATAATGGTACCTTTTGTTAACCTAAGGTCATCTAGGGTTTTACTAGTCACTAGTTGCTTATTTGAGAATAAAACAACCTATTTAAAAACTAAAAAATAATTATTTAAATGGTTATATATGTATTATATACTATATAAAATTCACCTAAGGTATAAATTCAATATTTTTTGTGAAATAATATATTGAAATGAATAAAAACAAACAAAGAAACCTAACTACTATTTTTGTGTAAGGACAGGAGAGAAATAAATCTTTTTCCTATCAAAATTTGATTTTTTCCAAAATAAATTTTTTAGATAATATAAAAATGAATTATAATTTAATATAATATAATAAATATTAAAAACAAATTTAATCTAAGAACCTCCAACTGGTTCTTGGTGTAGAACAGTTAAAAATAAGAGATTTATTACATTGTGGTCCTTAGTATGCTAGCTCATTTACCCAAGTGAAGATTTTAGGATCTCTATAATAATGAATATGAATAAATTAATATAAAAAATGGGAGAATAATAGGATAAAAACATATCTAAATAATGAATAACTAATTGTGGCTGGATGAAGGCACCATTTTCAAAGACCTGGTTTCAAGAAAAATGGCTCTCCCTATGTATAATTGTGTAGTCAAACATGAAATTTATCAAATAAAAGATAAAAATCAATTAAATTAGGATATGGATATAAATTATTTAAAAGTATTAATATCTTAATCTCTAATGTAATTTTTTGGATCCAAAATCAAGCCAAATTTAGATTACTTGTAGAAGAGAAAAGGAATTTGCATGAAGGTATTTGACCAAGTTGAAATGGAAGTTGAACTTAGGTAGGACTTAAAAATGATTTTAAATAGAATATGGAGTAATATATTCCTAATTGGATGTCAATTTAAGGTGTAAAAATAAATAAATGTGATAATATGCATGTAAAATACATCAAACAATCAATCACAGAAGCCAAATTTATAAGGCATAACAATGGTGATGGAATTGTCCCTCTTTGTAGGTAAAGTAGCATAACCACCACTATTGGGTAAAAAACCACCCTTAAAAATTAAAAAAAAATCCCATATTTTAATACTTTACCTCCCTCTTAAGATGGAACTAGTGAGGGGCTTACATAACCACTGTGACTATCCTATCATCCATGGGGTATTTTCATAACCTAAAAGGGAGGTTCCATCACACAATAAGTCAATTACATCACTAATGAAATTTGTTTTTGAAAATAGGCTAAGGGAAGATACAAGGGACAATAAAATAGGGTTTTGAAATACCTATAATAGAGAGGTAATAAAAAATAGGACAGGGTTCTAGAGAGTTCTCATTTGAGAATTATTAGGAGGTCACTACATCATCATTGGACCTATCATGTCAAGAATATCACACTATGTAAAAATTGGGCACATACATATTGCTCCATCATGAGGACACATTTTCATGAAATGAATAGGGTGTATTCCCAAGTAGTAGTTTGTGAAAGGGAAATAACAAGTTAGAAATACTTACATTACTTACCTTGGTCGCACAAATAAGCTAGTCTAGACTCTATGCAACCTTCAAATAGAGATGAGAATAAAGTGTAATGTGAAAATAAAGAATAAAATAGAATAATTATGAAAATTATGAAAAAAATATGTATTATACATGAGGGGAAGATCATACTACTTGAACCATCCCATCAAGGGTTGAATTTGATGCTAAGTAGTTAAGAACTTACAAAACTGTAAAACATGCTATGAAAGATATAAAATAATTAGAATGTCTAGTTTAAGACATGATTTATAGAATTTATTAGGAATACAATTTATAAATATGAAAATATGCATAAAATGTGAAAATATACCAAAATTGGTAAGTTTTTAAACTAAAATTAATATATTTAGGCTCAATATATTCAAAACTTTATCAAAACCCAATTCATCTATGCCAATTGATTTTGGATGCTTCTTGAGCTCTATATTTCTTGTGACCATTTCAAGTGAAAAAGAATTCAATAGGAAGAGGATGAAAAGGGGATGGAAAATATACCAATGGGAGGAGATGCATGGTAGGATCAAGTAAGTTTTGTGGTCCTTTTTCTTTTATCCTATTTTTACAATTTGTGATCAAATATTGTTATAAATCTAGCCAATTTAAAAAAAATGGTTTTAAATTTTTTTGTGGGAAGGGTAGACTAGGAAAATGTATAAATTTTACTAATTTTTGATAGATTTTTTTTTTTTTGGGATTTGGAGTGCACTCATCTAGCATATGAAACTACCACTCATGGATGGAATTGATGGCATTTATAAGTGATGGTTATGTAACTGCTGCAATGGTTTTGTAACCACAACTATTTGTAGGAGAATGGTTGTGTAACCATAGCAAAGGGTAGTTATGTAATCACCTAGGGTGGTTAAGTAACTAACATAATGGTTAGATAACCTTTGCCTATAAATAGGTGTGGTTCTTATTATTGGAACTAGACTCTAAAACTTTAAATTCTTTCTTATTTTGACAAATGGAGTTGGTGTTTGAGTTGACTCAAGGATTTTTTTTTTTATAAGGAAATTCCATACATTAGAGAAAATCTTGGAAATAGGTGTGGCTCCCTTGAGTCTTGGCACTTTTGATAATAGATGAGTGATCCATCCTTGATCATATTGGGATTTTACATATTATGTAGGTGGAGATCATTATGACCTCTATCTAGTTACTTTTTTATATTTTAACCTTTTCAGACCCTGATCCAATTTTTTTTGTGTTCCCACAAGTCCCAAGAGAGTGGATATTCACTCTTTTTTATGTCTACCAAATCATAGGCCTTCTCATAATTAACTAGCTAGTATCTATTCAAGTTGGTGATACTAGCCATAAGGCCTAGATTTAGGTGGATCATTTTAGACACATTGACACACTTGATGTGGGTGAAAAGTGTGGCATGAGTATTTATTAGGCTGAGGGATAAATAATTACCAAGTTATGGAAGGACATTATTGGTATCCTTACATACTATCTGGTGGGAGACAAGGGTACCAATAGGTTACTATTCATTTGGTCACTGATTCCATGGTGAATTGAAGAGATGGTATCACACTACTCCTAGATCCAAGAACTACAAGATGAAACTTATAAGCAACTCTACTATATGTCTCATTTAGGGGCCCTTTAAATTAGTCAACTGATAATTGTCATGGGATGAATATATGAGTAGATCATCCATTATCAAAGGGGAGTGCTAATTAGAATACTTGGGTACATTTAGGATAATAAATGGATGGGCATGTTGTCATTATATTATTTACCTAAATAATTTTAGAGTTTGATATCATCCATCCTAATTCCCATACCTTACTATAAAATGGTTGGGAAATGGGTTCATGAGGGGTTTATCTTGTAGTGGCACTCAAGACACTTAGGTTTAGGACAAAAATTCACAAATTGAGTTACACCCTATAGATAGTGCACCATATAAATTAATCATGCCCTATAAAATCAACATTATTATCCCTAGGGTCACTTATATGGGTTTATAAGAGGTAATAGTTACTATATTTGGATGATTAGTGTGGCACCCACTTGTGAGAGGGGTGTCCATAACCCAACCAATTCAACTAAGAGTGGCACATGGACCTCCCCTACATCAAGCTAGGGGAGGATGAGGATAGGATAAAAAATAATATGGGTCCACCACCACCATCACCACATTAGGGCCCCACTAAAGGGGACCCCACACATAATAAACATCTAGGAGGTGGAGATAATGAGGCTCTATAGTGTATCAAGTTGGATCAAGACTTGAATGTAGATAATGAGGATGTTATAAATGATGATTATGACCCTAATTAGTGGATGAGTATCCTAAGTAAAATATTTATTTACATATTTTAGATTTATAGCTTGTACTTCACTTTATAGTTTAGTTTTAGCTTATCTATTTATCTTATTTTACATGGTTTATATTTTTATATCAACTAGATCTTACATTGACTTTTCATTTTTGTGATTATAGATAATGTAAGTGGGTGGAGGATTATGATCAAGGATACCCTAAAAACCTTTTCCAATTTATAACTAGCCTAAATAGATACAGTTCCTAATAGATTCTAGACTCCTCATACAGATCAACTGGCATAGATATGTCTTTTCCCCAACGTACCATATATCTATAATGGTGAAAATGTTGATGATGGATAAAAATGAATTATTAGTTAGGGTGAGGATAATGGAGGCCATATTATACATAATTTTAATAATAAGAGGATTAATATCCTCCATCTATAGCATAGGAGATAACTTCAAAGGGACATGTTAGTAGGGGCCACTCTACTAGCATTCATATTGAAGAGGGTGAAATAGCCTCTGAGGGAAGAACTACCAAGAGACATCATTAGAGTGATAGCCCCATACACTCCTCTAGATTAGGACCTTATCACAAGAGGAGGATAGGTTATTAAGACCTATTATATTTTTTAATACCATTTTATATGTTGATTCATTTTTAGATGACCTGATGTACATTAGCCCTCCATAAAGGTGTTTGTGTTTGACATCATTTTTATATGTTTTGTATTATCTCAATGACTTATTATTCATGTGTTATGGCTCTAAATTCCATGTTTTACTTCTAAATTTATGCACTCTATAAGACTATGCATGTGATGATGCACCATGTATCTCTTGTATTTTGATATAATTCTATAGAAAATGTTTATACATGTGGGAACAAAATTTATTTAAATGATTTAATGTTTTATAACATATATGAAAATTTTAATTTTTTAGCAGTTATTTTTCAAGTAATGAACCATTTATTTTGTTTCCATACACATGACTTTTAATTTTCATCAAGGAATGAAAATGAGAGTAGGATAAATATGAGTGGATGAAAACCATAAATCAAAATTTTATAGGAAAGCATAATATTGCCTAATACCTATGAGAAAATGGTAAAATTTAATTCTTGGTATAATTACAAAACACTAACTTTATTAGTTTTATCTAGGGATAATTATTCCTAACAAAATTAGTAAATGGGAAAATGTTTCCATTTTAAACATGTACATGTAGGCATGATTTTTGAAGAAATTTATAGTTGGATAATTTTTGTTTTGATATTACTTATAATTCTAGGTTTTATCTTCTATTTTTGACCCACTAAACTTAACCTCATGTGACTAGGAAGACACATGGGATCATCACCAAAGGATAAATATAATTGAGTAATGGCATCTCTCCCCAATGTTAATTCCACACAACTAGTAAGATGTGAGGACTCAACATCAAATGTTAATAAAATGAGGGTGATATGTTATTTGACTTTTATATTTGCATAAGATTTTTATTTTCATAAGAGTGTCTAATTTTCCATTTTCAATGCCTTTACCCCAAAATATTGGCCCCATGCAACTAGTAATATGTACGGGCTCATCATCAAAACCTAAGATAGGTGATTAAAGTTACCTTTTTTTAGAATTATAATGTTATAATTTAAATGCATCGTTAGAGGGTTCTCTTCCAAGATAATATTCTTGACAAGACTGTAGGTTAGCATTTTCAAAGTTGTGTAGGAAGATATAGGTAAAAGAGGTGTACTATGCTTGTAAGAACTAAGGAAAGAACCAATGAAATGCTGATTTTGATAATTTTTTCTATGGGGTAATAGGTTAATGTGAGAATGAAATTATATGCTATGATACTTTTTGGAACTTATATGTTATGATATTTAACATCCAAATAATCACTAAACAACACATCTGATATGCAAATGAACAAACTATGAAAATGTCATGTAAATGAGAGTAGTGTGATATTCAAGTACTAGATATAGAGACATTTTAGGTTAAAAAAATTTACATACTCACCAAAATTCTTTTTATCTAGATTGCATAATTGATAGGCTCCATTTTTTAAGTCTTCAGTCACTAGGTAAGGGCCTAAATAGTTAGGTCTAAAATTGAGACCTACTTTATTTTTGTTAATTAAAATTTCAAGTCAAAGGACAAGGTCTCCTATATAAATTGGTAAATCATGATAAATGATTTTTCCCATATGATCAATATAAGTAATATGATTTTTTACAATAATGATTTTACATTCTTCTAATGTTTGTAGTTCAGCTAGCCACATCTCTTTGTACTCCTCATGATTGAGGAAACCTTGGAGGGAAACATGGATGTTGTATATTTCTACCTCTAATATTAGTATAGATTCATATCCAAACACAAATCAGTAGGGATTTTCCCTTATAAGTATCTTAATATTTTTTTTATAGGCCCAAAGTGATATATAGAGTTTTAAGTTACAATTTAATTTAGAATATATAATAATTTTGACAAATATTGACTTTAGGGTTTTGTTAGTGGCCTCAACCTAGTTGTAGGCCTATGGATAGTACAAAGGGATGAGTGGTGTAATATAAAAAAATATTACATATCTCATAAATCTAAGGGTTTTTGAAAGGGGACCCATTTTCAATAATGATGACCTTTAAGACCCCAAATTTACAAATGATTTGGTTTAATATAATTTTTTTAATGATTAAACTTTTGATAGTTGTTAACAACATAGTTTTAACCCACTTAGTAAAATATTATGTGGTCATAATAATGAAATGATTATAATATAAAGAATCATGGGAAATTTTACCTACTAAATCTTAAACCCAAGTGGAAAAGGGATATGGAGTGACAATGGGATACAACACACTAGTGGGAATATGTATCTCATGTGAAAAAAATGTTGATATTTATTATATTTATGCACATATTAGATGTAATCATGATATAAGGTGGGCCAAAAATATCCCATCTTATATATTTTATGACCATTCACGTGTCCAAAAAAGTGCCTACCATAAATGCCACTTGAAAATGAAAGAGGACCCTTTATAGCTCCTCTTGTTCATCATGCCTGAGTAACATACCATTAAAGGCTTTGTAATAAAGGACTATGTCTAGACTAACATACTTAGAGGTGATGATATTAAGGAATCATTTTTTTGTGAGTTTACGCCTTTGGGGTAAGTGTGTTAGATTAAGTAATTGATGATATCTATGTACCAAAGAGAAAATATAATAACGAGTTTTTCTATTTATAGATTAGTTCATTAGGAAAGTTAGTATTGATGAGGTCACTAACTTCCAAGGGTGAATCAATGAACCAATTATCAATTATATATCCCTTAATGTATTTTTGGTTGATGTAAGTTAAATCAAACTTACTTATGAGTATGATGAATCACCCAACTTCTTAGAGGGTTGGTTAGGATTAGAAAAGTGTGTGGGGCTTAAGACCTCATGATAAATTTTGTTTATTGGTTGGGAATATAATGTCACAACCATTTGGTCATAAAAACTATAACTAAGAATTCATTTTATTATTTGGCATATCACATATTGTAATTTAATAGGGTGTAACTAATGAAATAAATGGGGTGCTTTCTTCTAGTGTCATCATCCTAAACCAGCATGCAAACGAGGGGTACCTTAGTTGATCTAATTTAAATTAGCAAGGGATTATCCTAATTAGGTACCATTATGGTGGGGAGAGACATAAGGAAGAATTTTACTACTTAAAATACCTCTTGATAGTCATTTGTCCAAGTTAATCTAGTTGTATTTTTAAGTAGGTTATTGATAGGATGAATAATATATGCAAGTTCATAAATGAATAGTCAAATAGATCCAACTTAACCATGAATGTTCTAAAGTTTGATTCATCTATGGGAGGGAGTATTTAAAAAAATACTCATATCTTGGTAGGGTAAATATTAATATCATACTCAGAGATGATATACCCCATGATTTTTCTATCGATGAATCCAAACAAACATTTTTAGAGGTTAAGAGTAGTACCATATTTGATTAAGTGTGTTAATATGGTGCATAATAACTCTAAACTATCTCTTCATCATCACAATTTCCCTAAAATATAATTTATTTATACCTCTACTATATTTTGAATAATATCATAAAACATGTGGGCCATGGCCCTTTGATATGTTGCCGATACATTTTTTTATATTGAAGGGCATAAAGACATAACAAAAGGTCTCCCATGACATTGTGAATGAGGTCTTTCTCTTAACCTTATCAAAAAATTTGATATGATTATATTATAATAATCCATCCATGAGTGATATAAATTCATATCCCATGGTGGTGTGAATAATGGCATCAATGTATGGTATAGGGAAGTCATCTTTTTCACATGATTTTTGATGTCTCAGAAGTCAATACATATCTTGATTTTATTGTTATTATTGAGAATGGTGATAATATTGGACATCCACTTCTAATAGTACACATGCTTAATAAATATAACTTTTAAAAGTTTGATAAATTACTTTTTAATGATCAATATGACCTTAGGATTAATGGGAATGAGCTTTTACTTGACTAATTTGCATCAGGGATTATAACTAGGTTATAGACAACCAATCAGGTTATATTCCTACCATGTCATTTTGATATCTTGGTGAGGATTTACTTATGGTCTTCCACTCCATGTATAGAGAGTGAAGACCCATGTTTGAGAAGTTTGGGACTCTCCTTATTTCTAATGTTAATTTTAATGGTATCTTCAATAAGTGAGGCATTTCTCTCTTTAAATACATTAGGGGCTAGGGGAAGATAAGGATATTCACCCACTATATTTAAAAAATCATTTTCATCATCACAGGATAAGAAATAATTAATTTAGTAGTATGAATCATAGTATTCACTCCTAATTTTTGATGTGGGATAACATGTGAGGGTGAAAATCCTTTTATGGTAAAATTATGGGAGGTCATTATAAGCTCACAAGAACTCAATTATTACCTATCCATTATAAGCTATGTCAAGGACCAAAATACTATATCTTTTCTAATATGGGTTATAGTTTGGACATTATGAATTTTGCACACAAGAGGTTCCATGACTATAACTATGAAATTAAATTTTACTATAGTAGAATAAGGGTCAAAGTGTGAAGACAAAACAACCATGGGATCACCAAGTTTTTTTTTTCCACAAGAATATTTTTTATGTAAATTAATTCAAAGTCTTTTTTAATCTCATGAATAATGTGTATTTAAGGGAAATTGAATTTGATCTATAAATCATTCCTAGCTCAAAGAATATAAATGACACTTACCTTTCTACTTGTTGGTACATTCAAACAATCAGGTTCATGACCAAAATGGATTTTCTATACCTAAACAAGGTATCCATTACCATAATAATACCACTAGAAAGGGTTATAAATCCTCTAGTCAAGCAACACCATGTGATAACCGTAGATAGGTCCTATGTTTTTATTATTCATAAAGTAAATGACAAAGTGAATTAAAATATAACCTAGTGCTAACCAAATCTTGTGACACAAAATGGGGGTAATAAATAAAAAAGTAAACATGCATAAAATATATCTACCTAATCAAATGTAGAGGAAATCCTAATGCACAAAGAGAGAATCATATAAGCTAACAAATAAAAATATATCTACTTTAACAAGGAGGATAAATAGTTAGGAATATTTACATTTGAAGATTAACCCATTGAGCCTTAATCTCTCCCTTTGTTAAGGTTCTTTGTAAGAGGTTTTTATCGTATGTAAGGATAAAAAAGATAAGACATCTCTAGGATACATGACTTCTCCTATGCATCTAAAAGACTTATCCATAAGACAAGATTCATATCTCCAAGTGTAGTATTGAAAACCTAAGAAATGTCCCCAAGTAAAATGGTGGATAAGTAGATGCACAAATAATGAATTACTTCTCTCTATAAAATCATAAAAATAGATGTGTATATATAGTTGGATCTAACCTTAAAAACTTCTAAAATTTTAGCTAATAGAGTCAACCCAATTGACCCTATATCATTACTTAATAAAATAAATTTAGGTCTTATATTGGGTCAACTATGGCTGACCTAATCCCATAACATTCTCGTATACTTTAAGTACAGCGTCAGCCTAGGATAACTTTGTTTGGTAAATGTCAAAAAGAGTTTTTGTCTTAGGTAAGGTTTTTTTAATTTGGTGACTTACTTGGAGGAGTATGTAATGGAGGTTTTAAAGCTTAGGGAATTATAAATGATAGGTTTGTGTTGATTGAAAGTGGTGGTATAGGGGAAAATAATCTTATGAATAACTAATAGTCTACCCACCCCTTTCTTGGTGAACCATTTAAGGCATGCACTTAGAGAGATTGAGACTCGATGAATTCCTACAATAGAGAAAGCATCAGTAATTGATAAAGTTTTAAAATATTATTTATACATATGCACCATTCAAGGCTCATCATGTATCACTTAGGTGCAACATGGGACAGGGATTCAAGGAAATAACATAAAAACACATAATGGTGAAGCTAAATAAATTGCAGTATAAAAAAATAAGATAAATGAAAAGATGAAATTAAAAAATACATACTTTTACTTACCTCAATGTTGTAGAAGAGGAATCAAATGAGAGAATTGTGAAGGTGTCTGATGTAGGGAACATTAGGTGAACCTATAAAAATAAGATAATATATTTTTAAAAAAATATACATGTAATATGTGAAAAGATTCTCTATGATGTTAAGATTCCAGAACATCTTGTAGTTTAGAAAAAGAGCTAGTAAAAACAAAGTTATGGTAAAAAAAATAGAATATAATTGTATATAATTAACATATAAATAATTTTGAATAGTAAATATAAATAGGGTGAAAAATTAATTCATTTTTTATTTTTACTATTATGAGAAAATATTTCTTTGAGAGATCCAATTTGAGCCTAAAGATTGAGCATGGTGAGAAGATAAAAGTTTATGACATAGAGGATGCCTAGTAGCCATAACAGGTACAGTTCAAGTAGGTGAAGTATTAATTTCAAAATTTTGAGTAATTTTAATTAAATTTAGTATAAATATATAAAATTAGATGTTCGTAAAATTGTAGACACTAAAAATGACCCTACAAAAATTTTAGGTATATTATGGGTAAAATGGGGTACTAGGTTGGAAAAAGTCAGATCAATAAATACCTAAGGTATTTATGGTAAATGGTCAAACAATAATCATAGAATAAGAATAGAGTCAGCCTTATCAACTCAATTTTCAAGGTGAAATAAAATTATGTGGTCGATTACATAACACTGGGCCATTGTAGCATTGCTAGAGGTAGTTGACTGCATAGAAGAGGGTTAATCTAATTAGAAATAGAGAAATAGATTACATAATACCCTATAATTGATTTAGTATGTGCTATGAGGCTGATATAGTTTTTTAAATGAGGTTGACTTTGTAGCAAGATGCTAATGTATAATGTTATAAATAGGAAAAGGGTTGATTTAGTACTAAATAGGCCAATTGTGTCTATGGGAATGTGTTGACTATGTAACAAAAGGCTGATATAGTATGGAAAAAATGACAAGGTTGATTTAGTATCAAATAGGCCAATTGTGTAGGAAAAAGATGAAAAATATAAAAGTATGATAAATGAGCTAATGAAGTAATTAATTTTTAGTTTTTTATAATGTTTAAGAATGTATTTTATTATTATGATATTGATATCTAGTACATTCACTTTTTTTTATATTGTGTAGAGGTGAAAGATATTTTGACATCTAGTGGATGCTTCCTAGATACTAGATCTATTGGATAACTTTTTAGATGTGGATTGATCTTGAATAGTTTCCTTGGGTTTTGGAGGCATCATGGAGATAAGATAGATCCCACTAAGTATTGATCTCATTGTCATATTCCTAAGAACATAGGAACAACTGACCAACACTTTCTAATGGGAAGTGGAGGGGGATACTATATAGATAGTTATCACCTTAGAAGATGTACATTCCTTGATTGGAATTCTTATTGATGAGATGTTGGTGATATGTGATACACCAAAGTCATAGGATGAGAGATGAGCCCTAGCCCAGTGGGTAGCAGAGTCAAATAGGATTTATCCTAATTTACGTGTTAGATTGTTTTATGTTTATATCATGATTATTTCAAATGTTTAGAAGGAATTTATAGGGATTGTGATATCATGAGTTATATGTCAAAAGTCATATAGTCAGGTATCATTATATGTGATAGCCTTCTATTAGTCCATCCTAGAGTAGGATGCCTTGTATGATCTTGGTTATATCATTTGGGTATGACTCATGTATGATATGTATGGGATGTTGATCTAGGGGTAGAATATGATGGGCCACATCATTATACTAAACACATATATCTATGAAATATTCCCTATGTATCAAATGGCTATGTTGCCCCATGCAGTTGATGATAGGTTACCTCAGGGTATATGTTAGAGGTAGGATC
Organism: Torreya grandis; assembly: GCA_037957365.1. Taxonomy (NCBI): domain Eukaryota; kingdom Viridiplantae; phylum Streptophyta; class Pinopsida; order Cupressales; family Taxaceae; genus Torreya; species Torreya grandis. The sequence continues at coordinate 600,439 of JARHVA010005708.1, forward strand.
ATGTAGTGTATGTTATGACCCATGTTCTATATTTATATATTGTTACATGAAGGTAGATATTGTGATATCCTTATGCTCACATTATTACCATATGGCCATCTTAGACCACTATTACTACTATTTTGGCACATGTTCAAATCATATGCCACTATATTTCATGGGTGGAATTGTATCTAGTGTCTTATTTACCCAGATAGTTGGGGATACCACATCCAAAGGTCCCTATAGTAGTGCCTAAGTATTGGGCACAACATTCTAGAGAGATAAGATAGAGAGGAGGCATAAGAGTATCAATTGAGATACCTCTTGTTAGGCCTTGGAAAATGAGACCATGAGAAGGTAAAGAATGATAGTAAGAGGTGGAGAGGTTTAGAGGAGGTGATTTTATAGATTAAAATGTAGTGTATGTGGGAGTAGGATAACAATAGGTATGATAGTGGCTATCATGAGCTCATGAGATATGGATACACCATTAATGAGAGGAGACATAAGTGTTGACAGTCACCTAGGGTGATCTTAATATAGTTTTAGGACATAGTTGGTAAATAGAGAGGAGGGTATCATGATAGGCTTGGGTGGTAACTCTTATTTTTGCACTTGTGTAAAGAGATCAAATAGAGGATGTGTTCAATAGGCGAGTGGATGGGGAGACCATGATCAGTGATATTGGTACTGGTGAGAAATGTTTTAATTTATATTGTATTTTCAACATAGATTACTGATTACATTATTGCTTATGATAGATAGATGGTTTGAGATATATATACATGAGATATGATGTATATTTGGTTTCTAGTTTTGAAGATACTATTACTGAGGAAAGCATATGTGGAGCCCTAATTATGGTTACACACCATGATATTTTATATGGGGTGTTGTCACATTATGAGCCTTCCACTTTGGTAGATCATGTGGTACCATCTTACCCAGCTCATGCTAGCTAGTTTAGACTAGTGAGAGAGGCTTATTGACATTTGTAGGCCTGAGGATATGGGTCATAGCCACTTGCAAGGATAGGAATTAGAGAGGCTCAGGCCTGGTAGGCTTTGGCATATGAGTAATTTGATCACATGGAGGCCACTATATAGCTAGGATAGATATAGGCCTAAGTGGCCAAATGGATAGTGTGGCTAGGCCACAAGATAAGCATGATGGAGAACAAACTTAGAGCTATAGATATTGTATTTTGTACTTGTATTATATCAAACTCATGATAATATATTGATATGTATGTTTCATTGGTATATGATTTGTACTTATATGTGGATGAGTGTATAAATAGATTTCCTTTATAGTACATGTATTTTACTTTTGTTGTATATTTTATAAGAAATATGTGATGTATGTTTTCTTTTCTATCATTATGTGATACACATTCATGGTTAAAAATAAAAGGCAAAATGATTCAAAAAGGTATAAATAATCATAAAATGTAATACATGCTATATGACAATGGGAAATGTGTAAAAACAAAAGATGAATAAATATAAAAAACTAAAATGGTAAAGTAATAGGTAATAAGTCTTTTCAAACCATGTAAAAATATTTTTGCCAAATTAAATCAAAATAAAATTCATATTATATCACATTGGGATGTATGAAATTTTTTAATAAATGGAAGACACATGAAAAACAAATGGTATAAAAAAACAAATAATAAATTCAATCAATCATACTAAATCGAGATGCGAAGTATGAAACCAATGAGATGTGGATGAGTCAGTAAAGTGGCTTGGTTGTTTCAAGATCCACATGGGTTAAAATCTCAATATGGTATATGAAGTTGGATATGGCCATCATTGGTATTCTTGAGTTGGTAATGACCATTGCTGGTATTCTCGTGCCACATATGGATGTTCATTGGTATTATTGGGCCAATTATGTCCAATCATTAGTAGTCTTTGGACAATTATGTCTATTAATTGGTATTCTTGGGCTGGTTATGGTGATTCATTGGTGTTTTTGGGCCATTTATAGCCATTATTGGTATTCTCCAGCCATTTTTGACCATTATTGGTATATCTAGTACATGTGATAGATGATCACTTAGGGATTTAGGCAA